>JASUUH010000008.1:0-424632 GCA_030449925.1 Citropsis articulata | reverse complement strand
AAAGGGCAAAAATGCCCAAAGGCGCAGCTGGAAATAGTCACCGAGGCCGTGGCTATAGCCTCTGGTCCGCCGCGGTCAGGGCGGCGGGTTCGCTGTCGAAATGGCATGCTTTTCGAGGGTCCTCGTGGCGCCTGGGAGGGTACGGTCGAGGCCTGCCTAAAATGGCAAAAATGCCCAGCGCGCATCGCGCGGAAATAGTCACCGAGGCCGGTGGGCGGTTTTGGTCCGCTGGGCCGAGGAGGGGCTTAGGGCTCGGCCATCAAAATGGGTATACTTTTCGAGGGTCCTCGTGGTGCCCAGCGAGGCTTACGGTCAAGCCTGCGCCGAAAATGGCAAGAAATACCCAGCGCAGCGTGAATTAGTCAACGAGGCCGGTGGCTATAGCCTTGGTCCCGGGGCCGGGGATGGGGTTGGCGGCCCGGTCCCGCCGGAAATGGTACATGCCTTTTCGAGGGATCTCGTAGCCGCTGAGGTTAATACGGAGGCTACGGAGGCCGTCGAGGCCGCCTAAATGGCAAGAAATACCGCGGGCGCAGCGTGAAACGGTCGCCGAGGCCGGTGCGGCTATAGCCTTTGGTCCATGTTGTGGAGGGGTTTCGGCCTGGTCATCGGAAATGGATACGCCCGGGAGGGTCCTCGCGGGCCGCTGGGAGGCTACGGCCAGAACCCCGTCTCTAAAATGGCTAGATATGCCCAGCGCGCAGCGCTGGAAATAGTTGCCGAGGCCCGGGCTATAGCCTTCGGTCCGGGGGCTGGGAGGGGCGTCGGGGCTCGGGAGTCGGAAATGGGTACAGCCTTTTTCGAGGGTCTTCGTGTACAAGGGAGGCTACGGTCAGAAGGCTGCCCTAAAATGGCAAGAAAAAGCCGCAGAACCCAGCGCGCTGGCTGAAATACTCATGGAGGCCGTGGCGGCCAGCCTGGGTCCGCGGGGTTGGGGAGGGGCGTCGTGGCCTGGGCGCCGGAAATGGGTACAGCTTTTCGAGGGTCCTCGATTCCCTGCGGGGAGGCTGGTCAGAAGCCTGCCCTAAAATGGTAAGAAATGCCCAGCGCGCACCGCTGTGAAATAGTCGCCGAGGCCGGGGCTATAGCCTTGGTCCGGGGGTTGGGGAGAAGGTTTCGGTTTGTCGCCGGAAATGGGTACAGTCTTTTCGAGGGTCGCCGTGGTACCTGGCAGGTACTACGGCCGAGGCCCGCCCTAAAATGGCAACTAATGACCAGCGGCGCAGCGCTTGAAATATTCACCGAGGCCGGTGGGCTATAATTCGGTCCGCGGGGGCCTGGGGAGGGGTTTAGGGGTCTGGTCACAAAAATGGGTACGCTCTTTTCGAGGGTCCTCGTGTGCCCAAAGTGGGAGGCTACAGCCGAGGCCCCGCCTTAAAGGGTAAAATGCCCAGCGCGCAGCTGTGGAAATAGTCACCGAGGCCGGTGGGCTATAGCCTTTTGTCCGCAGGGGTTGGGCGAGGGGTTTGGCGGGTTCCGGGTGCTGTCGAAATGGGTACGCCTTTTCGAGGGTCCTCGCAGCCCAGCGGGAGGGTACGGTCGAGGCCCGCCCTAAAATGGCAAAAATGCCTCAGCGCGATCGCTGGAAATAGTCACCGAGGCCGTGGGGCTATAGCCTTTTGGTCCGCTGGGTTGAGGAGGGGTTAGGGCTCGTCATCGAAAATGGCATGCCTTTTCGAGGTCCTCGTGCCCAAGTGGGAGGACACGGACAGAAGCCTGCCCTAAAATGGCAAGAAATACCCAGCCGCGCAGCGCGTGAATTAGTCACCGAGGCCGGTGGGCTATAGCCTTTGGTCCGCGGGGGTTGGGATGGGGTCGGCGCTCTGGTCAGTCGGAAATGGGTATGCCTTTTCGAGGGATCTCGTGCCTGGGGAGGCTACGGTCGAGGCCCGCCCAAATGGCAAGAAATACCGCGCGCAGCTGGAAACGGTCGCCGAGGCCGTGGGCTATAGCCTGGTCCAAGGGGGTCGGGAGGGGTTTCGCTCGTCATCGGAAATGGGTTAAGTCTTTCGAGGGTCCTCGCGGGCTGCTGGGAGGTTATGGTCAGAACCCCGTCCCTAAAATGGCTAGACATGCCAGCGCGCAGCGGGAAATAGTTGCCGAGGCCTGTGGGCTATCGCCTTTGGTCCGCGGGGCCGGGGAGGGCGCTCGGGGCCTGGGAGTCGGAAATGGGTACAGCTCTTTCGAGGGTCCTCGGTGCCTGGGCAGCAGGCTACGGTCAGAGGCCCGACCTAAATGGCAAAATGACCAGGGCGCAGCAGGAAATAGTCACCGAGGCCGGTGGGCTATAGCCTTTTGGTCCGCGGGGGCCGGGAGGAGGGGTTTAGGGGGTCCGGGTCACAAAAATGGGTACAGTCTTTTCGAGGGTCCTCGTAGCCTGGGGAGGCTACAGGCTGAGGCCCGCCTTAAAAGGGTAAAAATGCCGAGCGGGCGCAGCTGCGGAAATAGTCACCGAGGCCGGTGGGCTATAGCCTTGGTCCGCTGGGGTTGGCGAGGGGTTTAAGGGGTTCTGTCGAAATGGCGCTTTTCGAGGGTCCTCGCAGCCTGGGGAGGGTACGGGTCGAGGCCTGCCCTAAAATGGCAAAAAATGCCTAGCGGCGCATCGCGTGAAATAGTCACCGAGGCCGGTGGGCTATAGCCTTTGGTCCGCGGGGGTTGAGGAGGGGGGTTAGGGGGCTCTGGGCATCGAAAATGGGTACAGTCTTTTCGAGGGTCCTCGCAGCCTGGGAGGCTACTCGTAAGCCCCGCCTAAATGTCAAGAAAGACCCAGCGCGCAGCGCGCGAATTAGTCAACGAGGCCGTGGCTATAGCCTTGGTCCGCTGGGGCTGGGATGGGGTTTAAGGGGCTCGCCGCCGGAAATGGGTACAGTCTTTTCGAGGGATCTCGCAGCCTGGGAGGCTACGGTCGAGGCCCCGCCCTAAAATGGCAAGAAATAACCCGCGCAGCTGCCAGGAAACGATCGCCGAGGGCGGTGGGCTATAGCCTTTGGTCCAAGGGGCCGGGGAGGGGTTTCGGGCTCGTCATCGGAAATGGGTACATGTTTTTCGAGGGTCCTCGCGGGCCCGGGAGGCTATGGTCAGAACCCCGCTAAAATGGCTAGACATGCCCAGCGCAGCGCTGAAATAGTTGCCGAGGCCGGTGGCTATAGCCTTGGTCCGGGGGCCGGGAGGCGCTCGGGGCCTGAGTCGGAAATGGGTACAGCCGAGGTCTTCGTGTGCACAGTGGGAGGCTACGGTCAGAAGGTTGCCCTAAATGGCAAGAAATGCCCAGCGTCGCAGCTGCGAAATACCGGAGGCCGGTGGCTATAGCCTTGGTCCGCTGGGCCGGGAGGCGTTCGGGGCCTCTGGGCGTCGGAAATGGGTACAGTCTTTTCGAGGGTCCTCGTGTGCCCAGTGGGAGGCTACGGTCAGAAGCCTGCCCTAAAATGGTAAGAAATGCCCAGCGGCGCACCGCGTGAAATAGTAGCCGAGGCCGGTGGGCTATAGCCTTTGGTCCGCGGGGGTTGGGGAGGAGGTTTCGGGGGCTCTTGTCGTCGGAAATGGGTAAAGTCTTTTCGAGGGTCCTCGTGTGCCCAGTGGCAGGTTACGGTCAGAGGCCTGCCCTAAAATGGCAAAAAATGCCTAGCGGCGCAGCGCGTGAAATAGTCACCGAGGCCGGTGGGCTATAGCCTTTGGTCCGCGGGGGTTGAGGAGGGGGTTTAGGGCTCGTCATCGAAATGGCATGTCTTTCGAGGGTCCTCGTAGCCCAGTGGAAGGCTATCGCCGAAGCCCGCCCAAAAATGGCAAGAAATACCCAGCGCGCAGCTGCTGAATTAGTCAACGAGGCCGGTGGGCTATAGCCTGGTCCGCGGGGTTGGGGATGGGGTTTGCTGCCCGTCGCCGGAAATGGGTACAGTCTTTTGAGGGTCCTCGTGTGCCTAATGGGAGGCTACGGTCAGAGGCCCCGCCCTAAAATGGCAAGAAATACCCAGCGCGCAGCGTGAAATAGTCACCGAGGCCGGTGGCTATAGCCTTGGGTGCTGGGGCTGGGAGGGCCGTCGGGGCTCAAGGCCGGAAATGGGTACAGTCTTTTCGAGGGATCTCGTGTGCCCAGTGGGAGGCTACGGTCAGAGGCCTGCCCTAAAATGGCAAGAAATACCCTGCGGCGCAGCGCGTGAAACGGTCGCCGAGGCCGGTGGGCTATAGCCTTTGGTCCAAGGGGGTTGGGGAGGGGGTTTCGGGGGCTCTGGTCGTCGGAAATGGGTACAGTCTTTTCGAGGGTCCTCGCGTGCCCAGTGGGAGGCTACGGTCAGAACACGATCCTAAAATGGCAAGACATGCCCAGCGGCGCAGCGCGTGAAATAGTTGCCGAGGCCGGTGGGCTATAGCCTTTGGTCCTGGGGGGTTGGGGAGGCTCGGGGCCTGGGAGTCGGAAATGGCATGCCGAGGGTCCTCGTGTGCAGTGTGGGAGGCTACGGTCAGAAGCCTGCCCTAAAATGTCAAGAAATGCCCAGCGTCGCAGCGCGTGAAATACTCGCCGAGGCCGGTGGGCTATAGCCTTTGGTCCGCGGGGGCTGGGAGGCGCTCGGGCCTCCGGGCCGGAAACGGGTACAGTCTTTTCGAGGGTCCTCGTGTGCCTGGGGAGGCCACGGTCAGAAGCCTGCCCTAAATGGTAAGAAATGCCCAGCGCGCACCGCTGTGAAATAGTCACCGAGCCCGTGGCTATAGCCTGGGTCCGCTGGGGCTGGGGAGGAGGTTTCGGGCCTGCCGTCGGAAATGGGTACAGTCTTTTCGAGGGTCCTCGTGTGCCCAGTGGCAGGCTACGGTTAGAGGCCTGCCCTAAAATGGCAAAAAATGACCAGCGGCGCAGCGCGTGAAATAGTCACCGAGGCCGGTGGGCTATAGCCTTTGGTCCGCTGGGGCCGGGAGGGGTTTAGGGGCTCGTCAAAAAATGGGTACAGTTTTTCGAGGGTCCTCGTAGCCACCGAGGCTAAGGCCAGAGGCCGCCCCAAAGGGCAAAAATACCCAGCGGGGCAGCGCGTGAAATAGTCACCGTGGCCGGTGGGCTATAGCCTTTGGTCCGCGGGATCAAGCGAGGAAGGGGCTCAAGGTCGCGGTAGTCTTTCGAGGGTCCTCGTGCCCAGTGAGGCACGGTCAGAGGCCTGCCCTAAAATGGCAAAAAATGCCTAGCGGCGGATCGCGTGAAATAGTCACCGAGGCCGGTGGGCTATAGCCTTTGGTCCGCGGGGTCAGGAGGGGTTAGGCCCGTCATCGAAAATGGGTATGTCTTTCGAGGGTCCTCGTGCAGCCTGGGGTGGGGAGACTACGGTCAAGCCCCGCCCTAAAATGGCAAGAATACCCAGCGAAAGCGCCGTGAATTAGTCAACGAGGCCGTGGGCTATAGCCTTGGTCCGCTGGGGTCGGGATGGGGCTTAAGGGCCTCGCCTGGAAATGGGTACAGTTTTTCGAGGATCTGCAGCCCAGCGAGGTTACGGTCAGAGGCCCGCTATAAATGGCAAGAAATACTTGCAAGGCGCAGCGCGTGAAACGGTCGCCGAGGCCGTGGGATATAGCCTTGGGTCCAAGGGGTTGGGAGGGGTTTCGGGGCCTCGCCATCGAAATGGGTATGCCTTTTCGAGGGTCCCCACGCATGGTTGGAGGTTTGATCAGAACCCCGTCCCTAAAATGGCTAGATATGCCCAGCGCGCAGCTGCGGAAATAGTTGCCGAGGCCGGTGGGCTATAGCCCTGGGTCCGTGGGGCCGGGGAGGCGCTCGGGGCCCGGAGTCGGAAATGGCATGTCTTTTCGAGGGTCTCGGTGCACAAAGGGGGAGGCTACGGTCAGAAGGCTGCCCTAAAATGGCAAGAAATACCCAGCGGCGCAGCCGCTGGAAATACTCGCCGAGGCCGGTACGGGCCATAGCCTGGTCCGCTGGGCCGGGAGGGCGCTGGCCTCGCCGGAAATGGGTACAGTCTTTCGAGGGTCCTGCCCAGTGGAGGCTACGCAGAAGCCTGCCCTAAAATGGTAAGAAATGCCCAGCGGCGCACCGCGTGAAATAGTCGCCGAGGCCGGTGGGCTATAGCCTTTGGTCCGCGGGGGTTGGGGAGGAGGTTTCGGGGGCTCTTGTCGTCGGAAATGGGTACAGTCTTTTCGAGGGTCCTCCTGTACTCAAAGGACAGGCTACGGTCGAGGCCTCTAAATGGCAAAATGACCAGCGCGCAGCGCTGTGAAATAGTCACCGAGGCCGGTGGGCTATAGCCTTTGGGTCCGCTGGGGCCGAGGGGCTTAGGGGCTCGTCACAAAATGGGTACGCCTTTCAAGGTCCTCGTGTGCCCAGCTGAGGCTACGGGTCGTGAGGCCCGCCTCAAAATGGCAAGAAATGCCAAGCGCGAGCTGCTGAAATGGTCGCCGAGGCCGGTGGGCTATAGCCTGGTCCGGGGCCGGGGGAGGAAGTTCTGGGGCTCGGCCGGAAATGGCAGCCTTTTGAGGGTCCTCGTGCCCCTGGGAGGCTACGGTCGAGGCCTGCCCTAAAATGGCAAGAAATGCGCGCAACGCTGTGAAATGGTCGCCGAGGCCGGTGGGCTATAGCCTTTTGGTCCGCTGGGAGGAAGTTCGGGGCCTGGGCGCCCAAAATGGGTACAGTCCTTTTCGAGGATCTCGCAGCCTGGGGAGGCTACGGTCGAAGCCCGCCCTAAATGGCAAAATGCCCAGCGCGCAACAAGGGTGAAATAGTCACCGAGGCCGGTGGCTATAGCCTGTCTGCGGGGCTGGGGAGGGGCTTAGGGCCTGCCGTCAAAAATGGCATGCCTTTTCGAGGGTCCTCGTGGTGCCCAGCTGGAGGCTACAACAGAGGCTCGCCCTAAATGGAAAATACCCAGCCCAGCGCAGCTGCGAAATAGTCATCGAGGCCGTGGGCTATAGCCTTGGTCCGCTGGGCCGAGGAGGGGTTTAGGGGGCTCAGTCGAAATGGGCAGTTTTCAAGGGTCCTCGTAGCCCAAGTGAGGCTACGGTCAGAAGCCTGCCCTAAAATGGCAAGAAATACCCAGCGGCGCAGCGCGTGAAATAGTCAACGAGGCCGGTGGGCTATAGCCTTTGGTCCGCGGGGGTTGGCAAGGGGGTTTAAGGGGTTCCGTCGCCGAAATGGCATGCCTTTTCGAGGGTCCTCGTGGTGCCCAGCTGGAGGCTACGGCCGAGGCCTGACCTAAAATGGCAAGAAATGCCCAGCCGCGCAGCCAGTGAAATCGTCGCCGCGGCCGGTGGGCTATAGCCTTGGTCCGCGGGGGTTGGGAGGAAAGTTCTGGGGCTCCGGGCGCCGAAATGGCAGTCTGAGGGTGCTCGTGTGCCCAGTGGGAGGCTACGGTCAGAGGCCTGCCCTAAAATGGCAAGAAATGCCCAGCGGCGCAGCGCGTGAAACGGTCGCCGAGGCCGGTGGGCTATAGCCTTTGGTCCGCGGGGTTGGGGAGGGAAGTTCTGGGGCTCTGGGCGTCGGAAATGGGTACAGTCTTTTCGAGGGTCCTCGTGTGCCCAGTGGGAGGCTACGGTCAGAAGCCTGCCCTATAATGGCAAGAAATACCCAGCAGAGCGTGAAATGGTCGCCGAGGTCGGGCTATAGCCTTTGGTCCGGGGGTCGAGGAGGGGTTTAGGGGCTCGTCAAAAATGGGTACAGTCTTTCGAGGGTCCTCACGTGCCTGGGGAGGCTACGGTCAGAAGCCCGCCCTAAATGGCAAGAAATACCCAGCGCAGCAGCGTGAAATAGTCAACGAGGCCGTGGGCTACAGCCTTTGGTCCGCTGGGGTTGGGCGAGGGGTTTAAGGGCTCGGCCGCCGAAATGGCATGCCTTTTCGAGGGTCCTCGCAGCCTGGGAGGTTACGGTCAGAGGCCTGCCCTAACATGGCAAGAATGCCCAGCGGCTCAGCGCGTGAAATGGTCGCCGAGGCCGGTGGGCTATAGCCTTTGGTCCGCTGGGCTGGGGAGGAAGTTCTGGGGCCCGCCGGAAATCGGGTACAGTTTTTGAGGGTCCTCGGTGCCAAGCGGGAGGCTACGGTCCGAGGCTCGCTATAAATGGCAAGAAATGCCCAGCGACGCAGCGGTGAAATGGTCGCCGGCCGGTGGGCTATAGCCTTGGTCCGCGGGTGGCAAGGGGTTTAAGGCGGGTTCTGGCCGCCGAAATGGCATGCCTTTTCGAGGGTCCTCGCAGCCTGGGGCTGGGAGGCTACGGTCGAGGCCTGCCCTAAATGGCAAGAAATGCCCAGCGCAGCTGCAGGAAATGGTCGCCGAGGCCGTGGGCTATAGCCTTGGTCCGCGGGGTTGGGGAGGGAAGTTTTGGGCTCGCCGGAAATGGTACAGTCTTTCGAGGGTCCTCGGTGCCCGGGGAGGCTACGGTCAAGCCTGCCCTAAATGGCAAAAATGCCCAGAGCGCCAAGGTGAAATAGTCACCGAGGCCGGTGGGCTATAGCCTTTGGTCCGCGGGGGTCGAGGAGGGGGTTTAGGGGGCTCGTCACGAAAATGGTACTGCCTTTCGAGGGTCCTCGTTCCTGGGAGGCTACATGAGGCCTCGCCCTAAATGGCAAAAATGCTCAGCGCGCAGCGTGAAATAGTCACCGAGGCCGTGGCTATAAATTTTGGTCCGGGGCCGAGGAGGGGTTTAGGGGCTCGTAGTCAAAAATGGGTACAGTCCTTTCAATGGTCCTCGTGTGCCCAAGGGGAGGCTACGGTCAAGCCCGCCCTAAAATGGCAAGAAATACCCAGCGCAGCTGTGAAATAGTCAACGAGGCCGTGGCTATAGCCTTTGGTCCGCGGGGTCGGGAGGGAAGTTCTGGGGCCCGGCCGGAAATGGGTACAGCCTGAGGGTCCTCGTGCCTGGGAGGCTACGTCGAGGCCTGCCCCTAAAATGGCAAGAAATGCCCAGCGCGCAGCGCTGCGAAATTGTCGCCAAGGCCGGTGGCTATAGCCTTGGTCCGGGGTTGGGGAGGACGCCTGGGCCTGGCCGGAAATGGGTATAGTCTTTCGAGGGTCCTCGTGCCCAAGTGGGAGCCCACGGTCAGAAGCCCGCCCCTAAATGGCAAAAATGCCCAGGCCGCAGCGCAAGCTGTGAAATAGTCACCGAGGCCGGTGGGCTATAGCCTTTGGTCCGCTGGGGCTGAGGAGGGGTTTAGGGCTCGTCACAAAATGGGTACGCCTTTTTCGAGGGTCCTGTGTGCCTGGGAGGCTACGCCGAGGCCCCGCCCCTAAAATGGCAAAATGCCAGCCGCGCAGCAGGAAATAGTCACCGAGGCCGGTGGGCTATATCCTTCGGGTCCGCTGGGGCCGAGGAGGGGTTTAGGAGTTCGTAGTCGAAAAATGGGCATGCCTTTTCAAGGGTCCTCCGTGCTCAAAGCTGGGAGGCTACGGTCAAGCCCGCCTAAAATGGCAAGAAATACCCAGCGCGCAGCGTGAAATAGTCAACGAGGCCGGGCTACAGCCTTTTGGTCCGCGGGGCTGGCAAGGGGTTTAAGGGGTTCGCCGCCGAATGGCAGCTTTTGAGGGTCCTCGTGGTGCCCAAGTGGGAGGCTACTACGAGGCCCCGCCCTAAAATGGCAAGAAATGCCCGCCAGCGCAGCTGCTGGAAATGGTCGCCGAGGCCGGTGGGCTATAGCCTTGGTCCGCTGGGCCGGGAGGGACGCTCGGGCTCGCCGGAAATGGGCATGGCCTTTTGAGGGTCCTCGTGCCTGGGAGGCTACGGTCAGAGGCCTGCCCTAAATGGCAAGAAATGCCCAGCGCGCAGCTGTGAAATGGTCGCCGAGGCCGGTGGGCTATAGCCTTTGGTCCGCTGGGGTCTGGGAGGGAAGTTCTGGGCTCGCCGAAATGGCAGCCTTTCTAGGTCCTCGCAGCCTGGGGAGGCTACGGTCAGAAGCCTGCCCTAAATGGCAAAAATGCACAGCTGCAGCAAGTGAAATAGTCACCGAGGCCGGTGGGCTATAGCCTTTGGTCCGGGGCCGAGGAGGGGGCTTAGGGGCCTCGTCAAAAATGGGTACGCCTTTCGAGGGTCCTCGTGGTGCCCAGTGGGAGGCTACAGCCGAGGCCCGCCTAAAATGGCAAAATGCCTGGGCCGGGCGCAGCTGCTGAAATAGTCACCGAGGCCGGTGGGCTATAGCCTGGTCCGCGGGGCCGAGGAGGGGTTAGGCCCGTAGTCGAAAATGGGTACAGCTTTTCAAGGGTCCTCGTAGCCCAATGGGAGGCTACGGTCAAGCCCGCCTTAAATGGCAAGAAATACCCAGCGCGCAGCGCGTGAAATAGTCAACGAGGCCGTTGGTCTATAGACTTTGGTCCGCGGGGGTTGGCAAGGGGGTTTAAGGGTTCTGCCGCCGAAATGGCATGTTTTGAGGGTCCTCGTGTACCTGGGGAGGCTACGTCGAGGCCCGCCCTAAATGGCAAGAAATGCCCAGCGGCGCAGCGCGTGAAATGGTCGCCGAGGCCGGTGGCCTATAGCCTTGGTCCGCGGGGCCGGGGAGGGACGCCTGGGCCCGGGCCGGAAATGGGTACGCCTTTGAGGGTCTCGTGCCCACGGAGGCTACGGTCAAGCCCGCCCTAAAATGGCAAGAATACCCAGCGCGCAAAGGTGAAATAGTCAACGAGGCCGTGGGCTATAGCCTTTGGTCCGCGGGGTTGGCAAGGGGGCTTAAGGGTTCGGCCGTCACGTAAATGGGTACAGCTTTTGAGGGTCCTCGTACCCAGCTGGGGAGGCTACGGTCGAGGCCCGCCTCTAAAATGGCAAGAAATGCCCAGCCGCGCAGCGTGAAATGGTCGCCGAGGCCGGTGGCATAGCCTTTGGTCCGCTGGGGCCGGGGAGGGACGCCTGGGCTCGCGCCGGAAATGGGTACAGTCTGAGGGTCCTCGCCTGGGGAGGCTACGGTCGAGGCCTGCCCTAAATGGCAAGAAATGCCCAGCGCGCAGCTGCGAAATGGTCGCCGAGGTCGTGGGCCATAGCCTGGTGCGCGGGGCCGGGGAGGGAAGTTCGGGGCTCTGGCATCGGAAATGGTACACTCTTTCGAGGGTCCTCGTGTGCCCTGGGAGGCTACGGTCAGAAGCCTGCCCCTAAAATGGCAAAAATACCAGGCGCAAGGCGTGAAATAGTCAACGAGGCCGGTGGGCTATAGCCTGGTCCGCTGGGGCTGGCGAGGGTTTAAGGGCCTGGCCGCCGAAATGGGTATGCCTTTTCGAGGGTCCTCGCAGCTCAGTGGGAGGCTATGGTCGAGGCGTGCCCTAAATGGCAAGAAATGCCCAGCGCGCAGCTGTGAAATCGCCGCCGAGGCCGTGGGCTATAGCCTTTGGTCCGCTGGGGGTTGGGGATGGGTTTCGGCCCGTCGGAAATGGGTACAGTTTTTCAAGGATCCTCGTGGTGGCTGCTGAGGTTACGGTCAAGCCCGCCTAAATGGCAGTGACATGCCCAGCGGGCGCAACAAGGTGAAATAGTCACCGAGGCCGCGGGCTATAGCCTTTGGTCCGCGGGCCGGGGAGGGGCCAGGGCTCGTCTTCAAAAATGGGTACGCCTTCGAGGTTCGCAGCTCAGTGGAGGCTACGGTCAGAAGCTCGCCCTAAAATGGCAAGAATGCTGCAAGCGCACAAGGTGAAATAGTCGCCGAGGCCGTGGGCTATAGCCTGGGTCCGCGGGGCTGGGGAAGGTGTTTCGGGGGTTCCGCCGAAATGGGTAGAGTCTTTCGAGGGTCCTCGTAGCCTGGGCGGGAGGGTACGGTCGAGGCCTTCGCCCTAAAATGGCAAAAATGCCGAGCGGCGATCGCGTGAAATAGTCACCGTGGGCTATAGCCTTTGGTCCGCGGGGCCGAGGAGGGGGTTTAGGGCCTGGTCACGAAAATGGGTACAGTCTTTCGAGGGCCCTCGTGCCTGGGAGGCTACGGCCGAGGCCTGCCCTAAATGGCAAGAAATACCCCAGCGCGCAGCGTGAATTAGTCAACGAGGCCGGTGGGCTATAGCCTTTGGTCCGCGGGGTCGGGATGGGTTAAGGGGCCGTCCGCCGGAAATGGGTACAGTCTTTCGAGGGTCCTCGCAGCCCAGCTGAGGCTACGATCAGATGCCTGCTCTAAAATGGCAAGAATACCCAACGGGCGCAGCGTGAAACGATCGCCGAGGCCGTGGGCTATAGCCTTGGTCCGTGGGGTTGGCGAGGAAGTTCGGGGCTCGGGCGCCGGAAATGGCAGTCTTTGAGGGTCCTCGGTGCCCAATGGGAGGCTCCGCCAAGCCTGCCCTAAATGGCAAGAAATGCCCAGCGCGCAGCGCCAGCGAAATAGTCACCGAGGCCGGTGGGCTATAGCCTTGGTCCGCCGGGCTGGGAGGGGCGCTCGGGGCCTCGCCGGAAATGGCATGCCTTTCGAGGGTCCTCGTGTGCCCAGTGGGAAGCTACGGTCAGAAGCCTGCCCTAAAATGGCAAGAAATACCCTGCGGCGCAGCGTGAAACGGTCGCCGAGGCCGGTGGGCTATAGCCTTTGGTCCAAGGGGGTTGGGGAGGGGGTTTCGGGGGCTCTGGTCGTCGGAAATGGGTACAGTCTTTTCGAGGGTCCTCGCGTGCCCAGTGGGAGGCTACGGTCAGAACCCTGCCCTAAAATGGCAAGACATGCCCAGCGGCGCAGCGCGTGGAAAAAGCGGCGAGGCCGGTGGGCTACAGCCTGGTCCGTGGGGCTGGGAGGGCGTCGGGGCTCAAGGCCGGAAATTGGTACCGTCTTTTCGAGGGTCCTCATGTGCACAGTGGAAGGCTACGGAAGCCCCGCCCAAAATGGCAAGAATGCCCAGCTACCGCAGTCACAGGAAATGCGAGGCCGAGCGCTGCGGACCGAGTTGTGGGCTATAGCCTGGTCCGGGGGTTGAGGAGGGGTTTCAGGGGCTCGTAGCCTGGAAAAATGGGTAGCAGTCTTTTCAAGGGTCCTCGTAGCCTGCGGGAGACTACGGTCAAGCCCGCCAAAATGGCAAGAAATGCCCAGCCGCAGCGCTGAAATAGTCAACGAGGCCGGTGGGCTATAGCCTGGTTCGCTGGGGCTGGCGAGGGGCTTAAGGCTCCGTCACGAAATGGCATAGCTTTTCGAGGTCCTCGTAGCCAGTGGGCAGGCTACGGTCAGAAGCCCCGCCTAAAATGGCAAGAAATACCCAGCGCGCAGCGCTGTGAAATAAATAACGAGGCCGGGTGGGCTAGCAGCCTTTTGGTCCGCTGGGGCTGGCGACGGGGCCGGTGGGGTTCGCCGCCGGAAATGGTACAGTCATTTCGAGGGTCCTCGTCGCCTTGGGAGGCTATTACGGGCGAGGCCCGCCCTAAATGGCAAGAAATGCCCAGCGCAGCGCTGCGGAAATCGCCGAGGCCGGTGGCCATAGCCTTTGGTCCGCTGGGCGAGGGAAGTTCCGGGGCTCGGCCGGAAATGGGCATGCCTTTCGAGGGTCCCTGGTGCCCAGTGGGAGGCTACGGTCAGAAGCCTGCCCTAAAATGGCAAGAAATGCCCAGCCGCGCAGCGCATGAAATAGTCGCCGAGGCCGGTGGGCTATAGCCTTTGGTCCACGGGGCCGGGAGGCGTTCGGGGCCCGTCGCCAGAAATGGAGCCTTTTTCGAGGGTCCTCGTGTGCCCAGTGGGAGGGTACGGTCAGAGGCCTGCCCTAAAATGGCAAGAAATACGCAGCGGCGCAGCGCGTGAAACGATCGCCGAGGCCGGTGGGCTATAGCCTTTGGTCCGTGGGGGTTGGCGATGGAAGTTCTGGGGCTCTGGGCGTCGGAAATGGGTAAAGTCTTTTCGAGGGTCCTCGTGTTCCCGCGGAGGCTTCAGAAGCCTGCCCTAAATGGCAAGAAATACCAAGCGCGCGCAGCGCGTGAAACGGGTCGCCGAGGCCGTGGGCTATATAGCCTTTGGGTCCAAGGGGGCTGGGAGAGGCGGGGCTCGCCGTCGGAAATGGGTACAGCCTTTTTCGAGGGTCCTCGCGTGCCTGCTGGGAGGCTACGGTCAGAACCTGGCCCTAAAATGGCAAGATATGCCCAAAGGGCGCAGCGCAGGTAGAAATAGTTGCCGAGGCCGTGGTGGGCTATATGGCCTTTGGCCGGGAGGGTCGAGGGCCTGGGCGCCGGAAATGGGTACAGTTTTTCGAGGGTCCTCGGTGCCAAGCTGAGGCTACGGTCAGAAGCCTCGCCCTAAAATGGTACGAATGCCCAGGCGGCACACCGCTGCGGAAATAGTTGCCGAGGCCGTGGGCTATAGCCTTTGGTCCGCGGGGCTGGGGAGGAGGTTTCGGCCTGTGGGAAATGGGTACAGCTTTTCGAGGGTCCTCGTGCCCAGCAGGCTACGGTTAGAGGCCCGCCCTAAATGGCAAAATGCCCAGCGCGCAGCGCGGTGAAATAGTCACCGAGGCCGGTGGGCTATAGCCTTTGGTCCGCGGGGTTGGGAGGGGGCTTAGGGGCTCGCCGCAAAATGGCATGCCTTTTCGAGGGTCCTCGTGGTGCCTGGGAGGCTACGGCCAGAAGCCCCGCCCTAAAATGGCAAGAAATGCCCAGCGTCGCAGCGCGTGAAATACTCGCCGGGCCGTGGGCTATTGCCTTGGTCCGCTGGGGTCGGGAGGAGGTTTCGGGGCTCGTCGCCGGAAATGGCAAGCTATTTCGAGGGTCCTCGTGCACAGGAGGCTACGGTCCGAAGCCTGCCCTAAATGGCAAGAAATGCCCGCCGCAGCTGTGAAATACTCGCCGAGGCCGGTGGGCTATAGCCTTGGTCCGCGGGGCTGGGAATGGCGCTCGGGGCCTGGGCCGGAAATGGGTACAGTCTTTCGAGGGTCCTGTGTGCCTGGCAGGCTACGGCCGAGGCCTGCCCTAAAATGGCAAAATGCAAGGGCGCAAGGTGAAATAGTCACCGAGGCCGGTGGGCTATAGCCTTGGGTCCGCTGGGGTTGGGGAGGGGCTTACGGGGGCTCTGGTGGTACGAAATGGGTACAGTCTATTCGAGTGTCCTCGTGTGCCCAGTGGGAGGCTACAACAGAAGGCTGCCCTAAATGGTAAGAAATGTCTAGCGCGAGCGCGTGATATAGTCACCGAGGCCGGTGGGCTATAGCCTTTGGTCTGCGGGGGTTGGGGAGGGGGTTTCGGGGGCTCTGGTCATCGGAAATATGTATAGCCTTTTCCAGGGTCCTCGTACCTGGGGAGGCTACGGTCAAGCCTGCCCTAAATGGCAAGAAATGCCCAGCGGCGCAGGTGAAATAGTCGCTTAGGCCGGGTGGGCTATAGCCTTTGGACCGCTGGGGTTGCGGAGGGGTTTGGGGGCCTGGTCGTCGGAAATGGCACAGTCTTTCGAGGGCCCTCGTGTGCCCAGTGGGAGGCTACGGTCTGAAGCCTGCCCTAAAAGGCCAAGACATGCCCAGCGGCGCATCGCATGAAATTGTCACCGAGGCCGTGGGGCAGCCTTGGGTCCGCTGGGGTCACAGGGGAGTGAAGTTCGCTCGGGCATCGAAATGGTACAGTCTTTCGAGGGTCCTCAGCCTGGGAGGCTACGGTCAGAAGCCTTCCTAAAATAGCAAGACATGCCCAGTCAGCGCAGCTGCTGCGGGAAATAGCTTGCCGAGGCCAGGGCTATAGCCTTGGTCCGCTGGGCCGAGGAGGGCTCGGGGCCTCGCGTCGGAAATGGGTACGCCTTTTCGAGGGTCCTCGTGCCCGCTGGCAGGCTTACGGTCAGAAGCCTGCCCTAAATGGCAGGTGAAATACCTGCCAAATATGCTGAAATAGTCAACGAGGCCGGTGGCTATATTTTGGTCCGCTGGGGTTGGGCGACGGGTTTAAGGGCTCGTCACGAAAATGGCAGCCTTTTCGAGGTCCTCGTGGTGCCCAAAGGAGGCCACGGTCAAAAGCCTCACCCTAAAATGGCAAGAAATACCCAACTGAAGGTGGAAATAGTCACCGAGGCCTCGCGGGGCTATAGCCTGGTCCGCGGGGTCGGGAGGGGGTTTTCGGTTCCCGTCGCCGAATATGTACATGTTTTGAGGTCCTCGGTGTTGAGGGGAGGCTACGGTCAGAAGTTTCGCCTAAATGGCAAGAAATGCCAGCGCAGCACGTGAAATAGTCGCCGAGGCCGCGGGCTATAGCTGGGTCCCGGGTTGGGGAGGGGTTTCGGGCCTGGTCACGAAATGGCATGCCTTTTCGAGGGTCCACTTTTGCCCGCTGGGAGGCTACGTCCGAAGTTCACCCCAAATGGCAAGACATGCTCAGCGGGCAGCGAAATGCTGCGAAATAGCCGAGGCCGGTGCGCATAGCCTTTTGGTCCGCGGGGTTGAGGAGGGCTGGGCCTGGTGTCGGAAATGGGTACAGCTTTTTCGAGGGTCCACTTGTGCCTGGGGGAGGCTACGGCCGAAGCCCGCCCTAAAATGGTAAGACATGCCCAGCGCGCAGCGCGTGAAATAGTCGCCGAGGCCGGTGCGCTTATAGCCTGGTCCGCGGGCCGAGGAGGGGCGCTCGGGGCCTGCATCGGAAATGGTACAGTCTGTTCGAGGGTCTCGTGTGCCCAAGTAGGAGGCTACGGTCAGAAGCCTCGCCCTAAATGGCAAGAAATACCCAGCGCGATCAAGGTGAAACAGTCGCCGAGGCCGGTGGTCTACAGCCTTTGGTCCGCGGGGGCCGGGAGGGGGTTCGGGGTTCCCGGTCCGCTGAAATGGGTACAGCTCTTTTCGAGTGTCCTGTGCCTGGGAGGCTACGTGAGAGCCCGCGCTAAAATGGCAAGAAATGCCCAGCGCGCAGCCGGTGAAATGGTCACCGAGGCCGGTGGGCTGTAGCATTTGGTCCGCTGGGTCGGGAGGGAAGTTCTAGGCTCGGGCGCTGGAAATGGGTACAGCCTTTTTCGAGGGTCCTCGTGGTGCCCAAGTGGGAGGCTACGATCAGAGCCTGCCCTAAAATAGAAGAAATACCCAGCGCGAAGGTGAAATAGTCGCCGAGGCCGGTGGGCTATAGCCTTTGGTCCTCGGGGCCGGGGAGGGGTTCTCGGGGCCTGGCCGGAAATGGGTACATGCCTTTCGAGGGTGCCTCGGTAGCCTAATGGGAGGCTACGGCCACGAAGCCCGCCTTTAAAATGGCAAGACATGCCCGGCGGCGCAGCGCGTGAAATAGTCGCCGAGGCCGGTGGGCTATAGCCTTTGGTCCGCGGGGGTTGGGGAGGGGCGTTCGGGGGTTCTGGGCGTCGGAAATGGGTACAGTCTTTTTGAGGGTCCTCGTGTGCCTAGTCGGAGGCTACGGTCAGAAGCCTGCCCTAAAATGGCAAGAAATGTCCAGCGGCGCAGCGCATGAAATAGTGGCCGAGGCCGGTGGGCTATAGCGTTTGGCCCGCGGGGGTTGGGGAGGGGCTTTCGGGGCTCTGATGCCGAAATGGCATGCTTTTCGAGGGTCCTCGCGCTGTCAAGTGGGAGGCTACGGTCAGGGGCTGCCCTAAATGGCAAGAAATACCCAGCGGCGCAGCTCGCGAAATAGTCGCCGAGGCCGGTGGCTATAGCCTTGGTCCGCTGGGGGGAGGGGCGCCGGAAATGGCATGCCTTTTCGAGGGTCCTCGTGGTGCCCAGTGAGGATACGGTCAGAGGCCCGCGCTAAATGGCAAGAAAAGTCAGCGCGCAGCGCGTGAAATGGTCACCGAGGCCGGTGGGCTAGCCTCGGTCCGCGGGGTCGGGAGGGAAGTTTTAGGGCTCGCGCCGGAAATGGGTACAGCCTTTTCGAGGGTCCTCGTGGTGCCGTGAGGGAGGCTACGGTCAGAAGCCTGCCCTAAATGGCAAGAAATACCCAGCCGCGCATCAAGGTGAAACAGCCGCCGAGGCCGGTGGTCTACAGCCTTTGGTCCGCTGGGTCGGGAGGGGTTCGGGGTTCCGGTCCGCCGGAAATGGTGCCTTTTCGAGTGTCCTCGTGTGCCCAGTGGGAGGCTACGGTGAGAGGCCTGCGCTAAAATGGCAAGAAATGCCCAGCGGCGCAGCGCGTTAAATGGTCACCGAGGCCGGTGGGCTGTAGCCTTTGGTCCGCGGGGGTTGGGGAGGGAAGTTCTAGGGCTCTGGGCGTCGGAAATGGTGCGCTTTTTCGAGGTCCTCGTGTGCCCAGTGGGAGGCTACGATCAGAAGCCTGCCCTAAAATAGGAAGAAATACCCAGCGGCGTAGCGCGTGAAATAGTCGCCGAGGCCGGTGGGCTATAGCCTTTGGTCCACGGGGGTTGGGGAGGGGGTTTCGGGGGCTCTGGTCGTCGGAAATGGGTACAGTCTTTTCGAGGGTGCTCGTGTGCCCAATGGGAGGCTACGGTCAGAAGCCTGCCCTAAAATGGCAAGACATGCCCGGCGGCGCAGCGCGTGAAATAGTCGCCGAGGCAGGTGGGCTATAGCCTTTGGTCCGCGGGGGCCGGGAGGCGTCGGGGTTCCGGGCGCCTAAATGGGTAAAGTCTTTATGAGGGTCCTATCGTGCCCAGTGGGAGGCTACGGTCAGAAGCCAGCCCTGAAAAGGCAAGAAATGTCCAGCGGCGAAGCGCGTGAAATAGTCGCCGAGGCCGTACAGGAAGCGCGGCCTGCTGGGGAGGGCTGGGCTCTTGATGTCGAAATGGCAGTCTTTCGAGGGTCCTCGCGTGCCCACGGTGAGGATACGGACAGGGCCTGCCCTAAAATGGCAAGAAATACCCAGCGGCGCAGCTCGTGAAATAGTCGCCGAGGCCGTGGGCTATAGCCTTTGGTCCGCGGGGTTGGGAGGCCGGAAATGGGCACAGCTTTTTCGAGGTCCTCGTGGTGCCTGCAAAGGAGGCTACGGCGAGGCTCGCGCTAAAATGGCAAGAAAAGCCCAGCGCAGCGCAGGAAATGGTCACCGAGGCCGGTGGCTATAGCCGTCCGCTGGGGTCGGGAGGGAAGTTTTAGGCTCGGCCGGAAATGGATACAGCTTTTCGAGGATCCTCGTAGTGCCCAGCTGGAGGCTACGATCAAGCCCCGCCCTAAAATAGAAGAATGCCCAGCGCGCAAATACACAAATAGTCGCCGAGGCCGGTGGCTATAGCCTTTGGTCCGGGGTCGGGGAAGGTGCTTGGGCTCATTTAAATGGCACAGCCTTTTCAAGGGTCCTCATGTGCCCATGGGAGGCTACGGCCGAGGCCTGCCCTAAAATACTAAAAATACCCAAGGCGCAAAGGCGTGAAATAGTCACGAGGCCGGTGGGCTATAGCCTTTGGTCCGCGGGGTTGGGAGGGGGTTTCGGCCTGGTCGCCTAAATGGCACAGTCTTTCGAGGGTCCTCGTAGCCGAGTGGGAGGCTACCGTCAGGTCCTGCCTTAAAATGTTAAAAATACCCAGCGCAGGCGTGAAATAGTCACCGAGGCCGGAAGGGTGGGAGGGGGCTTAGGGCTCGTCATCGAAATGGTACCGTGTTTTTTATGGTCCTCGGTGCCCAAAGTGGGAGGCTACGAAGCCCGCCCTAAAATGGCAAGACAAGCTCAGCGCAAGCAGCTGTGAAATAGTCACCGAGGCCGTGGGCTATAGCCTGGTCCACGGGGTTGGGGAGGGGCGCTCGGGGCTCGCCATCCGAATGGGTACAGTCTTTCGAGGGTCTCGTGGTACTCAGGGAGGCTACGTCGAGGCCTGCCCTAAAATGCAAGAAATGCCCAGCGGCGCAGCGCGTCCAATAGTCGCCGAGGCCGGTGGTCAATAGCCTATGGTCCGCGGGGGTTGGGAGGGCGCTCGGGGCCCGGCCGGCAATGGGTACAGTCTTTTTGAGGGTCCTCGTGTGCCCAGTGGGAGGCTACGGTCAGAGGCCTGCCCTAAAATGGCAAGAAATGCCTAGCGGCGCAGCGCGGGAAATAGTCACTGAGGCCGGTGGGCTATGGCCTTTGTCCGCGGGCGTTGGGGAGGGGGTTTCGGGGGCTCTGGTCGTCGGAAATGGGTGCAGTCTTTTCGAGGGTCCTCGTGAGCCCAGTGGGAGGCTACGGTCAGAAGCCCGCCCTAAAATGGCAAGAAATGTCCAGCGGCGCAGCGCGTGAAATAGTCGCCGAGGCCGGTGGGCTATAGCCTTTGGCCCGCGGGGGTTGGGGAGGGGCGCTGGGGCCTGTGTCGGAAATGGTACAGAGCTTTTCGAGGGTCCTCAAAGGGGAGGCTACGGTCAGGGCCTGCCCTAAAATGACAGGAAATGCCCAGCGGCGCAGCGCGTGAAATAGTCGCCGAGGCAGGTGGGCTATAGCCTTTGGTCTGCGGGGGTTGGGGAGGGGCGTCGGAAATGGGTACAGTCTTTTCGAGGGTCATCGTGTGCCCCGTGGGAGGCTACGGTCAGAAGCCTGCCCTAAAATGGCAAGACAAGCTCAGCGGCGCAGCGCGTGAAATAGTCACCGAGGCCGGTGGGCTATAGCCTTTGGTCCACGGGGGTTGGGGAGGGGCGTTCGGGGGCTCTGGCCATCCGAAATGGGTACAGTCTTTTCGAGGGTCCTCGTGTACCTTGTGGGAGGCTACGGTCAGAGGCCTGCCCTAAAATGCAAGAAATGCCCAGCGGCGCAGCGCGTGAAATAGTCGCCGAGGCCGGTGGTCAATAGCCTATGGTCCGCGGGCCGAGGGCGCTCGGGGCTCGGGCGCCGTAATGGGTACAGTCTTTTGAGGGTCTCGTGTGCCTGGGGAGGCTACGGTCAGAGGCCTGCCCTAAATGGCAAGAAATGCCAGCGCGCAGCGCGGGAAATAGTCCCTGCGGCCGGTGGGCTATGGCCTTTGTCCGCGGGCGTTGGGGAGGGGGTTTCGGGGGCTCTGGTCGTCAGAAATGGATGCAGTCTTTTCTATGGTCCTCGAGAGCCCAGGGGGAGGCTAAGGTCAGAAGCCTGCCCTAAAATGGCAAGAAATGACCAGCTGCGCATCGCGTGAAATAGTCGCCTAGGCCGGTGCGCTATAGCCTCGGCCCGCTGGGGCCGGGAGGCGCTGGGGCCCTGGTGTCGGAAATGGGTACAGAGTTTTCCGAGGGTCGCCGCGCTCTGGGAGGTTACGTCAGGCCTCGCCCTAAATGACAGGAAATGCCCAGCGCGCAGCTGCGGTGAAATAGTCGCCGAGGCAGGTGGCTATAGCCTTTGGTCCGCATGGGGCTGGGGAGGGCGCCGAAATGGGTACATGCCTTTCGAGGGTCATCGTAGCCCTGCGGAGGCTACGGTCAGAGGCCTGCCCTAAAATGACAACAAATGCCCATCGGCGCAGCGGAAATAGTCACGATGGGCTATAGCCTTTTGGGTCCGCGGGGCTGGGATGGGGTTTCGGGGGCTCGCCGCCGAAATGGGTACAGTCTTTTCGAGGGTCCTCGTGCGCCCAGTGGGAGGCTACGGTCAGAAGCCTACACTAAAATGGCAAGACATGCCCAGCGGCGCAGCGCGTGAAATAGTCGCCGAGGCCGGTGGCCTATAGCCTTTGGTCCGCGGGGGTTGGGGAGGGGCGTTCGGGGGCTCTGGGCGTCCGAAATGGGTACAGTCTTTTCGAGGGTCCTCGTGCCTGGGGAGGCTACGTGAGAGGCCTGCCCTAAAATGGCAAAAAATGCCCAGCAGCGCAGCGCGTGAAATAGTCACAGAGGCCGTGGCTATAGCCTGGGTCCGCTGGGGTTGAGGGTTTTAGGGGCTCGCCCTCAAAATGAGTACCGTCTTTTCAAGGGTCCTCGTGCCTGGGTGGGAGGCTACGGTCAGAGGCCTGCCCTAAATGGTAAAAATGCTCAGCGCGCAGCTGCGAAATAGTCACCGAGGCCGGCTGGCTTTGGTCTCATGGGGTCGGGGAGGGGTTAGGGCTCGTCCGAAAATGGGTATGCCTTTTCAAGGGTCCTAGTGTGCCTGTGGGAGGCTACTACGAAGCCTACCCTAAATGGCAAGAAATGCCCAGCGCGCAGCTGCTGTGAAATAGTCACCGAGGCCGTGGGCTATAGCCTCGGTCCGCTGGGGCCGGGGAGGCTTAGGGGCCCCGTCGCCGTAATGGGTACAGTCTTTTTCGAGGGTCCTCGCCCCGCCCAAAGGGGAGGCTTACGGTCAGAAGCCTACCCAAAATGGCAAGAATGCCCAACAGCGCAAGGTGAAATAGTCAACGAGGCCGTGGGCTATAGCCTTTGGTCTCGGGTCGGGAGGGCGCTAAATGGGTACAGTCTTTTCGAGGGTCATCGTGTGCCCCGTGGGAGGCTACGGTCAGAGGCCTGCCCTAAAATGACAAGAAATGCCCAGCGGCGCAGCGCGGGAAATAGTCACTGAGGCCGGTGGGCTATAGCCTTTGGTCCGCGGGGGTTGGGGATGGGGTTTCGGGGGCTCTGGCCGTCGGAAATGGGTACAGTCTTTTCGAGGGTCCTCGTGCGCCCAGTGGGAGGCTACGGTCAGAAGCCTACACTAAAATGGCAAGACATACCCAGCGGCGCAGCGCGTGAAATAGTCGCCGAGGCCGGTGGCCTATAGCCTTTGGTCCGCTGGGGCCGGGAGGGCGCTCGGGGCCTGGCGCCCAAATGGGTACAGTCTTTTCGAGGGTCCTCGTTTGCCCAGTGGGAGGCTACGGTGAGAGGCCTGCCCTAAAATGGAAAAAAATGCCCAGCAGCGCAGTGCGTGAAATAGTCACAGAGGCCCTGGGCTATAGACTTTGGTCCGCGGGGTCGGGAGGGGTTTCAGGGCTCGTCCCCGAAAATGAGTAATGCCTTTTCAAGGGTCCTCGTGTGCCTGGGGAGGCCACGGTCGAGGCCTGCCCTAAAATGGTAAAAATGCCCAGCCGCGCAGCTGGGAAATAGTCACCGAGGCCGGTGGGCGAGGCTGGTCCGGGGGTTGGGAGGGTTTAGGGCCTCGGTCGCCGAAAATGGGTACGCCTTTCAAGGGTCCTAGTGTGCCTGGGGAGGCCACGGCCGAAGCCTACCCTAAAATGGCAAGAATGCCCAGCGGCGCAGCGCCGTGAAATAGTCACCGAGGCCGTGGCTATAGCCTTTTGGTCCGCTGGGGTTGGGAGGGGTTTAGGGGGCTCGTCGCCGAAATGGGTACAGCTTTTTTCGAGGGTCCTCGCCGCCAAAGGAGGCTACGTCAGAAGCTTCACCCAAAATGGCAAGAAATGCCCAGCGCAGCGTGAAATAGTCAACGAGGCCGTGGGCTATAGCCTGGTCCGCTGGGGCTGGGAGGGCGCCGAAATGGGCATGTTTTTCGAGGGTCATCGTGGTGCCCTGTGGGAGGCTACGGTCAGAGGCCCGCCCTAAAATGACAAGAAATGCACAGCGCGCAGCGAATGAAATAGTCACCGAGGCCGGTGGGCTATAGCCTTGGTCCGCGGGGCTGGATGGGGTTTCGGGGCTCGCCGGAAATGGGTACAGCCTTTTCGAGGGTCCTCGGCGCCAAAGGGGAGGCTACGTCAAGCCTACACTAAAATGGCAAGACATACCCAGCGCGCAGCGTGAAATAGTCGCCGAGGCCGTGGCCTATAGCCTTGGGTCCGCTGGGCCGGGGAGGGGCGCCTGGGGCCTGGCCCGAATGGTACAGTCTTTCGAGGGTCCTCGCAGCCCAGCTGGGAGGCTACGGAGAGGCCTGCTTAAATGGCAAAATGCCCAAAGAAGCGCAGCGCTGAAATAGTCATCGAGGCCGGTGGGCTATAGCCTTTGGTCCGCTGGGGTTGGGAGGGGTTTAGGGCTCGTCTCGAAATGAGTACGCCTTTTCAAGGGTCCTCGTGCCTGGGCAGAGGCTACGGTCGAGGCCCGCCCTAAAATGGTAAAAATGCCAGCGCGCAGCGCTGCGGAAATAGTCACCGAGGCCGGTGGCTACAGGCTTTGGTCCATGGGGTTGGGGAGGCTTAGGGCCTGGGTCCGAAAATGGGTACTTTCAAGGGTCCTAGTGTGCCCAAAGGGGAGGCTACGGTCAGAAGCCTCACCCCAAAATGGCAAGAAATGCCCAGCGCAGCAATGGAAATAGTCTCCGAGTACGGTGGTCTATAGCCTTGGTCCGCTGGGGTCGGGGAGGGGTTTAGGGGGCTCGTCGCCGAAATGGGTACGCCTTTTTTCGAGGGTCCTCGTCGCCTGGGAGGCTACGGTCGAAGCCTACCCAAAATGGCAAGAAATGCCCAGCGCGCAGCTGCCGTGAAATAGTCAACGAGGCCGTGGGCTAGCCTTTGGTCCGCGGGGGCCGGGAGGGCGCCGTAAATGGGTACATGCCTTTTCGAGGGTCATCGTGGTGCCCTGGGAGAGGCTACGTCAGAGGCCTGCCCTAAAATGACAAGAAATGCCCAGCGCGCAGCTGGAAATAGTCATCGAGGGCCGTGGGCTATAGCCTTGGTCCGCGGGGTCGGGGATGGTTTCGGGGCCCGCCGGAAATGGGTACAGTCTTTTCGAGGGTCCTCGTGGCGCCCAAAGGGGAGGCTACGGTCAGAAGCCTACACTAAAATGGCAAGACATGCCCGGCGGCGCTGCGCGTGAATTTGTCGCCGTGGCCGGTGGCCTATCGCTTTTGGTCCGCTGGGGCCGGGAGGCGCTCGGGGCCTGGGCGTCCAAATGGCAGTCTTTTCGAGGGTCCTCGTGGTGCCCAGCTGAGGCTACGTGAGAGGCCTGCCCTAAATGGCAAAAATGCCCAGCAGCGCAGCCGCTGAAATAGTCACCGAGGTCGGTGGGCTATAGCCTTTTGGTCCGCTGGGGCTGGGAGGGGTTTTAGCTCGTCCCCGAAAATGAGTACCGCTTTTCAAGGGTCCCTGTGCCTGGGGAGGCTACACGGTCGAGGCCCGCCTAAATGGTAAAAATGCCCAGCGCGCAGCTGCGGAAATAGTCACCGAGGCCGGTGGGCTATAGGCTTTGGTCCGCGGGGCCGGGGAGGGGTTTAGGGCTCGTCGCCGAAAATGGGTACTTTTTCAAGGGTCCTAGGTGCCCATGGGAGGCTACGGTCAGAAGCCTACCCTAAATGGCAAGAAATGCCCAGCGCGCAGCGCTGTGAAATAGTCACCGAGGCCGGTGGGCTATAGCCTTTGGTCCGCTGGGGAGGGGCCAGGGCTCGTCGCCGCCGAATGGGTACAGTTTTTCGAGGGTCCTCGGTGCCCAAAGTGGGAGGCTACGGTCAGAAGCCTACCCAAAATGGCAAGAAATGCCCAGCGCAGCAGGCGTGAAATAGTCAAACGAGGCCGGTGGGCTATAGCCTTGGTCCGGGGGTTGGGGAGGGGTTTAGGGCTCGCCGGAAATGGGTACAGCCTTTGAGGGTCCTCGTGCTCAGTGAGGCTACGGCCGAAGCCTGCCCTAAAATGGCAAGACATGCCCAGCGGCGCAGCAGTGAAATAGTCGCCGAGGCCGGGGCCATAGCCTTTGGTCCGCGCGGTTGGGGACGGCGCTCGGCGCCTGCTGCTCAAATGGGTACAGTCTTTCGAGGGTCCTCGTACCCGTGGGAGGCTACGGTCGAGGCCTGCCCTAAATGGCAAGAAATGCCCAGCGCGCAGCTGAAATAGTCACCGAGGCCGATGGGCTATAGGCCTGGGCCGGGAGGGGGCTCGGGCTCGGGTCGCCTGGAAATGGTACAGTCTTTCGAGGGTCCTCGGTGCCCAAAGTGGGAGGCTACGAGAGGCCTGCTCAAAATGGCAAAAATGCCCAAAGAACAAGCAGCGTGAAATAGTCATCGAGGCCGGTGGGCTATAGCCTTGGTCCGCTGGGTCGGGAGGGGTTTAGGGCTCGTCATCGAAAATGAGTACCGCCTTTTCGAGGCTCCTCGTGTGCCCAGTGTGGGAGTCTACGCTCAGAAGCCTGCCCTAAAAAGGCAAGAAATGCCCAGCGCAAGCGCGTGAAATAGTCACCGACGCCGTGGGCCTCGGTCCGCCCGGCCGGGAGGGCGCCGGAAATGGGTACAGTCTCGAGGGTCTTCATGTGCCCTGTGGAGGCTACGGTCAGAGGCTTGCCCTAAATGGCAAGAAATGCCCAGCGCGCAGTGCGTGAAATAGTCGCCGAGGCTGGGCTATAGCCTCGGCCCGCCGGGCTTGGGAGGGAGTTCGGGGCTCAGGCGTCCGAAATGGGTACAGTTTTTCGAGGGTCCTCGGTACCCAGCGGGGAGGCTACGGCCGAGGCCTGCCCTAAATGGAACGAATGCCCAGCGCGCAGCGCTGGAAATAGTCGCCGAGGCCGGTGGTCCAGCCTTCGTCCACGGGGGGGGACTGCTGCTCGGGGCCTCGCCGGCAATGGGTCCGCAGGGTCCCTCGGTGCCCGGGGAGGCTACGGTCGAGGCTCGCCCTAAAATGGCAAGAAATGCCCAGCGCGCAGCGAAATAGTCACCGAGGCCTTGGTCCGCGGGGTGGGAGGGGTTTCGGGCCCGTCGTCGGAAATGGGTGACAGGTTTTCGAGGGTCCTCGTGGAGCCTGCTGAGGCTACGGTCAGAAGCCTGCCCTAAAATGGCAAGAATGTCCAGCGGCGCAGCGCGTGAAATTGTCGCCGAGGCCGGTGGGCTATAGCCTTTGGCCCACGGGGCTGGGAGGGCGCTCGGGGCTCGTGTCGGAAATGGTACAGTCTTTTCGAGGGTCCTCGCGTGCCCAGTGGGAGGCTACGGTCAGGGCCTGCCCTAAAATGGCAAGAAATGCCCAGCGGCGCAGCGCGTGAAATAGTCGCCGAGGCCGGTGGGCTATAGCCTTTGGTCCGCGGGGGTTGGGGAGGGGCGTCGGAAATGGGTACAGTCTTTTCGAGGGTCCTCGTGTGCCCCGTGGGAGGCTACGGTCAGAGGCCTGCCCTAAAATGGCAAGAAATGCCCAGCGGCGCAGCGCGTGAAATAGTCGCCGAGGCCGGTGGGCTATAGCCTTTGGTCCGCGGGGGTTGGGGAGGCGCTCGGGGCTCGGTGTCGGAAATGGGTACAGTCTTTTCGAGGGTCCTCGCTGCGCCTGGGGAGGCTACGGTCAGGGCCTGCCCCTAAAATGGCAAGAAATGCCCAGCGCGCAGCGCTGAAATAGTCGCCGAGGCCGGTGGGCTATAGCCTTGGTCCGCTGGGGTGGGGAGGGGTTTAGGGGCCCCGCCGAAAATGGCACAGTTTTTCGAGGGTCCTCGTGCCTGGGAGGCTACGGTCAGAAGTCTGCCCTAAATGGCAAGAAATGCCCAGCGCGCAGCGCGTGAAATAGTCGCCGAGGCCGTGGGCTATAGCCTTTGTCCGCGGGGTTGGGGAGGGCCGGAAATGGGTACAGTTTTCGTGGGTCTTCGTGTGCCCCGGGGTAGGCTACGGGTCAGACGCTTGCCCTTAAAATGGCAAGAAATTCCCAGCGGCGCAGTGCGTGAAATAGTCGCCGAGGCCGGTGGGCTATAGCCTTTGGCCCGCTGGGGCCGGGAGGGGCGCTCGGGGCCTCGGGTGTCGAAATGGCACAGACTTTTCGAGGGTCCTCGCGTGCCCAGTGGGAGGCTACGGTCAGGGCCTGCCCTAAAATGGCAAGAAATGCCCTGCGGCGCAGCGCGGGAAATAGTCACTGAGGCTGGTGGGCTATAGCCTTTGCTCCGCGGGGGTTGGGGAGGGGGTTTCGGGGGCTCTGGTCGTCGGAAATGGGTACAGTCTTTTCGAGGGTCCTCGTGAGCCCAGTGGGAGGCTACGGTCAGAAGCCCGCCCTAAAATGGCAAGAATGTCTAGCGGCGCAGCGCGTGAAATTGTCGCCGAGGCCGGTGGGCTATAGCCTTTGGCCCGCGGGGCCGGGAGGCGCCTGGGGCTCTGGGTGTCGGAAATGGGTACAGTCTTTTCGAGGGTCCTCGCGTGCCCAGTGGGAGGCTACGGTCAGGGCCTGCCCTAAAATGGCAAGAAATGCCCAGCGGCGCAGCGCGTGAAATAGTCGCCGAGGCCGGTGGGCTATAGCCTTTGGTCCGCGGGGGTTGGGAGGCGTCGGAAATGGTACATGCTTTTCGAGGGTCTGCGTGTGCCCCGTGGGAGGATACGGTCAGCTGCTTGCCCTTAAATGGCAAGAAATGCCCAGCGGCGCAGTGCGTGAAATAGTCGCCGAGGCCGGTGGGCTATAGCCTTGGCGGGCCGGGAGGAGCGCTCGGGGCTCGGTGTCGGAAATGGGTACATTTTTTCGAGGGTCCTCGCGCGTCAGCTGGAGGCTACGGCAGGGCCTCGCCCTAAATGGCAAGAATGCCCAGCGCGCAGCTGTGAAATAGTCGCCGAGGCCGGTGGGCTATAGCCTTTGGTCCGCTGGGGTGGGGAGGGGTTTAGGGGCTCCGTCATCGAAAATGGCAGTTTTCGAGGGTCCTCGGTGCCTGGGGAGGCTACGGTCAGAAGCCTGCCCTAAATGACAGGAAATGCCCAGCGGCGCAGCGCGGGAATAGTCACGGCGCCGTGGGCTATAGCCTTTTGTCCCCGGGGTTGGGAGGGCGCCGGAAATGGCACGAGGGTCTTCGTGTGCCCCGTGGGAGGTTACGGCGAGGCTTGCCCTTAAATGGCAAGAAATGCCCAGCGGGGCAGGGCGTGAAATAGTCGCCGAGGCCGGTGGGCTATAGCCTGGTCCGCTGGGGCCGGGAGGGGCGCTCGGGGCCTGGGTGTCGGAAATGGCACAGTTTTTCGAGGGTCCTCGCGCCCAAAGGGGAGGCTACGGTCAGGGCCTGCCCTAAATGGCAAGAAATGCCCAGCGCGCGCAAGGTGAAATAGTCGCCGAGGCCGTGGGCTATAGCCTTGGTCCGCGGGTGGGGAGGGGTTTAGGCTCGCCGTCAAAATGGGTACAGTCTTTTCGAGGGTCCTCGTGTGCCCAGTGGGAGGCTACGGTCAGAAGTCTGCCCTAAAATGGCAAGAAATGCCCAGCGGCGCAGCGCGTGAAATAGTCGCCGAGGCCGGTGGGCTATAGCCTTTTGTCTGCGGGGGTTGGGGAGGGGCGTCGGAAATGGGTACAGTCTTTTCGAGGGTCTTCGTGTGCCCCGTGGGAGGCTACGGTCAGACGCTTGCCCTTAAATGGCAAGAAATTCCCAGCGGCGCAGTGCGTGAAATAGTCGCCGAGGCCGGTGGGCTATAGCCTTTGGCCCGCGGGGGTTGGGGAGGGGCGTTCGGGGGCTCTGGGTGTCGAAAATGGGTACAGACTTTTCGAGGGTCCTCGCGTGCCCAGTGGGAGGCTACGGTCAGGGCCTGCCCTAAAATGGCAAGAAATGCCCAGCGGCGCAGCGCGGGAAATAGTCACTGAGGCTGGTGGGCTATAGCCTGTCTGCTGGGGCCGGGAGGGGGTTTCGGGGGCTCTGGTCGTCGGAAATGGGTACAGTCTTTTCGAGGGTCCTCGTGAGCCCAGTGGGAGGCTACGGTCAGAAGCCCGCCCTAAAATGGCAAGAATGTCTAGCGGCGCAGCGCGTGAAATTGTCGCCGAGGCCGGTGGGCTATAGCCTTTGGCCCGCGGGGCTGGGAGGCGCCTGGGCCTAGGTGTCGGAAATGGCACAGTCCTTTCGAGGGTCCTCGTGGACCCCGGGGGAGGCTACGGTCAGAAGCCTGCCCTAAAATGGCAAGAAATGCCCAGCGGCGCAGCGCGTGAAATAGTCGCCGAGGCCGGTGGGCTATAGCCTTTTGTCTGCGGGGGTTGGGGAGGGGCGTCGGAAATGGGTACAGTCTTTTTGAGGGTCTTCGTGTGCCCCGTGGGAGGCTACGGTCAGAGGCTTGCCCTTAAATGGCAAGAAATGCCCAGCGGCGCAGTGCGTGAAATAGTCGCCGAGGCCGGTGGGCTATAGCCTTTGGCCCGCGGGGGTTGGGGAGGGGCGTTCGGGGGCTCTGGGTGTCGGACATGGGTACAGTCTTGTCGAGGGTCCTCGCGTGGGAGGCTACGGTCAGGGCCTGCCCTAAAATGGCAAGAAATGCCCAGCGGCGCAGCGTGAAATAGTCGCCGAGGCCGGTGGGCTATAGCCTTTGGTCCGCGGGGGTAGGGGAGGGGGTTTAGGGGGCTCTGGTCATCGAAAATGGGTACAGTCTTTTCGAGGGTCCTCGTGTGCCCAGTGGGAGGCTACGGTCAGAAGCCTGCCCTAAAATGACAAGACATGCCCAGCGGCGCAGCGCGTGAAATAGTCGCCGATGCCGGTGGGCTATAGCCTTTTGTCTGCGGGGGTTGGGGAGGGGCGTCGGAAATGGGTACAGTCTTTTTGAGGGTCTTCGTGTGCCCCGTGGGAGGCTACGGTCAGAGGCTTGCCCTTAAATGGCAAGAAATGCCCAGCGGCGCAGTGCGTGAAATAGTCGCCGAGGCCGGTGGGCTATAGCCTTTGGCCCGCGGGGGTTGGGGAGGGGCGTTCGGGGGCTCTGGGTGTCGGAAATAGGTACAGACTTTTCGAGGGTCCTCACGTGCCTGGGTGGAGGCTACGGCCGTGGCCTGCCCTAAATGGCAAGAAATGCCCAGCGCGCAGCTAAGGAAATAGTCGCCGAGGCCGGTGGCTAAAGCCTTGGTCCGCGGGGTGGGGAGGGGTTTAGGGGCTCGTCACAAAATGGGTATGCCTTTTCGAGGGTCCCTCGTGCCTGGGAGGTTACGGTCAAGCTCGCCCTAAATGGCAAGAATGCCCAGAACAAGCAGGAAATAGTCACCGAGGCCGGTGGGCTATAGCCTTGGTCCGTGGGGGCCGGAGAGGGGGTTTCTGTGGGCTCGCGCGAAATGGGCACAGCCTTTTGAGGGTCTTCGGTGCCCCGTGGAGGCTACGGTCGAGGCTTGCCTTAAATGGCAAGAAATGCTCAAGCGCAAAGGCGTGAAATAGTCGCCGAGGCCGGTGGGCTATACCCTTGGCCCGCGGGGGGCGGGGGGGCGCCTGGGGCCTGTGTCGGAAATGGTACAGACTTTTCGAGGGTCCTCGCGCTCAGCTGGAGGCTACGGTCGTGGCCGCCCTAAATGGCAAGAAATGCCCAGCGCGCAGCGCGTGAAATAGTCGCCGAGGCCGGGTGGGCTAAAGCCTGGTCCGCGGGGTAGGGGAGGGGCCGGGGGGCTCGTCCAAAATGGGCATGCCTTTTCGAGGGTCCTCGGTGCCTGGGAGGCTACGGTCAAGCCCGCCTTAAAATGGCAAGCAGCAGCTGCCAGGAAATAGTCACCGAGGCCGGTGGGCTATAGCCTTTGGTCCGTGGGGGTTGGAGAGAGGGGCTCGTGGGCCTGGGCGCTAGAAATGGGCATGCCTTTTTAGGGTCCTCGCAGCCCAGCTGGGAGGCTACGGTCGAGGCTCGCCCAAAATGGCAAGAATGCCCAGCCGGCGCAGCGCTGGAAATAGTCGCCGAGGCCGGTGGGCTATAGCCTGGTCCGCTGGAGGTCGGGAGGGGCGCGGGGCCTCGCGCCGAATTGCACAGTCTTTTAGGGTCCTCGCAGCCTGGGCTGGGAGGCTACGGCCGAGGCCTGCCCTAGAATGGCAAGAAATGCCCAGCGCGCAGCTGGAAATAGTCATCGAGGCCGGTGGGCTATAGCCTTGGTCCGCTGGGACGGGAGGGCGCCGGGGCTCCGCCGGAAATGGGTACAGCCTTTTCGAGGGTCCTCGTGGTGCCCAGGGAAGTTACGGTCAAGCTCGCCCTAAATGGCAAGATATTCCCAGCGCGCAGCGCTGCGGTGAAATAGTCGCTTAGGGCCGGTGGGCAGCCTTTGGTCAGCGGGGCCTGGGAGGGAGTTCGGGGCTCGCGCCGAAATGGGTACAGTCTTTTTAGTGGTCCTCGGTGCCTGGGAGGCTACGGCCGAGGCCTGCCCTAAAATTGCAAAATGCCCAGCGGCGCAGCCTGGTGAAATAGTCACCGAGGCCGGTGGATATAGGCTTTGGTCCGCGGGCCGGGAGGCTTAGGGGGCTCGTCACGAGAATGGGTACGCCTTTTCAAGGGTCCTAGTGCCTGGAGGCTACGGCCAGAAGCTACCCTAAAATGGCAAGAAATACCCAGCGCGCAGCTAAATAGTCATCGAGGCCGGTGGGCTATAGCCTTGGTACCCGGGGACGGGAGGGGTTTCGCCTCCATCGGAAATGGGTACAGCCTTTTCGAGGGTCCTCGTGCCAGTGGGAGGCTACGGTCAGAAGCCTGCCCTAAATGACAAGACATGCCCAGCGCGCACAAGCGTGAAATAGTCGCCGATGCCGGTGGCTATAGCCTTTTGTCCGCGGGGTTGGGGAGGGCGCCGAAATGGGTACGCTTTTGAGGGTCTTCGTGGTGCCCCGTGGGAGGCTACGGGTCAGAGGCTTGCCCTTAAATGGCAAGAAATGCCCAGCGCGCAAAGGCGTGAAATAGTCGCCGAGGCCGTGGGCTATAGCCTTTGGCCCGCTGGGGCCGGGAGGGCGCTCGGGGCCTGTCGGAAATAGGTACAGACTTTTCGAGGGTCCTCGCGTGCCCAGTGGGAGGCTACGGTCAGAGGCCTGCCCTAAAATGGAACGAAATGCCCAGCGGCGCAGCGCGTGAAATAGTCGCCGAGGCCGGTGGTCCATAGCCTTTGGTCCACGGGGCCGGGACGGCGCTCGGGGCCTGGGCGCCGCAATGGGTCCAGCCTTTTGAGGGTCCTCGTGCCTGGTGGGAGGCTACGGTCAGAGGCCTGCCCTAAAATGGCAAGAAATGCCCAGCGCGCAGCTGGGAAATAGTCCACCGAGGCCTTTGGTCCGCGGGGTTGGGAGGGGCTCGGGCCTGCCGGAAATGGGTACAGTGTTTTCGAGGGTCCTCGTGAGCCCTGTGGGAGGATACGGTAAGAAGCCTGCCCTAAAATGGCATGAATGTCCAGCGGCGCAGCGCGTGAAATTGTCGCCGAGGCCGGTGGGCTATAGCCTTGGCCCGGGGTCGGGAGGGCGCTCGGGGCCTGGGTGCTCGGAAATGGGTACAGTCTTTCGACGGTCTCGCGCGCCCAAGGGAGGCTACGGTCAGGCCTGCCCTAAATGGCAAGAAATGCCCAGCGCGCAGCGATGAAATAGTCGCCGAGGCCGTGGGCTATAGCCTTTGGTCCGCGGGGTTGGGGAGGGCGCCGGAAATGGGTACAGTCTTTTCGAGGGTCTCGTGCCCCGTGGGAGGTTACGGTCAGAGGCTTGCCCTAAATGGCAAGAAATGCCCAGCGCGCAGTGCGTGAAATAGTCGCCGAGTGGGCTATAGCCTTGGCCCGCTGGGGGCCGGGAGGCGTTCGGGGCTCTGGGTGTCGGAAATGGGTACAGTCTTTTCGAGGGTCCTCGCGTGCCCAGTGGGAGGCTACGGTCAGTGCCTGCCCTAAAATGGCAAGAAATGCCCAGCGGCGCAGCGCGTGAAATAGTCGCCGAGGCCGGTGGGCTATAGCCTTTGGTCCGCGGGGGTTGGGGAGGGGTTTAGGGGGCTCTGGTCGTCGAAAATGGGTACAGTCTTTTCGAGGGTCCTCGTGTGCCCAGTGGGAGGCTACGGTCAGAAGTCTGCCCTAAAATGGCAAGAAATGCCCAGCGGCGCAGCGCGTGAAATAGTCGCCGAGGCCGGTGGGCTATAGCCTTTTGTCTGCGGGGGTTGGGGAGGGGCGTCGGAAATGGGTACAGTCTTTTCGAGGGTCTTCGTGTGCCCCGTGGGAGGCTACGGTCAGACGCTTGCCCTTAAATGGCAAGAAATGCCCAGCGGCGCAGTGCGTGAAATAGTCGCCGAGGCCGGTGGGCTATAGCCTCGGCCCGGGGGCTGGGAGGGCGCTCGGGGCCTCGTGTCGAAATGGGTACAGACTTTTCGAGGGTCTCGCGTGCCTGGGAGGCTACGGTCAGGGCCTGCCCTAAATGGCAAGAAATGCCCAGCAGCTGCGGGAAATAGTCACCGAGGCTGGTGGGCTATAGCCTTGCCCGCTGGGGCCGGGAGGGGTTTCGGGGCCTGGTCGCCGGAAATGGGTACAGTCTTTCGAGGGTCCTCGTGAGCCCAGCGAGGTTACGGTCAGAAGCCCGCCCTAAAATGGCAAGAATGTCTAGCGCGCAGCTGAAATTAGTCCCGTGGGAGGCTACGGTCGTGGCCTGCCCAAAATGGCAAGAAATGCCCAGCGCGCAGCGTGAAATAGTCGCCGAGGCCGGTGGGCTATAGCCTTGGTCCGCGGGGTTGGGGAGGCCGGAAATGGGCATGCCTGAGGGTCTTCGTAGCCCCGTGGGAGGCTTACGGTCGAGGCTTGCCCTAAAATGCCAAGAAATGCCCAGCGCGCAGTGCGTGAAATAGTCGCCGAGGCCGGTGGGCTATAGCCTCGGCCCGCGGGGCCGGGAGGCGCCTCGGGGCCTGGGTGTCGGAAATGGGTACAGTCTTTCGAGGTCCCCGCGTGCCTGGTGGGAGGCTACGGTCAGGCCTGCCCTAAATGGCAAGAAATGCCCAGCGCGCAGCGCTGTGAAATAGTCGCCGAGGGTGGCTATAGCCTTTGGTCCGCGGGCAGTGGGAGGGGTTTAGGGGCCGTCATCAAAATGGGTACAGTCTTTTCGAGGGTCCTCGGTGCCCAAAGGGGAGGCTACGGTCAGAGCCTCGCCCTAAATGGCAAGAAATGCCCAGCCGCGCAGCGTGGAAATAGTCGCCGATGCCGTGGGCTATAGCCTTTTGTCCGCGGGCCGGGGAGGGCGCCGAAATGGGTACAGTCTTTTCGAGGGTCTTCGTGGTGCCCCGTGGAGGTTACGGTCGAGGCTTGCCCAAATGGCAAGAAATGCCCAGCGCGAGTGCGTGAAATAGTCGCCGAGGCCGTGGGCTATAGCCTTGGCCCGCTGGGGGGAGGGGCGTCGGGGCCTGTGTCGAAATAGTACAGACTTTTCGAGGGTCCTCACGTGCAGTGGGAGGCTACGGTCCGTGGGCCTGCCCTAAATGGCAAGAAATGCCCAGCCGCGCAGCTGCTGGAAATAGTCGCCGAGGCCGGTGGGCTAAAGCCTTTTGGTCCGGGGGTGGGGAGGGGTTTGTAGGGCTCGTCGTCAAAAAATGGGTACAGTCTTTCGAGGGTCCTCGTGTGCCCAAAGGGGAGGCTACGGTCAAGCCCGCCCTAAAATGGCAAGAAATGCCCAGCGCAGCGCTGCGAAATAGTCACCGAGGCCGTGGGCTATAGCCTTGGTCCGTGGGGCTGGAGAGGGGTTTCAAGGGCTTCTGCAGAAATGGGTACGCCTTTTCGAGGGTCTTCGTGCCCCGTGGGAGGCTACGGTCGAGGCTTGCCCTTAAATGGCAAGAAATGCCCAGCGGCGCAGAGCGTGAAATAGTCGCCGAGGCCGTGGGCTATAGTCTCCCGGGGGCCGGGAGGCGCTCGGGGCCCGGGTGTCGGAAATGGTACAGACTTTCGAGGGTCTCGCGTGCCCGTGGAGGCTACGGTCGTGGCCTGCCCCTAAATGGCAAGAAATGCCCAGCGCGCAGCTGTGAAATAGTCGCCGAGGACGGTGGGCTAAAGCCTTTGGTCCGGGGTGGGGAGGGGGTTAGGGGCTCGTCACAAAAATGGGTACAGTCTTTTCGAGGGTCCTCGTGTGCCCAGTGGGAGGCTACGGTCAGAAGCCTGCCCTAAAATGGCAAGAAATGCCCAGCAGCGCAGCGCGTGAAATAGTCACCGAGGCCGGTGGGCTATAGCCTTTGGTCCGTGGGGGTTGGAGAGGGGGTTTCAGGGGCTCTGGGCGTTAGAAATGGGTACAGTCTTTTTGAGGGTCTTCGTGTGCCCCGTGGGAGGCTACGGTCAGAGGCTTGCCCTTAAATGGCAAGAAATGCCCAGCGGCGCAGTGCGTGAAATAGTCGCCGAGGCCGGTGGGCTATAGCCTTTGGCCCGCGGGGGTTGGGGAGGGGCGTCGGGCCTGGCCGAATGGGTACAGTCTTTTTAGGGTCCTCGTGGTGCCCAGGGTGAGGCTACTCGAGGCCTGCCCTAGAATGGCAAGAAATGCCCAGCGCGCAGCGCTCGAAATAGTCACCGAGGCCGGTGGGCTATAGCCTTTGGTCCGCTGGGGATGGGAGGGCGCCGGGGCTCGCCGCCGAAATGGGCACAGTCTTTCGAGGGTCCTCGTAGCTGGGAAGTTACGGTCAAGCCTGCCCTAAAATGGCAAGACATTCCCAGCGCAGCGCTGGAAATAGTCGCCAGGCCGTGGGCTATAGCCTTTGGTCAGCGGGGCCGAGGGAGTTCGGGGCTCGCCGAAATGGGTACAGTCTTTTTAGGGTCCCCGTGGTGCCTGGGCAGAGGCTACGTCGAGGCCTGCCCTAAAATTGCAAAATGCCCAGCCGGGCGCAGCCTGTGGAAATAGTCACCGAGGCCGGTGGATATAGGCTTTGGTCCGCGGGGTCGGGGAGGGGGTTTAGGGGCCTCGTCGCCGAGAATGGGCATGCCTTTTCAAGGGTCCTAGTGTGCCCAGTGGGAGGCTACGGTCAGAAGCTTACCCTAAAATGGCAAGAAATACCCAGCGGCGCAGCGCGTTAAATAGTCATCGAGGCCGGTGGGCTATAGCCTTTGGTACCCGGGGGTTGGGGAGGGGGTTTCGGGGGCTCTGGTCCTCAAAAATGGGTACAGTCTTTTCGAGGGTCCTCGTGTGCCCCGTGGGAGGCTACGGTCAGAGGCCTGCCCTAAAATGACAAGAAATGCCCAGCGGCGCAGCGCGGGAAATAGTCACTGACGCCGGAGGGCTATAGCCTTTGGTCCGCGGGGGATGGGGAGGGGGTTTCGGGGGCTCTGGTCGTCGGAAATGGGTACAGTCTTTTTGAGGGTCCTCGTGTGCCCAGTGGGAGGCTACGGTCAGAAGCCTGCCCTAAAATGACAAGACATGCCCAGCGGCGCAGCGCGTGAAATAGTCGCCGAGGCCGGTGGGCTATAGCCTTTTGTCTGCGGGGCCGAGGGCGCCGAAATGGGTACAGCCTTTTGAGGGTCTTCGTGCCCCGTGGGAGGCTACGGTCGAGGCTTGCCCTTAAATGGCTAGAATGCCCAGCGCGCAAAGGCGTGAAATAGTCGCCGAGGCCGGTGGGCTATAGCCTGGCCCGCTGGGGCTGGGAGGCGCCTGGGGCCTGGTGTCGGAAATAGGTACAGACTTTTCGAGGGTCCTCGCCTCAGGGGAGGTTACGGTCAGGGCCTCGCCTAAATGGCAAGAAATGCCCAAAGCGCAGCACAGGTGAAATAGTCGCCGAGGCCGGTGGGCTAAAGCCTTGGTCCGCTGGGGCAGGGAGGTTTAGGGCCTCGTCACAAAATGGGCACAGTCTTTCGAGGGTCCTCGGTGCCCAGTGGGAGGCTACGGTAAGCCCGCCCTAAAATGGCAAGAAATGCCCAGCGCAGCTGTGAAATAGTCACCGAGGCCGGTGGGCTATAGCCTTGGGTCCGTGGAGAGGGGCTCAGTGGCCTGGGCGCAGAAATGGGTACAGTCTTTGAGGGTCTCGTGTGCCCCGTGGGAGGTTACGGTCGAGGCTTGCCCTTAAATGGCAAGAAATGCCTGCGCAAGGCGTGAAATAGTCGCCGAGGCCGGGTGGGCTATAGCCTGGGCCCGCGGGGGAGGGGCGCTCGAGGGCCTGGGTGTCGGAAATGGCAGATTTTTCGAGGGTCCTCGCGCTCAGGGAGGCTACGGTAAGATGCCTGCCCTAAAATGGCAAGAAATGCCCGGCGACGCAGCATGCGAAATAGTCGCCGAGGCCGGTGGGCTACAGCCTTTGGTCCGCCGGGGTAGGGGCGGGGGGTTCAGGGGTTCTGGGCATCAGAAATGGGTACAGTCCGTTCGAGGGTCCTCGTATGCCCAGTGGGAGGCTACGGTCAGAGGCCTGCCCTAAAATTGCAAGAAATGTCCAAAGAGCGCAGCTGTGAAATAGTCACCGAGGCCGGTGGGCTATAGCCTTTGGTCCGTGGGGGTTGGAGAGGGGGTTTCAGGGGCTCTGGGCGTGAGAATTGGGTACAGTCTTTTTTAGGGTCCTCGTGTGCCTGGGCTGAGGCTACGGTCGAGGCCCGCCCAAAATGGCAAGAATGCCCAGCGCGCAGCTGGAAATAGTCGCCGAGGCCGGTGGGCTATAGCCTGGTCCGCGGGAGGTTGGGGAGGGGCGCTCGGGGCCTCGCCGAATTGGGTACAGTCTTTTAGGGTCCTCGTGGTGCCCATGGAGGCTACGGCCGAGGCCTCGCCCTAGAATGGCAAGAAATGCCCAGCCGCGCAGCGCGGAAATAGTCACCGAGGCCGTGGGCTATAGCCTTTGGTCCGCGGGGATGGGAGGGCGCCGGGGCTCGCCGCCGGAAATGGGCTTTTCGAGGGTCCTCGTGCCTCAGGGGAAGTTACGGTCAAGCCCGCCTTAAATGGCAAGACATGCCCAGCGCAGCTGCGGAAATAGTCGCTAGGCTGGGCTATAGCCTGGTCAGCGGGGTCGGGAGGGAGTCTGGGGCCTGCCGAAATGGGTACAGCCTTTTAGGGTCCTCGTAGCCTGGGAGGCTACGGTCGAGGCCTGCCCTAAAATTGCAAAATGCCCAGCCGGGCGCAGCCTGCGTGAAATAGTCACCGAGGCCGTGGATATAGGCTTTGGTCCGCTGGGCCGAGGGGTTTAGGGCTCGTCCGAGAATGGGTACAGTCTTTCAAGGGTCCTAGTGTGCCTGGGAGGCTACGGTCAGAAGTTACCCTAAAATGGCAAGAAATACCCAGAAGGCGCAGCTGCAAATAGTCATCGAGGCCGTGGGCTATAGCCTTGGTACCCGGGGTCGGGAGGGGTTTCGGGCCTGGGTCCTCAAAATGGGTACAGTCTTTTTCGAGGGTCCTCGTGTGCCTGGGGAGGCTACGGTCACGAGGCCCGCCCTAAATGACAAGAAATGCCCAGCGCGCAGCTGGAAATAGTCATCGACGAGGGCTATAGCCTTTGGTCCGCGGGATGGGAGGTTTCGGCTCGTCGCCGAAATGGGTACAGTCTTTTGAGGGTCCTCGTGCCTGGGAGGCTACGGCCGAAGCCTCGCCCTAAAATGACAAGACATGCCCAGCGCAGCGTGAAATAGTCGCCGAGGCCGGTGGCCATAGCCTTTGGTCCGCGGGGGTCGGGAGGGAGTTCGGGGCCTGGCGTCCGAAATGGGTACAGTCCTTTCAAGGTCCTCGTACCCGGTGGGAGGCTACGGCCGAGGCCCGCCTAAAATGGTAAGAAATGCCCGGCGCAGCGGAAATAGTCACCGAGGCCGTGGGCTATAGCCTTGGTCCGCTGGGGTTGGGGGCGGGTTTCGGGGCCTGCCGAAAATGGGTACAGTCTTTTCGAGGGTCCTCGTGTGCCCAGTGGGAGGCTACGGTCAGAGGCCTGCCCTAAAATTGCAAAAAATGCCCAGCGGCGCAGCGCGTGAAATAGTCGCTGAGGCCGGTGGGCTATAGCCTTTGGTCCGCGGGGGTTGGGGAGGGGAGTTCGGGGGCTCTGGTCGTCGGAAATGGGTACATTCTTTTCGAGGGTCCTCGTGTGTCCAGTGGGAGGCTACGGTCAGAGGCCTGCCCTAAAATGGCAGAAAATGCCCAGCGGCGCAGCGCGTGAAATAGTCCTCGAGGCCGGAGGGATATATCCTTTGGTCCGCGGGGGTTGGGGAGGGGGTTTAGGGGGTTCGGGTCATCGAAAATGGGTACAGTCTCTTCGAGTGTCCTCGTGTGCCTAGTGGGAGGCTACGGTCAGAAGCCTGCCCTAAAATGGCAAGAAATACCCAGCGGCGCAGCGCGTGAAATAGTCATCGAGGCCGGTGGGCTATAGCCTTTGGTCCGCGGGGCCGGGGAGGGGTTTCGGGGCTCGTCGCCGGACATGGGTACCTTTTTCGAGGGACCTCTGGTGCCCAGGGGAGGCAACGGTCAAGCTCGCCTAAAATGACAAGACATGCCCAGCGCAAGCGTGAAATAGTCCGCCGAGGCCGTGGGCTATAGCCTTGGTCCGCGGGGTTGGGAGGGACTCTGGGGCTCGCGTCCAAATGGGTACAGATTGAAGGTCCTCGTGTACCCATTGGGAGGCTACGGCCGAGGCCTGCCCAAATGGCAAGAAATGCCCCGCGCGCAGCGCTGGAAATAGTCACCGAGGCCGTGGGCTATAGCCTCGGTCCGCGGGAGCTGGGAGGGTGTTTCGGGGCTCGTCGGGCGAAATGGGTACATAGCCTTTTTCGAGGGTCCTCGGTGCCTGCTGAGGCTGCGCGTCGAGGCCTGCCCTAAAATTGCAAAAAATACCTAGCGACGCAGCGCGTGAAATAGTCGCTGAGGCCGGTGGGCTATAGCCTTTGGTCCGCGGGGGTTGGGGAGGGGAGTTCGGGGGCTCTGGTCGTCGGAAATGGGTACATTCTTTTCGAGGGTCCTCGTGTGTCCAGTGGGAGGCTACGGTCAGAGGCCTGCACTAAAATGGCAGAAAATGCCCAGCGGCGCAGCGCGTGAAATAGTCCTCGAGGCCGGAGGGATATATCCTTTGGTCCGCGGGGGTTGGGGAGGGGGTTTACGAGGTTCTGGTCATCGAAAATGGGTACAGTCTTTTCGAGGGTCCTCGTGTACCCAATGGGAGGCTACGGTCAGAAGCCTGCCCTAAAATGGCAAGAAATACCACTGCGCTACAGGAAATAGTCACCGAGGCCGGTGGGCCAGATTGGTCCGCGGGGCCGGGAGGGAAGTTCTGGGCTCGGGCGCCGGAAATGGGTACAGTCATTTCGAGGGTCCCGTGTGCCCAAGGAGGCTACGGTCCGAAGCTCGCCCTAAAATGGCAAGACATGCCCAGCGGGGCGCAGCTGCGGAAATAGTCATCGAGGCCGTGGGCTATAGCCTTGGTCCGCGGGTTGGGAGGGAAGTTCTGGGGCTCTAGGCGCCGGAAATGGGTACATGCCTTTTCGAGGGTCCTCGTACCCGGAGGTTACTAAGAAGAAGCCCGCCATAATATGGCAAGACATGCCCAGCGCGCAGCAGAAATAGCCGCCGAGGCCGGTGGGCTATAGCCTTTTGTCCGCAGGGCCGGGAGGGGGTTTAGGGCCCGTCGCCGGAAATGGTACACCGAGGGTCCTCGTGCCTGGGAGGCTACGGTCAGAGGCCTGCCCTAAAATGGCAAGAAATGCCCAGCGGCGCAGCGCGTGAAATAGTCCTCGAGGCCGGAGGGATATATCCTTTGGTCCGCGGGGGTTGGGGAGGGGGTTTAGGGGGTTCTGGTCATCGAAAATGGGTACAGTCTTTTCGAGGGTCCTCGTGTGCCCAGTGGGAGGCTACGGTCAAAAGCCTGCCCTAAAATGGCAAGACATGCCCAGCGGCGCAGCACGTGAAATAGTCGCCGAGGCCGGTGGCCTATAGCCTTTGGTCCGCGTGGGTTGGGGAGGGGGTTTTTGGGGCTCTGGTCGTCGGAAAATGGGTACAGTCTTTTCGAGGGTCCTCGTGTGCCCAGTGGGAGGCTACGTCAGAAGCCTGCCCTAAAATGGCAAGAAATACCCAGCGGCGCAGCGCGTGAAATAGTCACAGAGGCCGGTGGGCTATAGCCTTTGGTCCGCGGGGCAATGGGAGGTTTCTGGGGCCTGCCGCCGGAAATGGGTACATTCTTTCGAGGGTCCTCGTGGTGTCCATGGGAGGCTACGGTCGAGGCCCGCCTAAATGGCAAAATGCCCAGCCGCGCAGCACACAGGAAATAGTCACCGAGGCCGGTGGGTTATAGCCTTGGTCCGCTGGGGTTTGGGAGGGGTTTAGGGCTCGTCGGAAATGGGTACAGTCTTTCGAGGGTCATCGGTGCCCTGGGGAGGCTACGGTCGAGGCCCACCCTAAAATGACATGAAATGCGCCGCGCAGCTGCGGTGAAATAGTCACCGAGGCCGGTGGGCCAGCATTTGGTCCGCGGGGTCGGGAGGGAAGTTCGGGCCTGTACGCCGGAAATGGGGACATTCTTTGAGGGTCCTCGTGGTGCCCAGCGGGAGGCTACGGTCGAAGCCTGCCCTAAATGGCAAGACATGCCCAGCGCGCAGTCAGCGTGAAATAGCCGCCGAGGCCGTCGTGGCCGATATCCTTTGGTCCGCGTGGGTTGGGAGGGGCTCGGGGCCTGTAGTCAGAAATGGGTACATCCTTTTCGAGGGTCCTCGTGTGCCCAGTGGGAGGCTACGGTCAGAGGCCTGCCCTAAAATGGCAGGAAATGCCCAGCGGCGCAGGGCAGCGCGGGAAATAGTCACCGAGGCCGGTGGGCTATAGCCTTTGGTCCGCGAGGGTTGCGGAGGAAAGTTCTGGGGCTCTGGGCGTCGAAAATGGGTACTGTCTTGTCGAGGGTCCTCGTGTGCCCAGTGGGAGGCTAAGGTCAAGCCCGCCCTAAAATCGCAAGACTTGCCCAGCGCGCAGCTGCGGTGAAATAGTCGCCGAGGCCGGTGGCCTATAGCCTGTGGTCCGCGTGGGTTGGGTAGGGGTTTCGGGCCCGTCGCCGGAAATGGGTACATTCTTTCGAGGGTCCTCGTGTGTCCAGTGGGGAGGCTACGGTCGAGGCCCGCCTAAATGGCAAAAATGCTCAGGCGCAGCACAGGAAATACTCACCGAGGCCGGTGGGTTATAGCCTTTGGTCCGCGGGGGTTGGGGAGGGGGTTTAGGGGGCTCTGGTCGTCGGAAATGAGTACAGTCTTTTCGAGGGTCATCGTGGGCCCCGTGGGAGGCTACGGTCAGAGGCCTACCCTAAAATGACAAGAAATGCCCAGCGGCGCAGCGCGTGAAATAGTCGCCGAGGCCGGTGGGCTATAGCCTTTGGTCCGCGCGGGTTGGGGAGGGGCGTTCGGGGGCTCTGGGCGTCGGAAATAGGTACAGTCTTTTCGAGGGTCCTCGTGTGCCCAGTGGGAGGCTACGGTCAGAAGCCTGCCCTAAAATGGCAAGACATGCCCAGCGGCGCAGCGCGTGAAATAGTCGCCGAGGCCGGTGGGCTATAGCCTGGTCCGCGGGGTCTGGGAGGGGGTTTCCGGGGCTCTGGTCGTCGGAAATGGGTACAGTCTTTCAAGGTCATCGTGGTGCCCTGTGGTCGGCTATGGTCAGAGGCCTCACCCTAAATGACAAGAATGCTCAGCGTCGCAGTGCGCGAAATAGTCGCCCAGGCCGGTGGGCTATAGCATTTGGTCCGCGGGGCCGGGAGGAAGTTCGCTCGCGTCGGAAATGGGTACAGTCTTTTCTAGGGTCCTCGTGTGCCCAGTGGGAGGCTACGGTCAGAAGCCTGCCATAAATTGGCAAGACATGCCCAGCGGCGCAGCGCGTGAAATAGTCGCCGAGGCCGGTGGGCTATAGCCTTTGGTCTGCGGGGGTTAGGGAGGGGGTTTAGGGGGCTCTGGTCGTTGGAAATGGGTACATTCTTTTCGAGGGTCCTCGTGTGCCCAGTGGGAGGCTACGGTCAGAGGCCTGCATTAAAATGGCAAGAAATGCCCAGCGGCGCAGCGCGTGAAACAGCCGCTGAGGCCGGTGGGCTATAGCCTTTGGTCCGCGGGGGTTGGGGAGGGAAGTTCTGGGGCTCTGGGCGTCGGAAATGGGTACAGTCTTTTCGAGGGTCCTCGTGTGCCCAGTGGGAGGCTACGGTCAGAAGCCTGCCCTAAAATGGCAAGACATGCCCAGCGGCGCAGCGCGTGAAATAGTCGCCGAGGCCGGTGGCCTATAGCCTTTGGTCCGCGTGGGTTGGGGAGGGGGTTTCGGGGGCTCTGGTCGTCGGAAATGGGTACATTCTTTTCGAGTGTCCTTGTGTGTCTAGTGGGAGGCTACGGTAAGAGGCCTGCCCTAAAATGGCAAAAAATGCCCAGCGGCGCAGCGCGTGAAATAGTCACCGAGGCCGGTGGGCTATAGCCTTTGGTCCGCGGGGGTTGGGGAGGGGGTTTACGGGGCTCTGGTCGTCGGAAATGGGTACAGTCTTTTCGAGGGTCATCGTGTGCCCCGTGGGAGGCTACGGTCAGAGGCCTACCCTAAAATGACAAGAAATGCCCAGCGGCGCAGCGCGTGAAATAGTCACCGAGGCCGGTGGGCTATAGCATTTGGTCCGCGGGGGTTGGGGAGGGAAGTTCTGGGGCTCTGGGCGTCGGAAATGGGTACAGTCTTTTCGAGGGTCCTGGTGCGCCCAGTGGGAGGCTACGGTCAGAAGCCTGCCCTAAAATGGCAAGACATGCCCAGCGGCGTAGCGCGTGAAATAGTCGCCGAGGCCGGTGGCCTATAGCCTTTGGTCCGCTTGGGTTTGGGAGGGGCTCGGGGCCCGTCGCCGGAAATGGGTACAGTCTTTCAAGGTCATCGTGGTGCCCCTGGGAGGCTATGGTCGAGGCCTACCCTAAAATGACAAGAAATGCCAGCCGCTGTGCGCGTGAAATAGTCACCGAGGCTGGGCTATAGCACGGTCCGCGGGGTTGGGAGGAAGTTCGGGGCTCGCGCCGGAAATGGGTACAGTCTTTTCTAGGGTCCTCGTATCCCCAGTGGGAGGCTACGGTCAGAAGCTCGCCATAAATTGGCAAGACATGCCCAGCGCGCAGCGCTGCGTGAAATAGTCGCCGAGGCCGTGGCCTATAGCCTTGGGTCCGCTGGGTTGGGTAGGGGTTTCGGGGCCTGCCGCCGGAAATGGGTACATTCTTTTCGAGGGTCCTCGTGTGTCCAGTGGGAGGCTACGGCCGAGGCCCCGCCTAAATGGCAAAATGCCCAGCGCGCAAACGAAATAGTCACCGAGGCCGGTGGGTTATAGCCTTTGGTCCGCTGGGGCTGGGAGGGGTTTAGGGGCTCGCCGGAAATGAGTACAGTCTTTTCGAGGGTCATCGGGCCCTGGGGAGGCTACGGCCAGAGGCCTACCCTAAATGACAAGAATGCCCAGCGCGCAGCGCGGAAATAGTCGCCGAGGCCGTGGGGCTATAGCCTTTTGGTCCGCGCTGGTTGGGAGGGAAGTTCTGGGGCTCGGGCGCCGGAAATGGGTACAGCTTTTCGAGGGTCCTCGTGCCTGGGGAGGCTACGGTCAGAAGCCCGCCCTAAATGGCAAGACATGCCCAGCGCGTAGCGCTGCTGTGAAATAGTCGCCGAGGCCGGGTGGCCTATAGCCTTTGGTCCGCTGGGTCGGGAGGGGTTTCGGGCCTGCCGCCGGAAATGGGTACAGTCTTTCAAGGTCATCGGTGCCCTGTGGGAGGCTATGGTCAGAGGCTCACCCTAAATGACAAGAAATGCCCAGCGCGCGCTAAGGCGTGAAATAGTCACCGAGGCCGGGGCTATAGCATTTGGTCCGCTGGGGCCGGGAGGGAAGTTCTGGGGCTCGCCGGAAATGGGTACAGCCTTTTCTAGGGTCCTCGTGGTGCCCGTGAGGCTACGGTCAGAAGCTCTGCCATAAATTGGCAAGACATGCCCAGCGCGCAGCTGCGGAAATAGTCGCCGAGGCCGGTGGGCTATAGCCTGGTCCGCGGGGTTGTGGAGGGGTTTAGGGGCTCGCCGTTGGAAATGGGTACATTCTTTTCGAGGGTCCTCGTGTGCCTGGGGGAGGCTACGTCAGAGGCCCGATTAAAATGGCAAGAATGCCCAGCGCAGCGCGCAGGAAACAGCCGCCGAGGCCGTGGGCTATAGCCTTTTGGTCCGCTGGGTCGGGAGGAAGTTCTGGGCCGTCGGAAATGGGTACAGTCTTTTCGAGGGTCCTCGTTTGCCCAGTGTGAGGTTACTGTCAGAAGCCTGCCCTAAAATGGCAAGACATGCCCAGCGGCGGAGCGCGTGAAATAGTCGTCGAGGCCGGTGGCCTATAGCCTTTGGTCCGCGTGCGTTGGGGAGGGGGTTTCGGGGGCTCTGGTCGTCGGAAATGGGTACATTCTTTTCGAGTGTCCTTGTGTGTCTAGTGGGAGGCTACGGTAAGAGGCCTGCCCTAAAATGGCAAAAAATGCCCAGCGGCGCAGCGCGTGAAATAGTCACCGAGGCCGGTGGGCTATAGCCTTTGGTCCGCGGGGTCGGGAGGGGTTTACGGGCTCGTCGCCGGAAATGGGTACAGTCTTTCGAGGGTCATCGGTGCCCCGTGGGAGGCTACGGTCGAGGCTCACCCCTAAAATGACCAGAAATGCCCAGTGGCGCAGCTGCGTGAAATAGTCACCGAGGCCGTGGGCTGGTCCGCTGGGGCCGGGGAGGGAAGTTCTGGGCGCGCTGGAAATGGGTACAGTCTTTTCGAGGGTCCTGGTGCGCCCAGTGGGAGGCTACGGTCAGAAGCCTGCCCTAAAATGGCAAGACATGCCCAGCGGCGCAGCGCGTGAAATAGTCGCCGAGGCCGGTGGCCTATAGCCTTTGGTCCGCGTGGGTTGGGGTGGGGGTTTCGGGGGCTCTGGTCGTCGGAAATGGGTACAGTCTTTTCGAGGGACATCGTGCGCCCCGTGGGAGGCTACGGTCAGAGGCCTACCCTAAAATGACAAGAAATGCCCAGCGGCGCAGCGCGTGAAATAGTCGCCGAGGGCGGTGGCCTATAGCCTTTGGTCCGCGTGGGTTGGGGAGGAGGTTTCGGGGGCTCTGGTCGTCGAAAATGGGTACATTCTTTTCGAGGGTCCTCGTGTGTCCAGTTGGAGGCTACGGTCAGAGGCCTGCCCTAAATGAGTAAAATGCCTGCGCAGCGCTGAAATAGTCACCGAGGCCGTGGCTATAGCCTTTGGTCCGCGGGGTTGGGAGGGGTTTAGGGGCTTTTGGTCGCCGGAAATGGGTACAGTCTTTCGAGGGTCGGCGCTCATGGAGGCTACGGTCAGAGGCCTACCCTAAAATGACAAGAAATGCCCAGCGCGCAGTTGTGAAATAGCCGCCGAGGCTGGGGCTATGTGCATTCGGTCCGCGGGGTTGGGAGGAAAGTTCTGAGCTCGCCGGAAATGGGCATGCCTTTTCTAGGTCCTCGTGGTGCCCAGGAGACTACGGCCAGAAGCCCGCCGTAAATGGCAAGACATGCCCAGCGCGCAGCTGGTGAATAGTCACCGAGGCCGGTGGGCTATAGCCTTTTGGCCGCCGGGGAGGGGTTTAGGGGTTCTGTCGCCGGAAATGGGCACAGTCTTTCGAGGGTCATCGTGCCCCGTGGGAGGCTACGGTCAGAGGCCTACCCTAAAACGACAAGAAATGCCCAGCGCGCAGCGCGCGGAAATAGTCACCGAGGCCGTGGACTATAGCACGGTCCGCGGGGCTGGGAGGGAAGTTCGGGGCTCGGGCGCCGGAAATGGGTACATGCTTTTTCGATGGTCCTCGTGTGCCCATGGGAGGCTACGGCCAAGCCTGCCCTAAAATGGCAAGACATGCCCAGCGCGCGCAGCGCTGCAGGAAATAGTCACCGAGGCCGTGGCCTGTAGCCTTTGGTCCGCGGGGCCGGGAGGGCGCCGGGGCTCGTCGCCGGAAATGGGTACATTCTTTCGAGGGTCCTCGTGTGTCTGGGGAGGCTACGGTCGAGGCCTCGCCAAATGGCAAAAATGCCCAGCGGCGCAGCCCGTGAAATAGTCACCGAGGCCGGTGGGCTATAGCCTTGGTCCGCGGGCCGGGGAGGAAGTTCGGGGCCTGGGCGCCGGAAATGGGTACAGTCTTTCGAGGGTCCTCGGTGCCTGGGAGGCTACGGACAGAAGCTCGCCCAAAATGGCAAGATATGCCCAGCCGACGCAGCTGGTGAAATATTCACCGAGGCCGGTAGGCTATAGCCTGGTCCGCTGGGGCCGGAGGGGGCTGGGGCTCTGGTCGTCGGAAATGGGTACATTCTTTTCCAGGGTCCTCGTGTGCGCAGTGGGAGGCTACGGTCAGAGGCCTGCCCTAAAATGGCAAGAAATGCTCGGCGGCGCAGCGCGTGAAACGGTCGCCGAGGCCGCTGGGCTATAGCCTTTAGTCCGCGGGTGTTGGGGAGGGAAGATCTGGGGCTCTGGGCGTCGGAAATGGGTAGAGTCTATTCGAGGTCCTCGTGTGCCCAGTGGGAGGCAACGGTCAGAAGCCTGCCCTAAAATGGCAAGACATGCCCAGCGGCGCAGCGCGTGAAATAGTCGCCGAGGCCGGTGGGCTATAGCCTTTTGTCCGCGGGGGTTGGGGAGGGGGTTCGGGGCTCGCCGCCGAAATGGGTACAGCTCTTTTCGAGGGTCCTCGTGCCCAGCTGGGAGGCTACAACAAAAGCCCGCCCTAACATGGCAAGAAATACCTAGCGCGCAGCGGTGAAATAGTCACCGAGGCCGTATAGCCTTGGTCCGGGCGGCCGGGAAGGGGGTTTCGGGGTCTGGGTTGTCGAATGGGTACAGTCTTTTCGAGGGTCCTCATGTGCCCAAAGGGGAGGCTACGGTCAAGCTCGCCTAAATGGCAAGAATGCCCAGCGCAGTGCGTGAAATAGTCATCGAGGCCGGTGGGCTGGCGCCTTTGGTCCGCTGGGGTTGGGAGGAAGTTCTGGGGCTCAGGCGTGCCGAAAAATGGGTACAGTCTTTTCGAGGGTCATCGTGTGCCCTGGTGGGAGGCTACACGTGAGAGCCTCACCCTAAAATGAGACAGAATGGCAAAATATACAAGAATGGCCCAGCTTAGGCTCAAATAGTCACCGAGGCCGGTGGACTATAGCTATTGGTCCGCTGGGGTCGGGAGGGAAGTTCGGGCTCTGGCGCCGGAAATGGTACAGTCTTCGAGGGTCCTCGTGCCCATGGGAGGCTACGGTCAGAAGCCTGCCCTAAATGGCAAGACATGCCCAGCGCGAAGCTGTGAAATAGTCGCCGAGGCCGGCGGACAGCCTTTTGGTCCGCTGGGGTTGGGCAGGGGTTCTGGGGCTCGATCGCCGAAATGGCATGCCTTTTCGAGGGTCCTCGTGCCCTGTGGGAGGCTACGGCTCAGAGCCCGCCTAAATGGCAAAATTTCCCAGCGCGCAGCGTGCGGAAATAGTCACCGAGGCCGGTGGGCTATAGCCTTTGGTCCGCGGGGTTCGGGAGGGTTTAGGGGCTCGTCATCGAAATGGGTACGCCTTCGAGGGTCCTCGGTGCCCAATGGGAGGCTACGGTCAGAAGCCTGCCCTAAAATGGCAAGAAATGCCCAGGCGCAGCGCGTGAAATAGTCGCCGAGGCCGGCGGGCTATAGCCTTGGTCCGCGGGGGTTGGGAGGGGTTTGTGGTGCTCCGTCATCGGAAATGGTACAGTCTTTTCGAGGGTCCTCGTGGTGCCCAGTGAGGTTACGTCACGAGGCCTGCCCAAATGGCAAGAAATACGCCAGCTGCCAGCGTGAAATTGTCACCGAGGCCGGTGGGCTATAGCCTTTGGTCCGCGGGGGTTGGGGAGGGGGTTTAGGGGGTTCTGATCGTCGGAAATGGGTACAGTCTTTTCGAGGGTCCTCGTGTGCCCTGTGGGAGGCTACGGTCAGAGGCCTGCCCTAAAATGGCAAAAAATTCCCAGCGGCGCAGCGCGTGAAATAGTCCTCGAGGCCGGTGGGCTATAGCCTTTGGTCCGCGGGGGTTCGGGAGGGGGTTTAGGGGGCTCTGGTCATCGAAAATGGGTACAGTCTTTTCGAGGGTCCTCGTGTGCCCAGTGGGAGGCTACGGACAGAAGCCTGCCCTAAAATGGCAAGATATGCCCAGCGACGCAGCGCGTGAAATATTCACCGAGGCCGGTAGGCTATAGCCTTTGGTCCGCGGGGGTTGGGGAGGGGGTTTAGGGGGCTCTGGTCGTCGGAAATGGGTACATTCTTTTCCAGGGTCCTCGTGTGCGCAGTGGGAGGCTACGGTCAGAGGCCTGCCCTAAAATGGCAAGAAATGCTCGGCGGCGCAGCGCGTGAAACGGTCGCCGAGGCCGCTGGGCTATAGCCTTTAGTCCGCGGGTGTTGGGGAGGGAAGATCTGGGGCTCTGGGCGTCGGAAATGGGTAGAGTCTATTCGAGGTCCTCGTGTGCCCAGTGGGAGGCAACGGTCAGAAGCCTGCCCTAAAATGGCAAGACATGCCCAGCGGCGCAGCGCGTGAAATAGTCGCCGAGGCCGGTGGGCTATAGCCTTTTGTCCGCGGGGAGGGGTTTCGGGGCTCGGCCGCCGAAATGGGTACAGTCTTTTCGAGGGTCCTCGTGTGCCCAGTGGGAGGCTACAGTCAAAAGCCTGCCCTAACATGGCAAGAAATACCTAGCGGCGCAGCGCGTGAAATAGTCACCGAGGCCGGGCTAATATAGCCTTGGTCCGCGGGCGTCGAAGGGGTTTCGGGGTCCGCTGTCGAAATGGGTACAGCCTTTTCGAGGGTCCCTGCGTGCCCGGGGAGGCTACGGCCGTCAAGCCTCAAATGGCAAGAAATGCCCAGCGCGCAGTGCGTGAAATAGTCACCGAGGCCGGTGGGCTATAGCCTTTGGTCCGCTGGGGTCGGGAGGAAGTTCGGGCTGGCCGAAATGGCAGTCTTTCGAGGGTCATCGTGTGCCCCGTGGGAGGCTACGGTCAGAGGCCTACCCTAAAATGACAAGAAATGCCCCGCGGCGCAGCGTGAAATAGTCACCGAGGCCAGTGGACTATAGCACGGTCCGCGGGGTTGGAGGGAAGTTCTGGGGCTCGCGCCGGAAATGGGCACACTCCTCTCGAGGGCCCTCGTGTGGCCAGTGGGAGGCTACGGTCCGAAGCCTTCCCTAACAGGGCTTGAGATGCCCTGAGGCGCCGCGCGTGAAATAGTCGCCGAGGCCGGTGGGCTATAGCCTTGGTCCGCTGGGTTGGGCAAGGGGTTCGGGGGTTCTGATCCGGGAAATGGGTACAGCTTTCGAGGGTCCTCGTGTGTGGGGAGGCTACGGTCGAGGCCTGCCCTAAATGGCAAAAATTCCCGCGCAGCGCTGCGAAATAGTCTCGAGGCCGGTGGGCTATAGCCTTTGGTCCGCTGGGGTTCGGAGGGGTTTAGGGCCTGGTCATCGAAATGGCAGTCTTTTCGAGGGTCCTCGTGTGCCCAAAGTGGGAGGCTACGGCCGAAGCCCGCCCTAAATGGCAAGAAATGCCCAGCGCAGCAGCGCCGTGAAATAGTCATCGAGGCCGGGCGGGCTATAGCCTTTGCCCGCTGGGGAGGGGGTTTAGTGCCCGTCATCGAAATGGCACAGTCTTTCGAGGGTCCTCGGTGCCCTGGGAGGCTACGTCAAGGCCCGCCCAAATGGCAAGAAATACCCAGCGCACAAGGTGAAATTGTCACCGAGGCCGGTGGGCTATAGCCTTGGTCCGCTGGGGTCGGGGAGGGGTTTAGGGTTCTGACTGCCGAAATGGGTACAGTTTTCGAGGGTCCTCGGTGCCCCTGGGAGGCTACGGTACGAGGCCTGCCCTAAAATGGCAAAAATTCTCAGCGCAGAAGCGTGAAATAGTCCTCGAGGCCGGTGGGCTATAGCCTGGTCCGCTGGGGTTCGGAGGGGGTTTAGGCTCGTCATCGAAAATGGGTACAGTCTTTTCGAGGGTCCTCGCAGCCTGGGGAGGTTACGTCGAAGCCCGCCCAAAATGGCAAGAAATACCCAGCAGCGCAGCGTGAAATAGTGATCGAGGCCGCGGCTATAGCCTTGTCTGCTGGGCCTGGGAGGGGTTTAGGTGCTCGTCATCAAAAATGGGTACAGCCTTTTTCGAGGGTCCTCGTGTGCCTGGGAGGCTACGGTCAAGCCCCGCCTAAATGGCAAGAAATGCCCAGCCGCGCAAAGGCGTGAAATAGTCACCGAGGCCGGTGGGCTATAGCCTTTGTCCGCTGGGGTCGGGAGGGGTTTAGGGCTCGTCATCGAAAATGGGTACAGTCTTTCGAGGGTCCTCGGTGCCCAGCTGGAGGCTACGGCCAGAAGCCCGCCCAAAATGGCAAGAAATACCCAGCCGCGCAGGTGAAATTGTCACCGAGGCCGGTGGGCTATAGCCTGGTCCGCTGGGGCCGGGAGGAAGTTCTGGGCTCGGCCGGAAATGGGTACAGCTTTTCGAGGGTCCTCGGTGCCTGGGAGGCTACGGTCAAGCCGCCTAAAATCGCAAGACATGCCCAGCGCAGCTGTGAAATAGTCGCCGAGGCCGGTGGGCTATAGCCTTGTCCGCGGGGTCAGAGGGGTTTAGGGCTCGTCATCGAAATGGGTACAGTCTTTTCGAGGGTCCTCGTGTGCCCAGTGGGAGGCTACGGTCAGAAGCCTGCCCTAAAATGGCAAGACATGCCCAGCGGCACAGCGCATGAAATAGTCACCGAGGCCGGTGGGCCATAGCCTTTGGTCCGCGGGGGTTGGGGAGGTGGTTTAGGGGCTCTGGTCGTCGGAAATGGGTACAGTCTTTTCGAGGGTCCTCGTAGCCCGCGGGAGGCTACGGTCAGAGGCCTGCCCTAAAATGGCAAAAAATTCCCAGCGGCGCAGCGCGTGAAATAGTCCTCGAGGCCGGTGGGCTATAGCCTTTGGTCCGCGGGGGTTCGGGAGGGGGTTTAGGGGGCTCTGGTCATCGAAAATGGGTACAGTCTTTTCGAGGGTCCTCGTGTGCCCAGTGGGAGGCTACGGTCAGAAGCCTGCCCTAAAATGGCAAGAAATGCCCAGCAGCGCAGCGCGTGAAATAGTCATCGAGGCCGGCGGGCTATAGCCTTTGCTCCGCGGGGGTTGGGGAGGGGGTTTAGGGTGCTCTGGTCATCAAAAATGGGTACAGTCTTTTCGAGGGTCCTCGTGTGCCCAGTGGGAGGCTACGGTCAGAAGCCTGCCCTAAAATGGCAAGAAATGCCCAGCGGCGCAGCGCGTGAAATAGTCACCGAGGCCGGTGGGCTATAGCCTTTGGTCCGCGTGGGTTGGGGAGGGGGTTTACGGGGCTCTGGTCGTCGGAAATGCGTACATTCTTTTCGAGGGTCCTCGTGTGCCCAGTGGGAGGCTACGGTCAGAGGCTTGCCCTAAAATGGCAAGAAATGCCCAGCGGCGCAGCGCGTGAAACGGTCACCGAGGCCGGTGGGCTATAGCCTTTGGTCCGCGGGGGTTCGAGGAAGTTCTGGGCCCGCCGGAAATGGGTACATGCCTTTTCGAGGGTCCTCGTGGTGCCTGGGCAGAGGCTACGGTCAGAAGTCGCCCTAAAATCGCAAGACATGCCCAGCGGCGCTGCGCAGGAAATAGGCGCCGTGGCGGGGGGGCTATCGCCTTTTGTCCGCGGGGCCGGGAGGGGTTTAGGGGCTCGTCATCGAAAATGGGTACAGCTTTTCGAGGTCCTCGTAGCCCGCGGGAGGCTACGGTCAAGCCCGCCCAAAATGGCAAGAAATACCAGCCGCGCACAAGGAAATTGTCACCGAGGCCGTGGGCTATAGCCTTTGGTCCGCGGGGTTGGGAGGGGGTTTAGGGGTTCTGACCGTGCCGGAAATCGGTACAGTCTTTCGAGGGTCCTCGTGTGCCCTCGTGGGAGGCTACGGTCGAGGCCCGCCTAAATGGCAAAATTCTCAGCCGCGCTGAAATAGTCCTCGAGGCCGCGGGCTATAGCCTTGGTCCGCTGGGGGTTCTGAGGGGTTAGGGCTCAACATCGAAATGGGTGGCAGTCTTTTCGAGGGTCCTCGTGGTGCCCAAGTGAGGCTACGGTCAGAAGCCCGCCCTAAAATGGCAAGAAATGCCCAGCAGCCGCAGCGTGAAATAGTCATCGAGGCCGGCGGGCTTATAGCCTGTCTGGGGTCGGGAGGGGTTTAGGTGCTCGTCATCAAAATGGGTACAGTCTTTCGAGGGTCCCTGCAGCCCAAAGGGGAGGCTACGGTCGAAGCCCCGCCCTAAATGGCAAGAAATACAAGCAGCTGAAATAGTCACCGAGGCCGGGCTATAGCCTTTGTCCGCGGGGTTGGGAGGGGGTTTAGGGCTCGTCATCGAAAATGGGTACAGTTTTCGAGGGTCCTCGCAGCCCAAGTGGAGGCTACGTTAAGCCCGCCCTAAATGGCAAGAAATACCCAACAAGCGCAGCTGCGGAAATTGTCACCGAGGCCGTGGGCTATAGCTCGGTCCGCTGGGGTTGGGGAGGGAAGTTCGCCCGGGCGCCGGAAATGGGTACACTTTTCGAGGGTCCTGTGCCTGGGAGGCTACGGCCGAAGCTCGCCTAAAATGGCAAGACATGCCCAGCGGCGCAGCGCGTGAAATAGTCGCCGAGGCCGGTGGGCTATAGCCTTTTGTCCGCGGGGGTTGGGGAGGGGGTTTAGGGGGCTCTGGTCATCGAAAATGGGTACAGTCTTTTCGAGGGTCCTCGTGTGCCTGGGGTGAGGCTACGCCGAAGCCCGCCCAAAATGGCAAGAAATACCAAAGCGCAGTCAAGGTGAAATTGTCACCGTGTCCTGTGGGCTATATCCTTTGGTCCGCTGGGGCCTGGGAGGGGGTTTAGGCTTCGATCGTCGGAAATGGGTACAGTCTTTTCGAGGGTCCTCGTGGTGCCCTGGGAGGCTACGGTCGAGGCCCCGCCCTAAAATGGCAAAATTCCCAGCGGCGAGCGCTGGAAATAGTCCTCGAGGCCGGTGGGCTATAGCCTTGGTCCGCTGGGGTTCGGAGGGGGCTTAGGGCTCGTCATCGAAAATGGGTACAGTCTTTCGAGGGTCCTCGTGGTGCCTGGGTGGGAGGCTACGGTCAAGCCCGCCCTAAATGGCAAGAATGCCCAAAGAGGCAGCGCGTGAAATAGTCATCGAGGCCGCGGTTATAGCCTTTGCTCCGCTGGGTCGGGAGGGGGTTTAGGTGCTCGTCATCAAAAATGGTTACGCCTTTCGAGGGTCCTCGGTGCCCAGAGAGGAGGCTACGGTCAGAAGCCCGCCTAAATGGCAAAATGCTCAACAAGCGCAATAAGGTGAAATAGTCACCGAGGCCGGTGGGCTATAGCCTTTGGTCCGCTGGGCTGGGAGGCTTTACGGGCTCGTCGCCTGAAATGCGCATATTCTTTTCGAGGGTCCTCGCAGCCCAGTGGGAGGCTACGTCGAGGCTTGCCCTAAAATGGCAAGAAATGCCCCGCCGCGCAGCGCTGGAAACGGTCACCGAGGCCGTGGCCAGCCTTGGTCCGCGGGGTTAGGAGGGAAGTTCTGGGCCTGCCGGAAATGGGTACAGGCCTTTCGAGGGTCCTCGCAGCCTGGGCAGGATGCTACGGTCAAGCCCGCCCGAAAATGGTAAGACATGCGCGGGCGCAAGGAAATAGTCGCCGAGGCCGGTGGCCTATAGCCTTTGGTCCGGGGGCCTGGGAGGGGCTTAGGGGCTCGATCGCGCCGAAATGGGCAGTCTTTCGAGGGTCCTCGTACCCAGTGAGGCTACTGCTAGAGGCCTGCCCTAAAATAGCAAAATGCCCAGCGCGCACAGAAATAGTCCTCGAGGCCGTGGGCTAGCCTTTTGGTCCGCGGGGTTGGGGAGGGGTTTAGGGGCTCGTCATCGAAAATGGTATAGTCTTTCGAGGGTCCTCGCAGCCTGGGGAGGCTACGGTCAGAAGCCTGCCCTAAAATGGCAAGAAATACCTAGCGGCACAGCGCGTGAAATGGTCACCGAGCCCGGTGGGCTATATCCTTTGGTCCGCGGCGGTTGGGGAGGGGGTTTCGGGGGCTCTGGTCGTTGGAAATGGGTACATTCTTTTCGAGGGTCCTCGTGTGCCCAGTGGGAGGCTACGGTCAGAAGCCTGCCCTAAAATGGCAAGACATGCCCAGCGGCGCAGCGCGTGAAATATTCGCCGAGGCCGGTGGGCTATAGCCTTTGGTCCGCGGGGGTTGGGGAGGGGGTTTAGGGGCTCGCCATCGAAAATGGGTCTTTTCAAGGTCCTCGGTGCCTGGGAGGCTACGGTCAGAAGCCTGCCCTAAAATGGCAAGAAATGCCCAGCGGCGCAGCGCGTGAAATAGTCACCGAGGCCGGTGGGCTATAGCCTTTGGTCCGCGGGGGTTGGGGAGGGGGTTATGGGGCTCTGGCCGTCGAAAAAGGGTACAGACTTTTCGAGGGTCCTCGTGTGCCCCGTGGGAGGCTACGGTCAGAGGCCTACCCTAAAATGACAAGAAATGCCCATCGGCACAGCGCGTGAAATAGTCACCGAGGCCGGTGGGCTATAGCCTTTGGTCCGCGGGGGTTGGGGATGGGGTTTCGGGGGCTCTGGTCGTCGAAAATGAGTACAGTCTTTTCGAGGGTCCTCGTGTGCCCAGTGGTAGGCTACGGTCAGAGGCCTGCCCTATAATGGCAAGAAATACCCAGCGGCGCAGCGCGGGAAATAGTCAACAAGGCCGGTGGGCTATTGCCTTTGGTCCGCGGCGGTTGGGGAGAAAAGTAATGGGGCTCTGGGTGTCGGAAATGGGTACAGTCTTTTCGAGGGTCTGCAGCCTGGGAGGCTACGGCCGAAGCCTGCCCAAAATGGCAAGAAATGCCCAGCGCGCAGCTGTGAAATGGTCGCCGAGGCCGGTGGGCTATAGCCTGGTCCGCTGGGGTTGGGGAGGGAAGTTCGGGCTGGGGCGCCGAATGGCAGTCTTTTCGAGGGTCCTCGTAGCCCAGTGGGAGGCTTACGGTCAAGCCCGCCTAAAATGGCTGAAATGCCCAACAAGCGCAAAGACGTGAAATGGTCGCCGAGGCCGGTGGGCTATAGCCTTTGGTCCGCTGGGGCCGGGGAGGGGTTTCGGGCCTGATCAAGAAATGGGTACAGTCTTTTCGAGGGTCCTCGTGGTGCCCGCTGGGAGGCTACGTACGAGGCCCGCCTAAATGGCAAGAAATGCCCAGCAGCGCAGCCTTTGAAATAGTCAGCCGAGGCCGTGGGCTATAGCCTTGGTCCACGGGGTTGGGGAGGGGGCTCGGGGCCTGCTGTCGGAAATGGGCACAGTCTTTACGAGGGTCCTCCGTGCCCAGCAGGCTACGGTCGAAGCCCGCCCTAAAATGGCAAGACATGCCCAGCGCGCAACAAGGGTGAAATAGTAGCTAAGGCCGTGGGCTATAGCCTTCGGTCCGCGGGCTGGGAGGGCGTCGGGGCCTGGCCGGAAATGGGTACAGTGTTTTCGAGGGTCCTCGTGTGCCTGGGAGGCTACGGCCAGAGGCCCCGCCTAAAATGGTAAGAATGCCCAGCGCCAGCGCGGAAATAGTCATCGAGGCCGGTGGGCTAGCCTCGGTCCGCGGGGTTGGGGAGGGGTTTCGGGCCTCGTCGCCGGAAATGGGTATGCCTTTACGAGGGTCCTCGTGCCCATTGGGAGGATACGGTCAGAAGCCTGCCCTAAAATGGCAAGAAATGTCCAGCGGCTCTGCTGGTGAAATAGTCGCCGAGGCCGGTGGGCTTTAGCCTTTGGTCCGCGGGGCCGGGAGGGCGCTCGGGGCTCACGCGCCGGAAATGGGTACAGTCTTTACGAGGGTCCTCGTGCCTGGGCAGAGGAGGCTACGGTCAGAAGCCCCGACCTAAATGGCAAGAAATGTCCAGCGACGGCACGTGAAATAGTCGCCGAGGCCGGGGGGCTATAGCTTTTGGTCCGCGGGGGTTAGGGAGGGGGTTTGTGGGGGCTCGTCGTCGGAAATGGGTACAATCTTTCTAGGGTCCTCGGTGCCTGGGGCTGGAGGTTACGGCCGAGGCTCGCCAGAAATGGAAGACATGCTCTGCGAAGCGCACAAGGAAATAGTCCTCGAGGCCGTGGGCTATAGCCTGGTCCGAGGGGTCGGGGAGTGGTTTCGGGTGCCTCTGGTCGTCGGAAATGGGTACAGTCTTTTCGAGAGTCCTCGTGTGCCCAGTGGTAGGCTACGGTCAGAGGCCTGCCCTAAAATGGCAAGAAATGTCCAGCGGCGCAGCGCGGGAAATAGTCACCGAGGCCGGTGGGCTATAGCCTTTGGTCCGCGGCGGTTGGGGAGAAAAGTTATGGGGCTCTGGGTGTCGGAAATGGGTACAGTCTTTTCGAGAGTCTTCGTGTGCCCAGTGGGAGGCTACGGTCAGAAGCCTATCTAAAATGGCAAGAAATGCCCAGCGGCGCAGCGCGTGAAATGGTCGTCGAGGTCGGTGGGCTATAGCCTTTGGTCCGCGGGGGTTTGAGCGGGGGTTTAGGGGGCTCTGGTCGTCGAAAATGAGTACAGCCTTTTCGAGGGTCCTCGTGTGCCAGTGGTAGGCTACGGTCAGAGGCCTGCCCTAAAATGGCAACAAATGTCCAGCGGCGCAGCGCGGGAAATAGTCACCGAGGCCGGTGGGCTATAGCCTTTGGTCCGCGGCGGTTGGGTAGAAAAGTTCTGGGGCTCTGGGTGTCGGAAATGGGTACAGTCTTTTCGAGAGTCTTCGTGTGCCAAGTGGGAGGCTACGGTCAGAAGCCTCCCTAAAATGGCAAGAAATGCCCAGCGGCGCAGCGCGTGAAATGGTCGCCGAGGCCGGTGGGCTATAGCCTTTGGTCCGCGGGGGTTGGGGAGGGAAGTTCTGGGGTTCTGGGCGTCGGAAATGGGTACAGTCTTTTCGAGGGTCCTCGTGTGCCCAGTGGGAGGCTACGGTCAGAAGCCTGCCCTAAAATGGCGAGAAATGCCAAGCGGCGCAGCGCTTGAAATAGTCGCTCAGGCCGGTGGGCTATAGCCTTTGGTCCACGGGGGTTGGGGAGTTTCGGGGGCTCTGGTTGTCGGAAATGGGTACAGTCTTTTCGAGGGTCCTCTGATCCCAGTGGTAGGCTACGGTCAGAAGCCTGCCCTAAAATGGCAAGACATGCCCAGCGGCGCAGCGCGTGAAATAGTCGCCAAGGCCGGTGGGCTATAGCCTTTGGTCCGCGGGGGTTGGGGAGGGGCGTTCGGGGGCTCTGGGCGTCGGACATGGGTACAGTCTTTTCGAGGGTCCTCGGTGCCTGGAGGCTACTACGAGGCCTACCCTAAATGGCAAGAAATGCCTGGCGCGAAAGGCGGAAATAGTCATCGAGGCCGGTGGGCTAAAGCCTTTGGTCCGCTGGGGCCGGGAGGGGTTTCGGGGCCTGGCCGCCGGAAATGGGTACAGCCTTTACGAGGGTCCTGGTGCCCAGTGGAGGCTACGGCCAGAAGCCCGCCCTAAATGGCAAGAAATGTCCATCGCTGCTGCGGAAATAGTCAGCCGAGGCCGGTGGGCTATAGCTTTTGGTCCGGGGGCCGGGGAGGGGTTTAGGGCTCCGCCGAAATGGGTACACCTTTTCAAGGGTCCTCGCTCGCCAGAGGAAGGCTACGGTCGAGGCCCCGCCTAAATGGCAAGAAATTCCCGGGCGCAGCGAGTGAAATAGTCGCCGAGGCCGCGGGCTATAGTCTTGGTCCACGGGGTTGGGAGGGCGCCGGAAATGGGTACCATTTCGAGGGTTCTCGGTGCCTGGGAGGCTACGGTCAAGCTCGCCTTAAATGGAAAGACATGCTCACAAGCGCAGCGCACAAATAGTCGCCGAGGCCGCGGGCTATAGCCTTTGGTCCGCTGGGGTCGGGAGGAGGCTCGGGGCTTTGGGCGTCCGAAATGGTACTGCTTTTTCGAGGGTCCTCGTGCCTGAGGCTACGGCCGAGGCCCCGCCTAAATGGCAAGAAATGCCCAGCGCGCAGCAGTGCGGGAAATAGTCATCGAGGCTGGGCTGGTAGCCTTGGTCCGCGGGGTCTGGGAGGGGTTTCGGGATCCGTCGCCGGAAATGGGTACAGTTTTACGAGGGTCCTCGTGCCTGGGAGGCTACGGCAAGCCTGCCCTAAAATGGCAAGAAATGTCCAGCGGGAAAGCGTATGAAATAGTCGCCGAGGCCGGGTGGGCTTAGCCTTTTGGTCCGGGGGCCGGGGAGGGCGCTCGGGGCTCAAGCGCCGGAAATGGGTACAGTCTTTACGAGGGTCCTCGTGGTGCCAGTGGGAGGCTACGGCCAGAAGCCCGCCCTAAATGGCAAGAAATGTCCAGCGACGAAGCACGCGGAAATAGTCGCCGAGGCCGGTGGGCTGCAGCTGGTCCGCGGGGCCGGGAGGGTTTAGGGCCTGTCAGCCGAAATGGGTACAATCTTTTCGAGGGTCCTCGTGTGCCCAGTGGGAGGTTACGGTCAGAGGCCTGCCCTAAAATGGGAAGACATGCCCCGCGGCGCAGCGCGTGAAATAGTCACCGAGGCCGGTGGGCTATAGCCTTTGGTCCGAGGGGTTGGGGAGGGGGTTTCGGGGGCTCTGGTCGTCGGAAATGGGTACAGTCTTTTCGAGAGTCCTCGTGTGCCCAGTGGTAGGCTACGGTCAGAGGCCTGCCCTAAAATGGCAAGAAATGTCCAGCGGCGCAGCGCGGGAAATAGTCACCGAGGCCGGTGGGCTATAGCCTTTGGTCCGCGGCGGTTGGGGAGAAAAGTTCTGGGGCTCTGGGTGTCGGAAATGGGTACAGTCTTTTCGAGAGTCTTCGTGTGCCCAGTGGGAGGCTACGGTCAGAAGCCTATCTAAAATGGCAAGAAATGCCCAGCGGCGCAGCGCGTGAAATGGTCGTCGAGGTCGGTGGGCTATAGCCTTTGGTCCGCGGGGGTTTGAACGGGGGTTTAGGGGGCTCTGGTCGTCGAAAATGAGTACAGCCTTTTCGAGGGTGCTCGTGTGCCCAGTGGTAGGCTACGGTCAGAGGCCTGCCCTAAAATGGCAAGAAATGTCCAGCGGCGCAGCGCGGGAAATAGTCACCGAGGCCGGTGGGCTATAGCCTTTGGTCCGCGGCGGTTGGGGAGAAAAGTTCTGGGGCTCTGGGTGTCGGAAATGGGTACAGTCTTTTCGAGACTCTTCGTGTGCCAAGTGGGAGGCTACGGTCAGAAGCCTCCCTAAAATGGCAAGAAATGCCCAGCGGCGCAGCGCGTGAAATGGTCGCCGAGGTCGGTGGGCTATAGCCTTTGGTCCGCGGGGGTTGGGGAGGGAAGTTCCCGGGGTTCGGGCGCCGGAAATGGCATTTTTCGAGGGTCCTCGTGCCTGGGAGGCTACGGCCAGAAGCCTGCCCTAAAATGGCGAAATGCTGCCGCCGCAGCGCTTGAAATAGTCGCTCAGGCCGGTGGGCTATAGCCTTTGGTCCACGGGGGTTGGGGAGGGGGTTTCGGGGGCTCTGGATGTCGGAAATGGGTACAGTCTTTTCGAGGGTCCTCTGATCCCAGTGGTAGGCTACGGTCACAAGCCTGCCCTAAAATGGCAAGACATGCCCAGCGGCGCAGCGCGTGAAATAGTCGCCAAGGCCGGTGGGCTATAGCCTTTGGTCCGCGGGGGTTGGGGAGGGGCGTTCGGGGGCTCTGGGCGTCGGACATGGGTACAGTCTTTTCGAGGGTCCTCGTGCCTGGGAGGCTGGCCGAGGCCTCACCCTAAATGGCAAGAAATGCTCAGCGCGCAAAGGCGGAAATAGTCATCGAGGCCGGTGGGCTAAAGCCTTTGGTCCGCTGGGCCGGGAGGGGTTTCGGGGCTCGTCGCCGGAAATGGCATGCCTTTACGAGGGTCCTCGGTGCCTGGGCAGGAGGCTACGGTCAGAAGCCTGCCCTAAAATGGCAAGAAATGTCCATCGCCGAAGCGCGTGAAATAGTCGCCGAGGCCGGTGGGCTATAGCTTTTGGTCCGCGGGGGTTGGGGAGGGGGTTTCAGGGGCTCGTCGGAAATGGGTACAATCTTTTCGCGGTCCTCGCCCGCCCAGAGGAAGGCTACGGTCGAGGCCTGCCTTAAATGGCAAGAAATTCCCAGCGCGCAGCGAAAGTGAAATAGTCGCCGAGGCCGGTGGGCTATAGTCTGGTCCACGGGTTGGGGAGGGCGGAAATGGGCATGTTTTTCGAGGGTCCTCGTGGTGCCTGGGCGGGGAGGCTACGGTCAGAAGCCTGCCCTAAATGGAAAGACATGCCCGTGGGCGCAGCGCACAAATAGTCGCCGAGGCTGGGCTATAGCCTTTGGTCCGCGGGGTCGGGAGGGCGTCGGGGCTTGGGCGTCCAAATGGGTACAGTCTTTCGAGGGTCCTCGTACCCATTGGGAGAAGAGGCTCATTTCTAAAATGGCAAGAAATTCCCAGCTGTAAGGCAGCGCGAAGGGCGGAAATAGTCACCGAGGCCGGTGGGCTATAGCCTGGTCCACGGGGTTTAAGGGTTTAGGGCTCGTCGTCGAAATGAGCAGTCTTTTCGAGGGTCCTCGTGTGCCCGCTGGTAGTTACGGCCAGCAGGTTACGGTTAAAGAGGGCTCTTAAAATGGCAAGAAATGCCCAGCGCGCAGCGAGGAAAGGTCACCGAGGCCGCGGCTATAGCCGGTCCGCTGGGGTCGGGAGGGAAGTTCGCCTGGGCGCCGAAAATGGCACAGTCTATTCGAGGGTCCTCGTCACACCAAATGAGGGCTTACGGTCAGAAGCCTGCCCTAAATGGCAAGAAATGCCTGCCGCATCGCGTGAAATAGTCGCCGAGTCCCGCGTGGTTCATAGCCTTGGTCTGCGGGGTCAAGTGGGGAGCGCGGCCGTCGGAAATGGGCATGGCCTTTTCGAAAGTGTCCCTCGCAGCCTGGGCTGGAGGCTACCGTACGAGGCCCCGCCCTAAAATGGAAAGAAATGCCCAGCCGGGCAGCGCAATGGGCTGAAATGGTCGCCGAGGCCGGTGGGCTATAGCCTGGTCCACGGGCGTTTGGGCGGGAAGTTTGGGGCTCTGCCGTCGAAATGGGTACGCTCTTTTCGAGCGGTCCCTGCAGCCTGGCCGAGGTTACTGGCTGCCCTAAAATGGCAAGAATGCTGCCGGCGCAGTCAGGAAATAGTCACCGAGGCCGTGGGCTATAGCCTTGGTCCGCTGGGGCCTGGGAGGAAGTTCGGGGCCCGTGGCCTGGAATGGGTACAGTCTATTCGAGGGTCCCTCGATCCCAAGCCGAGGCTACGGCCGTAATCCTGCCCTAAATGGCAAGAAATGCTCAGCCGGCGCAGAAGCGCTTGAAATAGTCGCCAGTCCGGTGGCTATAGCCTTGGTCCGCTGGGGTCGGGAGGGGGGTTTCTGGGGCCGCCGCCTGAAATGGGCATAGCTTTCGAGGGTCCTCGTGCAGCCAAAGGGTGAGGCTACCACGTAGGCCACCCTCAAATGGCAAGAATGCCAGCCGGCGCAGCGTGGAAATAGGTCGCCGAGGCTGCGGGCTATAGCCTTTGGTCCGCGGGTCGGGAGGGGCGCTTTCGGGCTCAAGCGCCGGAAATGGCACACCTTTTCGAGGGTCCTCGGTGCCCAGGGGAGGCTACGGTCGAAGCCCCGCCCTAAATGGCAAGAAATGTCCAAGCGGCGCAGCTTGAAATAGTCGCCGAGGTGGGCTATAGCCTTGGTCCACGGGGTTGGGAGGGGCGGCCCGTGGTCGGAAATGGGTACACCTTTTCGAGGGTCCTCGTGGTGCCTGGGGAGGCTACGGTCAGAGGCTCCCGCCCTAAAATGGCAAGAAATTCCCACGGGCGCAGCTGCGAAATAGTCGCCAGGCCGGTGGGCTATAGCCTCGGTCCGCTGGGGCCGGGGAGGGCGCCGGAAATGGGTACAGTCTTTCGAGGGTCCCTGTGCCTGGGAGGCTACGGTCGAGGCTCACCCTAAAATGGCAAGAAATGCCCAAAGCGCAAGCGGATATAGTCACCGAGGCCTCGTGGGCTATAGCCTGGTCCGCGGGTTGAGGGGTTTGGGGGCCTGATCGTCGGAAATGGGTACAGTCTTTCGAGGGTCCTCGTGCCTGGCCGAGGCTACGGCAGAGGCCTGCCCTAAATGGCAAGAAATGCCCAGCGCAGCGCTGGAAATAGTCACCGAGGCCGGTGGGCTATAGCCTTTGGTCCGCTGGGTCGGGAGGGTTTCGGGGCTCGTCATCGGAAATGGGTACAGCCTTTTCAAGGGTCTCGTGCCTGGAAGGCTACGGCCGAGGCCCGCCCTAAAATGGCAAGAAATACCAAGCGCAAAGACGTGAAATAGTCGCCGAGGCCGGTGGGCTATAGCCGTTGGCCCACGGGGTTGGGGAGGCTGCCGAAATGGGTATGCCTTTTTCAGGGTCCTCGTGGTGCCTGCGGGAGGCTACGGTCGAGGCCTGCCCTAAAATGGTCCTATCACGAAAATGAGCACAGTAGGGTCCTCGTGTGCTGTGAGGCCTGCCCTAAATGGCAAGAAATGCCCAACAAGCGCAGAGTGAAATAGTCGCCGAGGCGGGCTATAGCCTTTGGTCCGTCCAGGGGTTCGGGGCTCGGTCATCGGAAATGGGTACTTTTCGAGGGTCCTCGTGCCCATGGAGGCTACCACGAAGCCTGCCCTAAAATGGCAAGAAATGCCAAGCGGCGCAGCGCGTGAAATAGTCGCCGAGGCCGGTGGGCTATAGCCTTTGGTCCACGGGGTTTGGGGGGGGGTTTAGGGGCTCGACGCCAAATGGGTACAGCTTTTTCGAGGGTCCTCGTGCCCTGGAGAGGCTACGGTCGAGGCCTGCCCCAAAATGGCAAGAAATGCCCACAAGCGCGAGCGAGGAAAGTCGCCGAGGCCGTGGGCTATAGCCTTGGTCCGCGGGGTTGGGGAGGGGTTCGGGGCTCGAAATGGTACAGTTTTTCGAGGGTCCTCGCAGCCGCGGAGAGGCTACGGTCGAGGCCCGCCCTAAAATGGCAAGAAATACCCAGCGCAGCCGAGGAAATAGTCGCCGAGGCCGGTTCTATAGCCTTGGTCCACGGCTGGGGTGGGGGCGGGGTTCGCCGAAATGGGCTTTTTTCGAGGGTCCTCGTGTGCCTGGAGGCTACGGTCAAGCCTGCCCTAAAATGGAAGAATGCCAAGCGCGCAGCGCTGAAATAGTCGCCGAGGCCGTGGGCTATAGCCTTGGTCCACGGGGTTGGGCGGGGTTTCGGGCCTGACGCCGAAAATGAGTACAGTTTTTCGAGGGTCCTCGTGGTCCCAGGCGGTAGGCTACGGTCAAGCCCTGCCCTAAAATGGCAAGAAATGCCCAGCGGCGCAGCGTGCGAAACAGTCGCCGACGCCGGTGGGCTATAGCCTTTGGTCCGCGGGGGTTGGGGGGATTCGGGGGTTCTGGGCGTCGGAAATGGGTCCAGTCTTGTCGAGGGGCCTCGTGTCTATTGGGAGGCTACGAAGCCCGCCCTAAAATGGCAAGAAATGCCCAGCGCGCATCGCGCGGGAAATAGTCGCCGAGGCCGTGGCTATAGCCTTGGTCTACGGGGGTGGGGCTCGGGGTTCCGTCGCCGGAAATGGGTACAGTCTTTTCGAGTGTCCTCGTGGTGCCCAAGGGGAGGCTACGGTCGAAGCCCGCCCCAAATGGCAAGAAATGTCCAGCGCTGCGGAAATAGTCGCCAGGCCGGTGGGCTATAGCCTTCGTCCACGGGGTCGGGGGGGGTTTAGGCCTGTTGTCGGAAATGGGTACAATCTTTCGAGGGTCCTGGTGCCCAAAGGGAGGCTACGGTCAAGCCTGCCCTAAAATGGCAAGAAATTCCAGCGCGCAGCTGCGAAATAGTCGCCGAGGCCGGTGGCTATAGCCTCGGTCCACGGGGGCCGGGAGGCGCGCCTGAAATGGCAGCTCTTTCGAGGGTCCTCGTGCCCATGGGAGGCTACGGTCGAGGCCCCGCCCTAAAATGGCAAGAAATTTCCCAGCAAGCGCAGCGGTTTAAATTGTCACCGTGGCGGGTGGGATATAGCCTTTGGTCCGGGGGGTTTGGGGTGGGGTTTTGGGGGCTATCGACGAAATGGTACAGTCTCGAGGGTCCTCGTGTGCCCAGAGGCTTACGGTCAGAAGCCCGCCCAAATGGCAAGAAATTCCAGCGCAAGCGCAGTGAAATAGTCGCCGAGGCCGGTGGGCCAGCCTTTTGGTCCGCTGGGGCCGAGGAGGGGCTCGGTCATCGGAAATGGGTACAATCTTTCGAAGGGTCCTCGCAGCCCGTGCCGGAAGGCTACACGAGGCCTGCCCTAAATGGCAAGAAATACCAAGCAAGCGCAGCGTGAAATAGTCGCCGAGGCCGGTGGGCTATCAGCCTTGGTCCACGGGGCCTGGGAGGGCGCCGAAATGGGTACAGTCTTTTCGAGGGTCCTCAGTGTGCCCAGTGAGGCTACGTCGAGGCCCGCCCTAAAATGGCAAAGCGCAGCAGCTGGAAATAGTCACCGAGGCCGTGGCTATAGCCTTGGTCCGGGGGTCGGGCGGGGATTAGGGGCCTGATCGCCGAAAATGGTACAGTCTTTTCGAGGGTCCTCGTGCCTGGTGAGGCTACGGTCAGAGCCTGCCCTAAAATAGCAAGAAATACCCGCAGCGCTGAAATAGTCACCGAGGCCGGTGGGCTATAGCCTTTGGTCCGCGGGGGTTGGGGAGGGGGTTTCGGGGGCTCTGGTCATCGGAAATGGGTACAGTCTTTTCGAGGGTCCTCGTGTGCCCAGTGGGAAGCTACTGTCAGAAGCCTGCCCTAAAATGGCACGAAATACCAAGCGGCGCAGCACGTGAAATAGTCACCGAGGCCCGTGGGCTATAGCCTTTGGTCCGCGGGGGTTGGGGGGAGGGTTTAGGGGGCTCTGGTCGTCGGAAATGGGTACAGTCTTTTCAAGGGTCCTCGCCCAAAGGGTGAGGCTACGGCCGAGGCCCGCCCTAAATGGCAAGACAGCCAGCGCGGTGAAAGGTCGCCGAGGCCGGTGGCCATAGCCTCGGTCCGCTGGGGTTGGGAGGGGGTTCGGGGCTCGTCGTCAAAATGGGTACATGCCTTTTCGAGGGTCCTCGGTGCCTGGGGAGGCTACTACGAGGCCTGCCCTAAAATGGCAAGAAATACCCAGCCGCGCAGCGCGTGAAATAGTCACCGAGGCCGGTGGGCTATAGCCTTTGGTCCGCGGGGGTTGGGGAGGGTTCGGGCCGTCGCCGGAAATGGGTACCTTTTTCGAGGGTCCTCGTGTGCCTGGAGAGGCTACGGTCAGAAGCCTGCCCTAAAATGGCAAGAAATACGCAGCTGCGCATCGCGTGAAATAGTCAACGAGGCCGGTGGGATTTAGCCTTTGGTCCGCGGGGGTTGTGGGGAGGGGTTATGGGGCTCTTGTCGTCGTAAATGTGTACAGTCTTTTAGAGGGTCCTTGCGTGCCTAGTGGGAGGCTACGGTCAGAAGCCTGCCCTAAATGGCAAGAGATGCCCAGCGGCGCAGCGTGAAATAGGTCGCCGAGGCCGGTGGGCTATAGCCTGGTCCACGGGGTTGGGAGGGGGTTCGGCTCTGTCGGAAATGGGCACCTTTTCGAGGGTCCTCGTGGTGCCTGGGAGGCTACGGTCAGAGGCTGCCCTAAAATGGCAAGAAATGCCCAGCGGCGCAGCGCTCGAAATAGTCACCGAGGCCGGGCTATAGCCTTTGGTCTACGGGGCTGGGGTGGGGGGTCGGCTCGGGCGCCGGAAATGGCAGTCTTTTCGAGGGTCCTCGTGGTGCCCAAGGAGAGGCTACGGTCAGAGCCCACCTAAAATGGCAAGAAATACCCGCCAGCGCAGCGCGTGAAATAGTCAGCCGAGGCCGTGGGCTATAGCCTTGGTCTACGGGTCAGGGTCGGGCTCGGTCGACGAAATGGGTACAGCCTTTCGAGGGTCCTCGGTGCCTGGGGAGGCTACGGTCAGAGGCCTGCCCTAAAATGACAAGAAATGCCCAGTGGCGCAGCGCGTGAAATAGTCGCCGAGGCCGGCGGGCTATAGCCTTTGGTCCGCGGGGGTTCGGGGGCTCTGGTCGTCGAAAATGGGTACAGTCTTTTTGACGGTGCTCGTCTGCCCAGTGGGAGGCTACGGTCAGAGGCCTGCCCCAAAATGGCAAGAAATGCTGCCGCAAGCGAGGAAATAGTCTCCGAGGCCTGTGGGCTACAGCCTTGGTCCCTGGGTGGGAGGCGCCTGGGGCGCCGAAATGGTACAGTCTTTCGAGGGTCCTCGCAGCCCATTGGGAGGCTACGGTCCGAGGCTCACCCTAAATGGCAAGAAATTCCCAGCGGCGCAAAGGGAAATAGTCACCGAGGCCGGTGGGCTATAGCCTTTGGTCCGCGGGGCTGGGAGGGGGTTTCGGGGCCTGTCGAAATGGCAGTACAGTCTTTCGAGGGTCCTCGGTGCCCAGCTGAGGCTACGGCCGAAGCCTGCCCTAAATGGCAAGAAATGTCCAGCGCGCAGCGCTGGAAATAGTCGCCGAGGCCGTGGGCTATAGCCTTTTGGTCCGCTGGGGTCGGGAGGGGGTTTAGGGCCCGTCATCGGAAATGGGTACAATCTTTCGAGGGTCCTCGCAGCCCGCTGGAAGGCTACGGTTAGAGGCCCGCCCTAAATGGCAAGAAATTCCCAGCGGGCGCAGCGTGAAATAGTCGCCGAGGCCGGTGGGCTATAGCCTTTGGTCCGCTGGGCCGGGAGGGTTTAGGGCTGCCGAAATGGGTACAGCCTTTCGAGGGTCCTCGTGGTGCAGCTGGTGAGGCTACGGTCCGAGGCCTGCCCTAAATGGGCAAGCAATCCCCGCGGCGCAGCGCTGGAAATAGTCACCGAGGCCGGTGGGCTATAGCCTTTGGGACACGGGGGTTTGGGAGGGGGTGTATGGGGCTCTGGTCGACGAAAATGAGTACAGTCTTTTCGAGGGTCCTCGTGCCTCAGCTGAGGCTTACGGTCAGAGGCCCCGCCCTAAAATGGCAAGAAATACCAGCGCGCAGCGCTGGAAATAGTCACCGAGGCCGGGGCTATAGCCTTTGGTCCGCGGGGGCTGGGAGGGGTTTAGGTGCTCGTCATGGAAATGGGTACAGTCTTTTCGAGGGTCCTCGTAGCCCAAAGTGGGAGGCTACCGAAGCCCGCCCTAAAATGGCAAGAATACCCAGCGGCGCAGCTGCGGAAATAGTCACCGAGGCCGTGGGCTATAGCCTTGGTCCGCTGGGGTCGGGGAGGGTTAGGTGCTCTGCCGCCGGAAATGGCATGCCTTTTCGAGGGTCCTCGTGCCTGGGAGGCTACGGTCGAGGCCCGCCTAAATGGCAAGAGATACCGGGCGCAGCGCTGCGGAAAGGTCGCCGAGGCCGGTGGGCTATAGCCTTTTGGTCCGCGGGGCTGGGGAGGGAAGTTCGCCTGGCTCGCCGAAAATGGGTACACTTTTCGAGGGTCCTCGTGTGCCTGGGGAGGCTACGGTCAGAAGCCTGCCCTAAAATGGCAAGAAATACCCTGCGAAGCAATGCCCGAAATAGTCACCGAGGCCGGTGGGCTATAGCCTTGGTCCGCGGGGTCTGGGGAGGGTTTAGGTGCGCCGGAAATGGCATGCCTTTTCGAGGGTCCTCGGTGCCTGGGAGGCTACGGTCAGAAGCTCGCCCTAAAATGGCAAGAAATGCCCAGCGCGCAGCTGAAATAGTCACCGAGGCCGGTGGGCTATAGCCTTTGGTCCGCTGGGCTGGGGAGGGTTTAGGGCTCGTCGCCGAAATGGGTACAGCTCTTTTCGAGGGTCCTCGTGTGCCCAAGCGGGAGGCTACGGTCCGAGGCCCGCCCCTAAAATGGCAAGAAATGCCCGCGCGCAGCAGAAAGGTCGCCGAGGCTATAGCGGTCCGCTGGGGTTGGGAGGGGTTCGGGGCTCGTCGGAAATGGGTACAGTCTTTCGGGACTCCTCGTGTGCCCAGAGGGAGGCTACGGTCAGAGGCCTGCCCTAAAATGGCAAGAAATTCCCAGCGGCTCAGAGAGCGAAATAGTCGCCGAGGCCGGTGGGCTATAGCCTTTGGTCCGCGGGGTTTGGGAGCGGGGGCGCCGGAAATGGGTACAGCCTTTTCGAGGGTCCTCGTGCCCGCTGAGGCTACGGCCAGAAGCCTGCCCTAAAATGAAGAATGCCCGCGCGCAGCCGCTGAAATAGTCGAGGCCGTGGGCTATAGCCTTTCGTCCACGGGGTTTGGGGAGTTTCGGGGCTCTGGGTGTCGGAAATGGGTACAGTCTTTTCGAGGGTCCTCGTGTGCCCAGTGGAAGGCTACGATCAGAGGCCTGCCCTAAAATGGCAAGAAATACCCGGCGGCGCAGCGCGCGAAATAGTCGCCGAGGCCGGTGGGCTATAGTCTTTGGTCCGCGGGGGTTGGGGAGGGGAGTTCGGGGGCTCTGGGTGTCGGAAATGGGTACAGTCTTTTCGATGGTCCTCGTGTGCCCAGGGGGAGGCTACGGTCAGAGGCCTGCCCTAAAATGGCAAGAAATGCCCGGCGGCGCAGCGCGCGAAATAGTCACCGAGGCCGGTGGGCTATAGCCTTTGGTCCGCTGGGCGGGGTGGGGGGCTCGTCGCCGGAAATGGGTACAATTTTTCGAGGGTCCTCGTGGTGCCTGGGAGGCTACGGTCAGAAGCCTCGCCCTAAAATGGCAAGAAATGCCAGCGCGCAGCGGAAATAGTCGCCGAGGCCGGTGGCTATAGCTGGTCCACGGGGTGGGAGGGGTTTGGGGGCTCCGTCGCTCAAATGGGTACAATCTTTTCGAGGGTCCTCGATCCCGCGGAGGCTACGGTAAGGCCCGCCTTAAAATGGCAAGAAATTCCCAGCGCAGTGAAATAGTCGCCGAGGCCGTGGGCTATAGCCTTGGTCCGGGGAGGGAGGGGCGCCGGAAATGGGTACAGCCGAGGGTCCTCTCTTGCCCAGTGGGAGGCTACGGTCAGAGGCCTGCCCTAAAATGGCAAGAAATTCCCAGCCGCGCAGCGCGGGAAATAGTCACCGAGGCCGGTGGCTATAGCCTTTGGTCCGCGGGGTGGGGTTTCGGGCTCGCCGAAATGGTACAGCCTTTTCGAGGGTCCTCGTAGCCTGGGGAGGCTTACGGCCGAAGCTCCGCCTAAATGGCAAGAAATGTCCAGCGCAGCGCTGGAAATAGTCACCGAGGCCGTGGGCTATAGCCTTGGTCCGCTGGCTGGGAGGGGTTTGGGCCTGGGTCGTCGGAAATGGGTACAATCTTTCAAGGGTCCTCGGTGCCTGGGAAGGCTTACGTCAGAGGCCTGCCCTAAAATGGCAAGAAATTCCCACACGCGCAGCGAGTGAAATAGTCCGCCGAGGCCTGGGCTATAGCCTGGTCCACGGGGTCGGGAGGGGGCGGCCGCCGGAAATGGGTACGCCTTTTCGAGGGTCCTCGTAGCCCAGCTGGGAGGCTACGGTCGAGGCCCCGCCCTAAAATGGCAAGAAATACCCAGCGCGCAGCTGGAAATAGTCACCGAGGCCGGTGGGCTATAGCCTTTGGTCCGCGGGGTTGGGGAGGGATTGTGGGCTCGACCGAAAATGGGTACAGTCTTTCGAGGGTCCTCGTGTGCCTGGGAGGCTACTGGCCAGAGCCTGCCCTAAAATGGCAAGAAATTCAGCGCAGCGCAGCTGGAAATAGTCACCGAGGCCGGTGGGCTATAGCCTTTGGTCCGCTGGGGCCGGGGAGGGGTTTAGGGGCTCGTCACGGAAATGGTACCGTCTTTTCATGGGTCCTCGTGTGCCCAGTGGGAGGCTACGGTCAGAAACCTGCCCTAAAATGGCTAGAAATACCCAGCGGCGTAGCGCGTGAAATAGTCACCGGGGCCGGTGGGCTATAGCCTTTGGTCCGCGGGGAATAGGGAGGGGGGTTCGGGGGTTCTGGGTGTCGGAAATGGGTACAGGCTTTTCAAGGGTCCTCGTGTGCCCAGTGGGAAGTTACGGTCAGAGGCCTGCCCTAAAATGGCAAGAAATGCCCAGCGGCGCAGCGCGTGAAACGGTCGCCGAGGCCGGTGGGCTACAGCCTTTGGTCCACGGGGGTTGGGGAGGGAAGTTCTAGGGCTCGCGAAAATGGGTACAGCTTTTTCGAGGGTCCTCGTGTCAGTGAGGCCACGCAGAAGCCTGCCCTAAAATGGCAAGAAATACCCAGCGCGCAGCAAGCTGAAATAGTCACCGAGGCCGGTGGGCTATAGCCTTTGGTCCGCGGGGTTGGGAGGGGTTCTAGGTGCTCCGTCGGAAATGGCAGCTTTTTCGAGGGTCCTCGTGCTCAGTGGGAGGCTACTCAAGCCCGCCTAAAATAGCAAGAAATACCCAGCGCAGCAGCTGAAATAGTCACCGAGGCCGTGGGCTATAGCCTTGGTCCGCTGGGCTGGGGAGGGAAGTTTGGGTGCTCGTGGTCGGAAATGGGCACTTTCGAGGGTCCTCGTGGTGCCTGGGAGGCTACTCGAGGCCTGTCCTAAAATGGCAAGAAATGGCCAGCGAGCAGCTGAAATAGTCGCCGAGGCCGTGGGCTATAGCCTTTGGTCCGCTGGGGTTTGGGGAAGTTTGGGGCTCAAGGCCGGAAATGGGTACAGTTTTTCGAGGTCCTCGTGTGCCTGGGAGGCTACGGTCAGAGCCCGCCCTAAAATGGCAAAATGCCCAGCGCGCAACAAGCGCTGAAATAGTCCCCGAGGGCGGTGGGCTATAGCCTATGGTCCGCGGGGGTTTCGGAGGGGGTTTCGGGGCATCGGAAATGGGTACAGCCTTTTCGAGGGTCCTCGTAGCCCAGCCGGGAGGCTACGGTCACAAGCCCCGCCCTAAATGGCAAGAAATGCCCAGCGCAGCTGCTGAAATAGTCGCCGAGGCCGGTGGGCTATAGGCCTGGTCCGGGGGGCCGGGAGGGCTGGGGCTCGGGTCGTCGGAAATGCGTACAGTCTTTTCGAGGGTCCTCGTGCCTGCTGGGAGGCTACGGTACGGAGGCCCACCCAAAATGGCAAGAAATGCCCAGCGGCGCAGCGCGTGAAATAGTCGCCGAGGCCGGTGGGCTATAGCCTTTGGTCCGCGGGGGTCGGGGAGGGGGTTTAGGGGGCTCGTCGGAAATGGGTACAGTGTTGTCGAGGGTCCTGGTGGACCGAGTGGGTGGCTACGGTCCGACCCCTGCCCTAAAATGGCAAGAAATCCCCAGCGGCGCAGCGCGTGAAATAGTCCCCGAGGCCGGGGGGCTATAGCCTTTGGTCCGCGGGGGTTGGGAGGTTCGGGGCTCGCATCGGAAATGGGTCTTTTCGAGGGTCCTCGTGCCCAGTGGGAGGCTACGGCCGAAGGCTCGCCCTAAATGGCAAGAAATGCCCAGCGCAGCGCTGAAATAGTCGCCGAGGCCGGTGGGCTATAGCCTTGGTCCGCTGGGGTCGGGAGGAAGTTCGGGGCTCGTGTCGGAAATGGGTACAGTCTTTTCGAGGGTCCTCGTGCCTGGGAGGCTACGGTCAGAAGCCTGCCCAAAATGGCAAGAAATGCCCAGCGCGCAGCGAAATAGTCACCGAGGCCGGTGGGCTATAGCCTTGGTCCGCGGGGTTGGGGGTTCGGGGCTCGTCATTGGAAATGGGTACAGTCTTTCGAGGGTCCTCGGTGCAGCTGTGGGAGGCTACGTCACAAGCCTGCCCCAAATGGCAAGAAATGCCCAGCGCGCAGCGCTGAAATAGTCGCCGAGGCCGGTGGGCTATAGCCTTTGGTCCGCGGGGTCGGGAGGGCGGCTCTCGTTGTCGGAAATGGGTACAGTCTTTTCGAGGGTCCTCGTGCCCAAAGGGGAGGCTACGGCGAGGCCTGCACCAAAATGGCAAGAAATGCCCAGCGCGCAGCGCTGAAATAGTCGCCGAGGCCGTGTGGGCTATAGCCTTGGTCCGCGGGGTCGGGAGGGAAGTTTCGGCCTGGTCATCGGAAATGGGCATGCCTTTTCGAGGGTCCTCGCAGCCTGTGGGAGGCTACGAAGCCCGCCCTAAATGGCAAGAAATGCCCAGCGCGCAGCTGGAAATAGTCACCGAGGCCGTGGGCTATAGCCTGGTCCGCTGGGGTTGGGAGGGGTTTCGGGGCCTGGTCGCCGGAAATGGCAGCCTTTACGAGGGTCCTCGTGTACCCAGGAAGGGTACGGTCGAAGCCTGCCCTAAATGGCAAGAAATGTCCCAGCGCAGCAGGAAATAGTCGCCGAGGCCGGTGGGCTATAGCCTTCGTCCGCGGGGCCGGGAGGGTTTGGGGCCTCGGGCCGGAAATGGGTACAGCCTTTTCGAGGGTCCTCGTGTACCTGGGGAGGCTACGGTCAGAAGCCTGCCCTAAATGGAAAGAAATGCCAGCGCGCAGCGCGAAATAGTCACCGAGGCCGTGGGCTATAGCCTTTGGTCCGCCGGGGTTGGGAGGGGCTCGGGGATCCGTCCGGAAATGGGTACCTTTTCGAGGGTCCTCGTGGTGCCCAGCTGGGAGGCTACGGTCAGAAGCCTGCCCTAAATGGCAAGAAATACCAGCGCAGCAGCTGGAAATAGTCCCGAGGCCGGTGTGCTATAGCCTTTGGTCCGCAGGGGTTGGGGAGGGTGTTTCGGGGCTCGGGTCCCGGAAATGGCATGTCTTTCGAGGGTCCGGTGTGCCCAAAGTGGAGGCTACGGTCAAGCCCGCCCTAAAATGGAAAGAACACCCAGCGCATCGCGTGAAATTGTCACCGAGGCCGGTGGGCTATAGCCTTTGGTCCGCGGGGGTTGGGGAGGGAAGTTTCGGAGGCGGAGGCTCTGGACGTCGGAAATGGGTACAGCCTTTTCGAGGGTCCTTGTGTGCCCAGTGGGAGGCTACGTACACCGCCCTGCCCCTAACTGGCAACAAATCCCAAGCGGAGCAGCGCGTCAAATAGTCCCCGAGGCCGGTGGGCTATAGCCTTTGGTCCGCCGGGGTTGGGGAGGGCGGAAATGGGTACAGTCTTTTCGAGGGTCCTCGTGCCCAGTGGGAGGCTACGGTCAGAAGCCTGCCCTAAAATGGCAAGAAATGCCCAGCGCGCAGCGTGAAATAGTCCGAGGCCGGTGGCTATAGCCTTGGTCCCGCGGGGGGAGGGGTTCGGGGCTCGTCGGAAATGGGTACAGTCTTTCGAGGGTCCTCGTGTGCCCAGTGGGAGGCTACGTCAAGCCTGCCCTAAAATGGCAAGAAATGCCCAGCGGCGCAGCGCGTGAAATAGTCGCCGAGGCCGGTGGGCTATAGCCTTTGGTCCGCGGGGGTTGGGAAGGTTCTGGGGCTCGTCGCCGGAAATGGGTACCGTCTTTTCGAGGCTCCTCGTGTGCCCAGTGGGAGGCTACGGTCAGAGGCCTGCCCTAAAATGGCAAGAAATACCCGGCGGCGCAGCGCGCGAAATAGTCGCCGAGGCCGGTGGGCTATAGTTTTTGGTCCGCGGGGGTTGGGGAGGGGAGTTCGGGGGCTCTGGGTGTCGGAAATGGGTACAGTCTTTTCGATGGTCCTCGTGTGCCCAGGGGGAGGCTACGGTCAGAGGCCTGCCCTAAAATGGCAAGAAATGCCCAGCGCAGCGCTGCGTGAAATAGTCGCCGAGGCCGTGGGCTATAGCCCTTGCTCCGCTGGGCTGGGAGGAAGTTCTGGGGCTCGGAAATGGCACAGTCTTTTCGAGGGTCCTCGGGTACCCAGTGGAGGCTACGGTCAGAAGCCTGCCCTAAATGGCAAGAATGCGCGCAGGCGCAGCGCGTGAAATAGTCGCCGAGGCCGGTGGGCTATAGCCTCTAGTCCGCGGGGGTGGGGGTGGGGGGGTCGGGGGCGACGGAAATGGGTACAGTCTTTTCGAGGGTCCTCGTGGTGCCTGGGAGGCTTACGGTCACAAGCCTGCCCCACATTGGCAAGACAGGCCCACCTGCGCAGCGCGTTAAATAGTCGCCGAGGCCGGTGGGCTATAGTCTTTGGTCCTGGGGGGTTGGGGGGGGGTTCGGGGTTCTGGGCTTCGGAAATGGGTCCAGCCTTTTCGAGGGTCCTCGGTGCCTGGGAGGCTACTCCAAGCCTGCCCTAAATGGCAAGAAATGCCCAGCGGCGCAGCGCGTGAAATAGTCGCCGAGGCCGTTGGGCTATAGCCTGGTCCGCTGGGGTCGGGAGGGGTCAGGGTTCGCACGGAAATGGGTACTTTTCGAGGGTCCTCGGTGCCCGGGGGAGGCTACGGTCAGAAGCCTGCCCTAAATGGCAAGAAATGCCCAGCGCGCAGCGAAATAGTCACCGAGGCCGTGGGCTATAGCCTTTGGTCCGCTGGGCCGGGAGGGGTTCGGGGCTCGGCCGAAATGGCACCTTTTCGAGGGTCCTCGTGGTGCCTGGGAGGCTACGGTCAAGCCCCGCCCTAAATGGCAAGAAATGCCCAGCGCAGCGGGAAATAGTCACCGAGGCCGGTGGGCTATAGCCTGGTCCGCTGGGTCGGGAGGGGGGCTCGGGCGTCGGAAATGGGTACGTTTTCGAGGGTCCTCGTGTACCAAAGGAGGCTACGTCAAGCCTGCCCTAAAATGGCAAGAAATGCCCACCGCGCAGTCACAGTGAAATAGTCACCGAGGCCGGTGGGCTATAGCCTTGGTCCGCGGGGTCGGGAGGGTTCGGGGCCTGGGCGCCTAAAATGGGTACAGCCTTTTCGAGGGTCCTCGTGTGCCTGGGAGGCCGAAGCCTGCCCTAAAATGGCAAGAAATACCCAGCGCAGCGTGAAATAGTCACCGAGGCCGGTGGGCTATAGCCTTTGGTCCGCTGGGGTCGGGGGAGGTTCGGGGCTCGTCGCCGGAAATGGGTACAGCCTTTCGAGGGTCCTCGTGCCTGGGGGAGGTTACGGTCAAGCCCGCCCTAAAATGGCAAGAAATGCCCAGCGCGCAGCTGCGGAAATAGTCGCCGAGGCCGTGGGCTATAGCCTTTTGGTCCGCTGGGGTTGGGAGGGAAGTTCGGGGCTCGATGGAAATGGGTACATTTTTCGAGGGTCCTCGTGCCCTGGGAGGCTACGGTCACAAGCCCGCCCTAAATGGCAAGACATGCCCAGCGCGCAGCGGAAATAGTCGCCGAGGCCGGTGGGCTATAGCCTTTGGTCCGCTGGGGCTGGGAGGGACGTCGGGCTCGTTGGAAATGGGTACAGTCTTTTCGAGGGTCCTCGTGTACCCATTCGGAGGCTACGGTCAGAGGCCTGCCCTAAAATGGCAAGAAATGCCCAGCGGCGCAGCGCGTGAAATAGTCACCGAGGCCGGTGGGCTATAACCTTTGGTCCGCGGGGGTTGGGGAGGGGTGTTCGGGGCCTGGCCGGAAATGGGTACCGCCTCTTTCGAGGGTCCTCGTGCCCAGGAGGCTACGGCCGAAGCCCCGCCATAAATGGCAAGAAATGCCCAGCGCAACAGCTGAAATAGTCACCGAGGCCGGTGGGCTATAGCCTTTGGTCCGCTGGGGCTGGGAGGGAAGTTCGGGCCTCGCCGAAATGGGTATAGTATTTTCGAGGGTCCTCGTAGCCCGGGAGGCTACGGTGAGAAGCCTACCCCTAAATGGAAAGAAATGCACAGCGACGCAATGATCGAAATAGTCGCCGAGGCCGGTGGGCTATAGCCTTTGTCCGCGGGGGTGAGGAGGGGAGTTCGGGGCTCGGGCGAAATGGGTACAGTCTTTCGAGGGTCCTCGTGTGCCCTGGGAGGCTACGTCACAAGCCTGCCCTAAATGGCAAGAAATGCCCAGCGCGCAGCGGAAATAGTCACCGAGGCCGTGGGCTATAGCCTGGTCCGCTGGGCCGGGGAGGGTGGGGCTCGTCGCCGAAAATGGGTACAGTCTTTTCGAGGGTCCTCGTGTGCCCAGGGGGAGGCTACGGACAGAAGCCTGCCCTAAAATGGCAAGAACGCCGAGGCCGGTGGGCTATAGCCTTTGCTCCGCGGGGGTTGGGGAGGAAGTTCGGGGCTCGCCGGAAATGGGTACAGTCTTTTCGAGGGTCCTCGTAGCCCAGTGGAGGCTACGGTCAAGCCCGCCTAAATGGCAAGAAATGCCCAGCGCGCAGCGCGGAAATAGTCGCCGAGGCCGTGGGCTATAGCTTGCTCCTGGGGTGGCGAGGGGGCTCGGGCGCCGGAAATGGGTACAGCCTTTTCGAGGGTCCTCGTGCCCAGGAGGCTACGGTCACAAGCCTGCCCTAAAATGGCAAGACATGCCCAGCGCGCAGCTGCGTGAAATAGTCAAGCCGGTGGGGCTATAGCCTTTGGTCCGCGGGGGTTGGGAGGGACGGGTTCTGCCGGAAATGGTACAGTCTTTTCGAGGGTCCTCGTGCTGGGAGTCTACGGTCAGAGGCCTGCCCTAAAATGGAAAGAAATGCCCAGTGGCGCAGCTGGGGAAATTGTCACTGAGGCCGGTGGGCTATAGCCTTTGGTCCGCGGGGGTTGGGAGGGGGTTCGGGCTCGCCGGAAATGGGTACCGCTTTTCGAGGGTGCTTGTGTGCCCTGGGGAGGCTACGGTCAAGCCCCGCCATAAATGGCAAGAAATACCCAGCGCGCAGCGCGGAAATTGTCACCGAGGCCCGTGGGCTATAGCCTTGGTCCGCTGGGCCGGGAGGGAAGTTCGGGCTCATCAAATGGCATGCTTTCGAGGGTCCTCGTGCCTGGGAGGCTACGGTCAAGCCTGCCCTAAATGGCAAGAATGCCCAGCGCGCAGCTGGTGAAATAGTCACCGAGGCCGGTGGGCTATAGCCTTTGGTCCGCTGGGGCGGGAGGGGGTTCGGGGCTCCGCCGAAATGGGTACAGCCTTTTCGAGGGTCCTCGGTGCCCGGGGAGGCTACGCCAGAAGCCTGCCCTAAATGGCAAGAAATACCCAGCGCGCAGCTGATATAGTCACCGAGGCCGTGGGCTATAGCCTTTGGTCCGCTGGGGTCGGGGAGGGTTCGGGCTCGTCATCGGAAATGGGTACGCCTTTTCGAGGGTCCTCGTGTGCCTGGGAGGCTACGAAGCCTGCCATAAAATGGCAAGAAATACCCAGCGGTACAGCGCGTGAAATAGTCGCCGAGGCCGGTGGGCTATAGCCTTTGGTCCGCTGGGGAGGGGTTCGGGGTCTGAAATGCGACAGTCCTTTCGAGGGTCTCGTACCTGGGGAGGCTACGGTCAAGCCCGCCCTAAAATGGCAAGAAATGCCCAGCCGCGCAGCTGCGTGAAATAGCCGAGGCCGGTGGGCTATAGCCTTGGTCCGCGGGGTCGGGAGGAAGTTCGGGCACCGGCATCGGAAATGGCAGCTTTTCGAGGGTCCTCGCAGTGGGAGGCTACGGTCATAGGCCCGCCATAAATGGCAAGAAATGCCCAGCGCAGCGCGGGAAATAGTCTCCGAGGCCGGTGGGCTATAGCCTTTGGTCCGCGGGGGCTGGGGAGGAAGTTCCGGGGTTCGGGGTCTGAAATGGCATGCAGCCTTTTCGAGGGTCTGTGGTACCCGGGGAGGCTACGGTCAAGCCTGCCCTAAAATGGCAAGAAATGCCCAGCGCGCAGCGCTGTGAAATAGTTGCCGAGGCCGTGGCTATAGCCTGGTCCGCGGGGTTGGGAGGAAGTTCGGGGCTCGGGCGTCGGAAATGGGTACAATCTTTTCGAGGGTCCTCGTGTGTCCAGTGGGAGGCTACGGTCAGATGCCTGTCCTAAAATGGCAAGAAATGCCCAGCGGCGAAGCGCGGGAAACGGTCGCCGAGGCCGGTGGGCTATAGCCTTTGGTCCGCGGGGGTTGGGGAGGAAGTTCTGGGCTCGACGCCTGAAATGGGTACAGCTTTTCGAGGGTCCTCGTGCCCAGGGGAGGCTACGGTCGAAGCCGGCCCTAAATGGCAGGAAATGCCCAGCGGTGCAGCGCTCGAAATAATCGCCGAGGCCGGTGGGCTATAGCCTTTTGGTCCGCTGGGGCGAGGGGGTTCGGGGCTCGGCCGGAAATGACAGTCTTTTCGAGGGTCCTCGTGCCTGGGGAGGCTACGGTCACAAGCCTGCCCTAAAATGGCAAGCAATGCCCAGCGCGCAGCTGCGGTGAAATAGTCGCCGAGGTGGGCTATAGCCTTGGTCCGCGGGTTGAGGGACGTTCGGGGTTCTGGGCATCGGAAATAGTACTTTTCGAGGGTCCTCGTAGTGGGGACGCTACGGCCAGGCCTGCCCTAAATGGCAAAGAAATGCCCAGCGCAGCGCGGAAATAGTCGCCGAGGCCGGTGGCTATAGCCTCGGTCCGCTGGGGTTGGGAGGGGGTTTCGGGCCTGGTCAAAAATGGGTACCGCCTTTTCGAGGGTCCTCGTAGCGGGAGGCTACGGTCCGAAGCCCGCCATAAATGGCAAGAATGCCCAGCGCGCAGCGTGAAATAGTCACCGAGGTCCGTGGGCTATAGCCTCGGTCCGGGGGCTGGGAGGAAGTTCGGGGCTCGGGGCCGGAAATGGGTACAGATTTTCGAGGGTCCTCGTACCCAAAGCTGGAGGTTACGGTCAAGCCTGCCCTAAATGGCAAGAAATGCCCCAGCGCTGAAATAGTCGCCGAGGCCGTGGGCTATAGCCTGTCCGCTGGGGTCGGGAGGGGGTTCGGGCCTGGGTGCCGGAAATGGTACAGTCTTTTCGAGGGTCCTCGGGTGAGGCTACGGTCACAAGCCCGCCCTAAAATGGCAAGAAATGCCCAGCGCGCAGCGCTGGAAATAGTCGAGGCCGGTGGGCTATAGCCTTTGGTCCGGGGGGAGGGACGGGGGTTCGGCGCCGGAAATGGGTACACTCTTGTCGAGGGTCCTCCTGTACCCAGTGGGACGCCACGGTCAAAGGCCTGCCCTAAAATGGCAAGAAATGCCCAGCGCAGGTGAAATAGTAGCCGAGGCCGTGGGCTATAGCCTTGGTCCGCGGGTCGGGCGAGGGGTTCGGCCCGTCAACGAAATGGTACAGTCTTTACGAGGGTCCTCGCAGCCCAGGGAGGCTACGGTCAAGCCTGCCCTAAAATGGCATGAAATACCCAACGCGCGCTGTGAAATAGTCGCCGAGGCCGGTGGGCTATAGCCTTGGTCCGCTGGGCTGGGGAGGGGGTTCGGGGCCTGTCATCAAAATTGGTACAGTTTTCGAGGGCCTCGGTGCCCTGTGGGAGGCTACGGTCAAGCCTGCCCTAAAATGGCAAGAAATGCCCAGCGCGCAGCGGGAAATAGTCACCGAGGCCGTGGGCTATAGCCTTGGTCCGCGGGGTTGGGAGGGGTTTCGGGGCTCGCGCTGGAAATGGGTACCGCCTTTTCGAGGTTGCTCGTGTCCTGGGAGGCTACGGTCAGAAGGCTGCCCAAAATGGCAAGAAATGCCCAGCGCGCAGCGCTGCGGAAATAGTCGCCGAGGCCGTGGGCTATAGCCTCGCTGGGCCGGGGAGGGGGGTTCGGGGCTCGTCATTGAAAATCGGGTACACCTTTTCGAGGGTCCTCGTGTGCCCGGTGGGAGGCTACGGTCAGAAGCCTGCCCTAAAATGGCAAGAAATGCCCAACGCGCGCGCGAAATAGTCTCCGAGCCCGGTGGGCTATAGCCTTTGGTCCGCGGAAGTTGGGGAGGGGGGTGCGGGGCTCTGGCCATCGGAAATGGGTACAGTCTTTTAGAGGGACCTCGTGTGCTCAGTGGGAACCTACGGTCAGAGGCCTGCCCTAAAATGGCAAGAAATGCCTGTGGCGCAGCAAGGAAATAGTCACTGAGGCCGGTGGGCTATAGCCTTTGGTCTGCGGGGGTTGGGGAGGGGGTTTCGGGGGCTCTGGTCGTCGCAAATGGGTACCGTCTTTTCGAGGGTGCTCGTGTTCCCAGTGGGAGGCTACGGTCAGAAGGCTGCCCAAAAATGGCAAGAAATGCCCAGCGGCGCAGCGCGTGAAATAGTCGCCGAGGCCGGTGGGCTATAGCCTTTGGTCCGCGGGGGTTGGGGAGGGGGGTTCGGGGCTGGTCATTGAAAATCGGTACGCCTTTCGAGGGTCCTCGTGGTGCCCGGTGGGAGGCTACGGTCAGAAGCCCGCCAAAATGGCAAGAAATACCCAACGCGGCGCGTGAAATAGTCGCCGAGGCCGGTGGGCTATAGCCTTTGGTCCGCGGGGGTTGGGGAGGGGTTTAGGGGCTCTGGTCATCGGAAATGGGTACAGACATATCGAGGGTCCTCGCGTTCCAAGGGGGAGGCTACGGTCATAGGCCTGCCATAAAATGGCAAGAAATGCCCAGCGGCGCAGCGCGTGAAACGGTCGCCGAGGCCGGTGGGCTATAGCCTTTGGTCCGCGGGGGTTGGGGAGGGAAGTTCTGGGGTTCTGGGGGTCTGAAATGCGTACAGTCTTTTCGAGGGTCTTCGTGTACCCAGTGGGAGGCTACGGTCAGAAGCCTGCCCTAAAATGGCAAGAAATGCCCAGCGGCGCAGCGCGTGAAATAGTAGCCGAGGCCGGCGGGCTATAGCCTTTGGTCCGCGGGGGTTGGGGCGGTGGGTTCGGGGCTCTGGTCATCGAAAATCGGTACAGTCTTTACGAGGGACCTCGTGTGCCCAGTGGGGGGCTACGGTCAGAAGCCTGCCATAAAATGGCAAGAAATACCCAACGGCGAAGCGCGTGAAATAGTCGCCGAGGCCGGTGGGCTATAGCCTTTGGTCCGCGGGGGTTGGGGAGGGGGTTCGGGGCTCGTCATCGAAATCACCACAGTCTTTTCGAGGGCCTCGTGCCCTGGGAGGCTACGGTCAGAAGCCTGCCCTAAATGGCAAGAAATACCCAGCGCAGCCAAGGTGAAATAGTCACCGAGGCCGTGGGCTATAGCCTGGTCCACGGGGTTGGGGAGGGGGTTCGAGGCTCGACCGGAAATGGGTACAGTCTTTTCGACGGTCCTCGTGTGCCCAGTGGGAGGCTACGGTCAGAGGCCTGCCCTAAAATGGCAAGAAATGCCCAGCGGCGCAGCGCGTGAAATAGTCGCCGAGGCCGGTGGGTTATAGCCTTTGGTCCGCGGGAGTTGGGGAGGGTGGTTCGGGGGCTCTGGTCATCGAAAATGGGTACAGTCTCTTCGAGGGTCCTCGTGTGTCCAGTGGGAGGCTCCGGTCAGAAGGCTGCCCAAAAATGGCAAGAAATGCCCAGCGGCGCAGCGCTGCGGAAATAGTCGCCGAGGCCGTGGGCTATAGCCTTGGTCCGCTGGGGTCGGGAGGGGGTTCGGGCTCGTCATCGAAAATCAGTCTTTTCGAGGGTCCTCGGTGTCGGTGGGAGGCTACGGTCAGAAGCCTGCCCTAAAATGGCAAGAAATGCCCGCGCGCATCGCGAAATAGTCACGGGCGAGGCCCGTGGCTATAGCCTTTGGTCCGCGGGGGTTGGGGAGGGCATTCGGGGGCTCGGATCGTGGAAATGGGTACAGTCTTTTCGACGGTCCTCGGGTGCCCCGTGGGGGGCTACGGTCGGAGGCCTGCCCTAAAATGGCAAGAAATGCCCCGCTGCGCAGCGCCCGAAATAGTCACCGAGGGCAGTGGGCTATAGCCTATGGTCCGCGGGGTCGGGAGGGCGGTTCGAGGCTCGATCGTGGGAAATGGGTACGCCTTTTCGACGGTCCTCGTGTGCCCAGTGGGAGGCTACGGTAAGCGGCCTGCCCTAAAATGGCAAGAAATGCCCAGCGGCGCAGCGCGTGAAATAGTCGCCGAGGCCGGTGGGTTATAGCCTTTGGTCCGCGGGAGTTGGGGAGGGTGGTTCGGGGGCTCTGGTCATCGAAAATGGGTACAGTCTGTTCGAGGGTCCTCGTGTCTGGGGAGGATACGGTCAAGGCTGCCCAAAATGGCAAGAAATGCCCAGCGCGCAGCTGGAAATAGTCGCCGAGGCCGGTGGGCTATAGCCTTTGGTCCGCTGGGGCCGGGGAGGGGGTTCGGGGCTCGTCATTGAAAATCAGTACTGTCTTTTCGCGGGTCCTCGTGTGCCTGGTGGGAGGCTACGGTCAGAAGCCTGCCCTAAAATGGCAAGAAATGCCCCGCGGCGCATCGCGTGAAATAGTCGGCGAGGCCCGTGGGCTATAGGCTTTGGTCCGCGGGGGTTGGGGAGGGGATTCGGGGGCTCTGATCGTGGGAAATGGGTACAGTCTTTTCGACGGTCCTCGTGTGCCCAGTGGGAGGCTACGGTCAGAGGCCTGCCCTAAAATGGCAAGAAATGCCCAGCGGCGCACCTCTGGAAATAGTCTCCGAGGCCGGTGGGCTATAGCCTTGGTCCTTGGGGTTGGGAGGGGGGTTCGGGGCCCGTCATTGAAAATCAGTGCCTTTTCGCTGGTCCTCGTGGTGGGAGGCTACGTCCGAAGCCTGCCCTAAATGGCAAGAAATGCCCAGCGCGCATCGCGTGAAATAGTCGGCGAGGCCCGTGGGCTATAGGCTTTGGTCCGCGGGGTTGGGGAGGGACTGGGGCCTGATCGGGGAAATGGGCAGCCTTTCGACGGTCCTCGTGTGCCTGGGAGGCTACGGTCGAGGCCTGCCCTAAAATGGCAAGAAATGCCCAGCGCGCAGCGTGAAATAGTCACCGAGGCCGGTGGGCTATAGCCTTGGTCCGCGGGGTCGGGAGGGGGCCTGAGGCTCGATCGGGAAATGGGCATGCCTTTTCGACGGTCCTCGTGTGCCTGGGAGGCTACGGTCGAGGCCTGCCCTAAAATGGCTAGAAATGCCCAGCGCAGCTGCTGCGGAAATAGTCGCCGAGGCCGGTGGGTTATAGCCTTGGTCCGCTGGAGTTGGGGAGGTGGTTCGGGGCTCGTCATCGAAAATGGCAGTCTGTTCGAGGGTCCTCGTGTCCAGGAGGCTACGGTCGAAGGCTGCCCAAAATGGCAAGAAATGCCCAGCGGCGCAGCTGCGGAAATAGTCGCCGAGGCCGTGGGCTATAGCCGGTCCGCGGGGTTCGGGAGGGGTTCGGGGCTCGTCATTGGAAAATCAGTACCGTTTTCGCGGGTCCTCGTGCTCGGTGGAGGCTACGGTCGGAAGCCTGCCCTAAAATGGCAAGAAATGCCTGCGCGCATCGCGAAATAGTCGCCGAGGCCTGGGCTATAGGCTGGTCCGCTGGGGTTGGGAGGGATTCGGGGCCTCGATCGTGGGAAATGGGTACAGCTTTTTCGATGGTCCTCGCAGCCTGGGAGGCTACGGTCGAGGCCTGCCCTAAAATGGCAAGAAATGCCCAGCGCGCAGCGCTGCGTGAAATAGTCACCGAGGCCGGTGGGCTATAGCGCTTGGTCCGCGGGTGGGAGGGGGTTCGAGGCTCGATCGGGAAATGGGTACAGTCTTTTCGACGGTCCTCGTGTGCCCAGTGGGAGGCTACGGTCAGAGGCCTGCCCTAAAATGGCAAGAAATGCCCAGCGGCGCAGCGCGTGAAATAGTCGCCGAGGCCGGTGGGCTATAGCCTTTGGTCCGCGGGAGTTGGGGAGGGGGGTTCGGGGGCTCTGGTCATCGAAAATGGGTACAGTCTGTTCGAGGGTCCTCGTGTGTCCAGTGGGAGGCTACGGTCAGAAGGCTGCCCAAAAATGGCAAGAAATGCCCAGCGGCGCAGCGCGTGAAATAGTCGCCGAGGCCGGTGGGCTATAGCCTTTGGTCCGCGGGAGTTGGGGAGGGGGGTTCGGGGGCTCTTGTCATCGAAAATCGGGTACGCTTTTCGATGGCTCCTCGTGCCTGGGAGGCTACGTCAGAAGCCTGCCCTAAATGGCAAGAAATCCCAGCGCGCATCGCGCGTGAAATAGTCGCCGAGGCCCGTGGGCTATAGCCTGGTCCGCAGGGCCGGGAGGGGGTTCGGGGGCTCTTGTCATCGAAAATGGGTACAGTCTGTTCGAGGGTCCTCGTGTCGGTGGAGGCTACGGTCGAAGGCTGCCCTAAAATGGCAAGAAATGCCCAGCTGCGCAGCGCGCGAAATAGTCGCCGAGGCCGGTGGGCTATAGCCTTTGGTCCGCGGGCTGGGAGGGGGTTCGGGGCTCGTCATTGAAAATCGGGTACAGCCTTTTCGAGGGTCTCGTGGTGGGAGGCTACGGCCAGAAGCCTGCCCCAAAATACCAAGAAATGTTCAGCGGCGCAGCGCGTGAAATAGTCGCCGCGGCCGGTGGGCTTTAGCCTTTGGGCCGGGGGGGGTGGGGGGGGGGGGTGGGGGGCTCTGGTCATCGAAAATCGGTACAGTCTTTACGAGGGTCCTCGTGTGCCCAGTGGGGGGCTACGGTCAGAAGCCTGCCATAAAATGGCAAGAAATACCCAACGGCGAAGCGCGTGAAATAGTCGCCGAGGCCGGTGGGCAATAGCCTTTGGTCCGCGGGGGTTGGGGAGGGGGGTTCGGGGGCTCTGGTCATCGAAAATCGGTACAGTCTTTTCGAGGGCCCTCGTGTGCCCGGTGGGAGGCTACGGTCAGAAGCCTGCCCTAAAATGGCAAGAAATACCCGCGCGCATCGCTGCGGAAATAGTCGCCGAGGCCCGTGGGCCATAGCCTTGGTCCGCAAGGGCTGGGAGGGGGTTCGGGGCTCGATCGGGAAAGGGGGCATGCCTTTTTCGACGGTCCTCGTGGTGCCCGGGGAGGCTACGGTCACAGGCCTGCCCTAAAATGGCAAGAAATGCCCAGCGGCGCAGCGCGTGAAATAGTCGCCGAGGCCGGTGGGCTATAGCCTTTGGTCCGCGGGAGTTGGGGAGGGGGGTTCGGGGGCTCTGGTCATCGAAAATGGGTACAGTCTGTTCGAGGGTCCTCGTGTGCCCAGTGGGAGGCTACGGTCAGAAGCCTGCCCTAAAATGGCAAGAAATGCCCAGCGCAGCGTGAAATAGTCACCGAGGCCGTGGGGCTATAGCCTTGGTCCGCGGGGCCGGGGAGGGGGTTCGGGGCTCGTCTTTGAAAATGGGTACAGTCTTTTCGAGGGTCGTCGTGTGACCGGTGGGAGGCTACGGTCAGAAGACTGCCCTATAATGTCAAGAAGTGTCAAGCGGCGCAGAGTGTGAAATAGTCGCCGAGGCCGGTGGGATATTGCCTTGGTCCGGGGGTTGGGGGGGGGTTCGGGGCTCGACCGGGAAATGGGTACAGTCTTTTCGACGGTCCTCGTGTGCCCAGTGGGAGGCTACGGTCAGAGGCCTGCCCTTAAAAGGCAAGAAATGCCCAGCGGCGCAGCGCGTGAAATAGTCGCCGAGGCCGGTGGGCTATAGCCTTTGGTCCGCGGGAGTTGGGGAGGGGGGTTCGGGGGCTCTGGTCATCGAAAATGGGTACAGTCTGTTCGAGGGTCCTCGTGTGTCCAGTGGGAGGCTACGGTCAGAAGGCTGCCCAAAAATGGCATGAAATGCCCAGCTGCGCAGCGCGTGAAATAGTCGCCGAGGCCGGTGGGCTATAGCCTTTGGTCCGCGGGGGTGGGGGGGGGGGGTGGGGGGGCTCTGGTCATTGAAAATCGGTACAGTCTTTTCGAGGGTCCTCGTGTGCCCGGTGGGAGGCTACGGTCAGAAGCCTGCCCTAAAATGGCAAGAAATGTCCAGCAGCGCATCGCGTGAAATAGTCACCGAGGCCGGTGGGCTATAGCCTTTGTTCCGCGGGGGTTGGGGGGAGGGTTTAGGGGGCTCTGGTCGTCGGAAATGGGTACAGTCTTTTCGAGGGTCCTCGTGTGCCCGGTGGGAGGCTACGGTCAGAGGCCTGCCCTAAAATGGCAAGAAATGCCCAGCGGCGCAGCGCGTGAAACGGTCGCCGAGGCTGGTGGGCTATAGCCTTTGGTCCGCGGGGGTTGGGGAGGGAAGTTCTGGGGCTCTGGGCGTCTGAAATGGGTACAGTCTTTTCGAGGGTCCTCGTACCTGGGAGGCTACGGCCGAAGCCTGCCCTAAATGACAAGAAATACCCAACGGCTGCGGAAATTGTCGCCGAGGCCGGTGGCTATAGCCTCGGTCCGCTGGGGTTGGGGAGGGGTTCGGGGCTCGTCATCGGAAATGGCAGTCTTTTCGAGGGCCCTCGTAGCCCATGGGAGGCTACGGTCGAACCCTGCCCTAAATGGCAAGAATAGCGCGACGAAAATATAGCCGAGGTCGGTGGGCTACGCAAGTGGTCCGCGGGGTTGGGAAGGGGGTTCCGCCTCATCGTAAATGGGTACAGCCTTTTCGAGAGACCTCGTGTTCCCTGTGGGAGGCTACGGTCTGTGGCCTGCCCTGAAATACCAAGAAATGCCCCGCGGCGCAGCGCTCGAAATAGTCGCCGAGGACGGTGGCCTATAGCGTTTGGTCTGCGAGGGGTGGGGAGGGGGGTTCGAGGGCTCTGGGCGTCGGAAATGGGTACAGTCATTTCGAGGGTCCTCGTGTGCCCAGTGGGAGGCTACGGTCAGAGGCCTACCCTATAATGCAAGAAATACCCAGCGCGGTTGCCACAAATATCCGCCGAGGCCGGTGGGCTATAGCCTTTGGTCCGCGGGGGTTGCGGAGGGTGTTTCGGGGGCTCTGGCCTTCAAAAATGGGTACAGTCATTTCGAGGGTCCTCGTGTGCCCAGTGGGAGGCTACGGTCAGAGGCCTACCCTATAATGCAAGAAATACCCAGCGGCCCAGCGCGCGAAATAGTCGGCGAGGCCGGTCGGCCATAGCCTTTGGTCCGCGGGGTTTGGAGAGGGGGGTTCGGCGGCTCTGGGTGTCGGAAATATGTATAGTCATTTCGAGCGTCCTTGTGTGCCCAGTGGGAGGCTACGGTCAGAGGCCTGCCCTAAAATGGCAAGAAATGCCCAGCGGCGCAGCGCGCGAAATAGTCGCTGAGGCCGGTGGGCTATAGCCTTTGATCCGCGGGGATTGGGCAGGGGGGTTCGGGGGCTCTGGGCGTCGGAAATGGGTACAGTGTTTTAGCAGGTCCTCGTGTGCCCAGTGGGAGGGTACGGTCAGAGGCCTGCCCTAAAATGGCAAGAAATGCCCCGCTGCACAACGCACAAAATAGTCGCCGAGGCCGTGTGCTATAACCTTGGTCCGCGGGGTCGAGGAGGTGTCGGGGCTCGGCCGGAAATGGGTACAGTCTTTTCGAGGGGCCTCATTTGCCCAGTTGGAGGCTATTGTCTGAGGCCTGCCCTAAAATGGCAAGAAATGCCCAGCAGCTCAGCGCGCGAAATGGTCGCCGTGGCCGGTGGGCTATAGCCTTTGGTCCGCGGGGCTTGGGAGGAGGTCTGGGGCCTGGGAGTCGGAAATGGGTCCAGCCTTTTCGAGAGTCCTCGTGGTGCCTGGGGAGGCTACGGTCAGAAGCCCCGCCCTAAAATGTCAAGAAATGCCCAGCGCGCAGCACAAAAGTTGTCGAGGCCGGTGGCTATAGCCTGGTCCGCGGGGTCGGGAGGAGGTTCGGGGCTCGGGCGCCGAAATGGGTCCGCCTTTTCCGAGGGTCCTCGTGCCTGAGGCTACGGCCGAGGCCTGCCCTAAATGGAAAGAAATGCCTGGCCGCAGCGCAAGACAAAATAGTCGCCGAGGCCGGTGGGCTATAGCCTTTGGTCCGGGGGCTTGGGAGGGAGGTTCGGGGCCTGGGAGCCGGAAAGGGTCCAGTCTTTTCGAGAGTCCTCGTGTGCCTGGGGAGGCTACGTCGAGGCCTGCCCTAAATGTCAAGAATGCCCAGCGCGCAGCGCGAAAAGTCGCCGAGGCTGGGCTATAGCCTTGGTCCGGGGGCTGGGAGGAGGTTCGGGGGCTCGGGGCCGGAAATGGGTCCAGTCTTTTTGAGGGTCCTCTTGTGCCCAGTGGGAGGCTACGGTCAGAGGCCTGCCCTTAAATGGCAAGAAATACCCTGCGGCGCAGCGCGCGAATTAGTCGCTGAGGCCGGTGGGCTATAGCCTTTGGTCTGCGAGGGTTGGGGAGGGGGGTTCGGGGGCTCTGGGCGTCCGAAATGGGTACAGTCTCTTCGAGGGTCCTGGTGTGCCCAGTGGGAGACTACGGGCAGGGGCCTACCCTAAAATGATAAGAAAAGCCCAGCGGCGCAGCGCGCGAAATAGTCGCCGAGGCTGGTGGGCTATAGCCTTTGGTCCGCGGGGGTTGGGGATGAGGTTCAGGGGCTCTGGGCATCGAAAATTCGCCCAATTTTTTCGAGCGGCCTCATGTGCCCAGTTGGAGGCTACGGTCAGAGGCTTACCCCAAAATGGCAAGAAATACCAGCGCGCACAAGGAAATAGTCGCCATGGCCGGTGGGCTTTAGCCTTGGCCTGGGTGGGAGGGGGTTATGGGGCTCGCGGCCGGAAATTGGTCCAGTCTTTTCGAGGGTCCTTGTGTGCTTAGTTGGAGTATACGGTCATTGGACTGTCCTAAAATGGCAAGAATACCTGTGGCGCAGCGCTAATTAGTCGCCGATGCCGGTGGGCTATAGCCTTGGTCCGCGAGGGTCGGGAGGGGGTTCGGGGGCCTGCATCCCAAATGGGTACAGTCTTTTCGAGGGTCCTCGCTCAGTGGGAGGCTACGGTCGAGGCCTGCCCTAAAATGGCGAAATGGCCAGCGCAGCGCAAAATAGTTCACGAGGGTGGTGGGATATAGCCTTTGGTCCGCGGGGGTTGGTGAGGGGGGTTCGGGGGCTATGGGCCTCTGAAATGGGTGCAGACAATACGAGGGTCCTCGTGTGCCCAGTGGGAGACTACGGTCAGAGGCCTGCCCTAAAATGGCAAGAATTACCATCGCGCGCAAGAAATAGTAGCCGACGCCAGGCTATAGTTTTGGTCCGCGGGGGTTACGGAGGGTGGTTCGGGGGCTCTGGCCTTCGAAAATGTGTCCAGTCTTTTCGAGGGTCCTCGTGTGCCCAGTGGGATGTTACGGACAGAGGCCTACATTAAAATGCAAGAAATGCCAAGCGGCGCAGCGCGCGAAATTGTCGCCGAGGCCGGTGGGCCATCGCCTTTGGTCCGCGGGGTTTGGAGAAGGGGGTTCGGGGGCTCTGGGCGTCGAAAATATGTGTAGTCATTTCGAGGGTCCTTGTGTGCCCAGTGGGAGGCTACGGTCAGAGGCCTGCCCTAAAATGGCAAGAAATGCCCAGCGGCGCAGCGCGCGAAATAGTCGCCGAGGCCGGTGGGCTATAGCCTTTGGCCCGCGGAGGTTGGGGAGGGGGTTAGGGGACTCTGGGCATTAGAAATGGGTCCAATCTTTTCAAGGGTCCTCATGCCTGGGGAGGCTACGGCCGAGGCCTGCCCTAAATGGCAAGAAATACCCAACAAGCGCGCAGCAAATATTCGCCGAGGCCGGTGGGCTATAGCCTTTGGTCCGCGGGGGTTGGGGAGGGTGGTTCAGGGCTCGCCGAATGGGTCCAGCCTTTTCAAGGCCGCCTGTGCCCGCTTGGAGGCTACGGTCGAGGCCTTCCTAAACCGGCAAGAAAAGCCAGCCAGCGCAAAGGCGTGAAATAGTCGCCGTGGCTGGTGGGCTTAGCCTTGTCCTGCGGGGTTGTGGAGGGGGCATGGGCTCAGCCGTCGGAAATGGGTCCAGTGTTTTCGAGGGTTCTTGTGCCTGGAGACTACGAGGACCTGCCCTAAAATGGCAAGAAATGCCCAGCGCGAACCGCGGTAAATAGTCACCGACGCCGGTGGGCTATAGCCTCGGGTCAAAGGGGTTCTGGGGTTCCGGGAGTCGAAATGGATCCAGTCTTTTCGAGGTCCTCGTGCGCCAAAGGGGAGACTACGGTCGAGGCCTCACCCTAAATGGCAAGAAATACCCGGCTCACCACGAAATAGTCGCCGACGCCGGGCTACAGCCTTTGGTCCGCAGGGCTGGGGAGGGGGTTCCGGCTCTGTCGGAAATGGGTACAGCCATTTCGAGGGACCTCGTGTGCCTAGTGGGAGGCTACGGTCAGAGGCCTGCCCTAAAATGGCAAGAAATACCAATCGGTGCAGCGCATGAAATAGTCGCCGAGGCCGTAGGCTACAGCCTTTGGTCCGCGGGGGTTGGGGAGGGGGGTTCGGGGGCTCTGGGTGTTGGAAATGGGTACAGCCATTTCGAGGGACCTCGTGTGCCTAGTGGGAGGCTACGGTCAGAGGCCTGCCCAAAAATGGCAAGAAATACCCAGCGGTTCAGCTCACGAAATAGTCGCCGACGCCGGTGGGCTACAGCCTTTGGTCTGCAGGGGTTGGGGAGGGGGGTTCCGGTGCTCTGGTTGTCGGAAATGGGTACAGCCATTTCGAGGGACCTCGTGTGCCTAGTGGGAGGCTACGGTCAGAGGCCTGCCCTAAAATGGCAAGAAATACCCAGCGGTGCAGCGCACGAAATAGTCGCCGAGGCCGGTGGGCTACAGCCTTTGGTCCGCGGGGGTTGGGGAGGGGGGTTCGGGGGCTCTGGGCATTGAAAATGGTTCCAGTCTTTTCGAGGGTCCTCGTGTGCCCAGTGGGAGACTACGGTCAGAGGCCTGCCCTAAAATGGCAAGAAATGCCAAGCGGCGATGCGCGAGAAATAGTCGCCGACACCGGTGGGCTAGCCTTGGTCCGGGGTGGGGAGGGGGTTCGGCCCGCATCGGAAATGGCAGCCATTTCGAGAGACCCGTGTTTGGGGAGGCTACGGCCAGTGCCCTAAAATGGCAAGAAATGCCCAGCGCGCAACGCGAGAATAGTCACCGAGGCTGCGGGGCCAGCCTTGGTCCGCGGGGTCGGGAGGGAGGTTCAGGCTCAAGGCCGGAAATGGGTCCAGTCTTTTGAGGGCCTCATGCTTAGTTGGAGGTTACGATCGAGGCCTGCCCTAAAATGACAAGAAATACAGCGGCGCTAAATAGCCGGCGTAGTCCGTGGGCAGGTCCGCTGGGTCAGGGGGGTTCGGCGCCAGGCATCGGAAATGGGTCCAGTATTGAGACAGGTTTGGAGGTTACGTCGAGGCCTGCCCCAAAATGGCAAGAAATGCCCAGCGCGCTGCCGCAGAGCCGACTGTGGCTATAGCGCCTTTTCTTGCCATTTTAGGGCATCCGACCATAGCCTCAATCGGGCACACGAGGCCCCTTGAAAAGATTGACCCATTCGACGCCTGCAGCCCTCGAACCTCCTCCCAACCTCGAACCCCACGAACCCCTTCCCAACCCCTCATGAACAGACGCTTATAGCCTGGCCCACGACATTTTCGTGCGCTGCACCGCTGGGCATTTCTCGCCATTTTAGGGTAGGCTTCTGACCGTAGCCTCCCACTGGGCACATGAGGACCCTGAAAAAGTCTGTACCTACTCAAGCCCAGAGCCCCAACCCCGCCCCCAACCCCGGACCAAAAGCTATAGACCACCGCCTCGCAATAATTTCGCTACTGATCGCTGGGCATTTCTTCCCCTTTTAGGGTAGGCCTCTGACCGTAGGCTCCCACTGAGAACACGAGGCCCCTCAAAAAAACTAGACCCATTTCCGATGCCCAGAGTCCCCGAACCCTCCTCCCCAACCCTGCGGACCAAAGGCTATAGCCCACCGGCCTCGGCGACTATTTCATGCGCTACGCCGTAGGACATTTCTTGCCATTTTAGGGCAGGCTTCTGACCGTAACCTCCCAATGGACATACGAGGGCCCTCAAAAATACTGTACCCATTTTCGACACCCAGAGCCCCCGAACCCCCCTGCCCAACCCCCACGGACCAAAGGTTATAGCCCACCGGGCTCGTAGATTATTTCGCGCGATGCGCCGTGGAGCATTTCTTGCCTTTTTAGGGCAGGCCTCAGACCGTAGGTTCCCACTGAGCACAGGAGCCCCTCAAAAAGACTAGACCCATTTCCGATACCCAGATTCCCCGAACCCCCCTCCCCAAACCCCGCGACCAAAGGTTATAGTCACCGCTCGGCCATTATTTCACGCGCTGCGTCACTGGTATTTCGTCATTTTAGGGCAGCCTTTCGACCGTAGCCTCCCACTGACACACGAGGACCAAAGACTGTACCCATTTCCGACCACTGAGCTCAACCCTCCCAACTCGCGACCAGCACATAGCCCACCGCCCCGGTGATACTCGCGCCGCTGGCATTTCTTTACGCAGACCTTCTGACCGTAGCCTCCCATCGGGCACACGAGACCTCGAAAAGATCAGACGTGACGACGCCTGAGCCCTCGAACCACCTTCCCCAACCCCGCGACCAAAAGCTATAGCCCACCGGGATCGACACTATTTTATGCGCCGCGGGCGCATTTCTTGTCTTTTAGGCAGGCTCTGACCGTAGGGCTCCCACCGAGCACACGAGGCCCTCTTCAAAATACTAAACAAATTCCGATGCCCAGATCCTCGACCCCTCCCAAACCCCGTGAATGATGTTATAGCCCACCTGGCCATTATTTCGCATCGCGTCACTGGTATTTCTTGCCATTTTAGGGCAGGCTCGACCGTAGCCTCCACTGGGCGCACAAGGCCCCTCGAAAGATCACCATTTCCGACTCAGCCCCAACCCTCCCAACCCCCGCGACCAAAGGTCAGAGACCACCGGCCCGGCGACTATTTCGCATCACACCGCTGGGTATTTTTGTTATTTAGGGCAGTGCCTCGATCAGAAGCCTCCCACTCGTCAAGACGAGGCCCTCGAAAGATCACCTATTTCCGACGCCTCGAGCCTCGAATCCTCCCCAACACCCGCGACCAAAGGCTATAGCCCACCGGCCGGAGATCATTTCGCTACGCGCTGCTGGACATTTCTTGCCTTTTAGGGCAGGCTCAGATCGTAGGCTCCCACTGAGCACACGAGGCCACTCAAAAAGACTAGACACAATTCCGGTGCCCAGAGTCTCCGAACCCCCCTCCCCAACCCCGTGGAACAGATGCTATAGCCCACCGCCCCGCAACTATTTCGCAATCGTGTCATTGGCATTTCTTGCTATTTTAGGCCAGGCCTCTGACCGTAGCCTCCCACTGGTCACACGAGTCCCCTCGAAAAGGCTGGACAGATTTCCGATGCCCAAAGCCCCCGAACCCCCCTACCCAACCCCCGTGGAGCAGCAAACAGCCCACCGGGCGACTATTTCGCCGCTTTTGCCATTTTAGGGCAGTGCTCGACCGAGCCTCCCACTGGCAGACAAGGCTCGGAAAAGATCGACCCATTTCAACCCCGTAGCCTCGAACCCTCCCAACCCCGCACTAAAGGCTATAGGCCACCGGGTCGGTGACTATTCGCCGGGCATTTCGCCATTTTAGGGCCTCGACCGTAGTCTCCCATCACACGAGGACCTCGAAAAGGCTGTACCCATTTCTGACACCCAAAGTTCTCGAATCCCTCCCAACCCCGGCATCAGTGACGTAGCCCACCGCCTCGGCGATTATTTCGCGCCAGCATTTATTGCCATTTTAGGCAGCCTCGACCGTAGTCTCCCCTCGGTACACGACGACCCTCAAAAGAATGTACCCATTTCGACACCGAACCCCGATCCTCCGCCCAACCCCGCGACCAGGCTGGCCCACCTGGGTTTAGCCACGGGCTGTCGGAAAGGGGTCCGCTTTTCGAGGGCCCTCGGGGCCTATGGAAGGCCGCGGCCAGAGGGTTGCCCTAAAAAAGTGGTTCTGGCCCAGCGGCAAAAGGCGCGAAACACGGGGCTGGGGTAAAGCAGCCTTAGGCCCGCTGGGGAGGGGTTAGCCAATGGGCTGCTCGGAAAGGGGTCCGCCGAGGGCCTGGGGCCGGTGGAGGTCATGCCAGAGTCTTGCCCTAAAATAGTACTGGCCCAACGCGCAAGGCGCGAAACAGGGGCGGGGCGATATCCTTAGGCCTGGGGGTGGGAGGGGATTTAGCCACCGGGCTGCTCGAATGGGGTCCGCTTTTTGAGGGCATCGAGAGCTGTGGGAGGTCACGCTAGAGGCTTGCCCTAAAATAGTGCTTCGCCCGCCGCTAAGGCGCGAAGTGGGGCGGGGCAAGCAGTTATAGCCTTGGGCCCATGCTGGGTGGATGGGGGTTCAGCCGTTCGAAGGGGTCCGCCTTTTCCGAGGGCCCCTGAGACCTGGAGGCCGCGCCAGAGGCTAGCCCTAAAATAGTGCTGGCCCAGCGAAGGCGCGAAAGAGGAGGCGGTGTGCTATAGCCTGGGCCCATGGGGGTGGATGGGGGTTTCACCACGCCGGGTCTGCAGGGGTCCGCCTTCCGAGGGCCCTGAGACCTGTGAGGCCGCGGCCAGAGGCTTGCCCTAAAATAGTGCTTTTGGCCCTGCGCGCAAGCAAACAGGGGCGGGGCGGTGCTATAGCCTTGGGGCCCTGGGGGCGGGAGGGGGTTCGCCACTGGCTGTCGAAAGGGGTCCAGCTTTTTCGAGGGCCCTGGGGCCTGTGGGAGGCCGCACTCAGAGGTTTGCCCTAAAATAGTACTTGCCCAGCGCGCAAGGCGCGAAAGAGGAGGTGGGCGGTGTAAAGCAGTTATAGCCTCTGGCTGGGGATGGGGGTTCACCCGTCGGGCTGCCCGGAAAGGGGTCCAGTGCCGAGGCCCTCGTGGTAGGTCCGCGCCATAGGCTTGCCCTAAAATAGTGCTTCGGCCCAACGGCCAAGGCGCCAAATGGGGCGGGACGTTGTTCAAGAGCCTTGGGTCTGCTGGGGTGGGAGGGGGTTCGCCACCGGGCTGCCTCAAAGGGGTCCAGCTTTTCGAGGGCCCTGGGGCCCGTGGAGGCCGCACTGCAGGATTGCCTCAAATAGTACTTCGCCTGTGGGCGCAAGACGCGAAAGAGGAGGCGGGGCTATAGCCTGGTCTGGGTGCGGATGGGGTTCAGCCACGGCTGCCTGAAAGGGGTCCAACAGCCGAGTGCCCTCGGGCCTGTAGGTCAGCCATAGGCTTGCCCTAAAATAGTGCTCTCGCAAGGCGCGAAACAGGACGGGACGTTGTTCAGCCTGGGCCCGTGGGGGCGGGAGGGGGTTCGCCACCGGGCTGTCGGAAAGGGGTCCAGCTTTTCGAGGGCCCTGGGCCCATGGAGGCCGCGCCGAGGCTTGCCCTAAAATAGTGGTTCGCCCCGCACAAGTCGCGAAAGTGGGGGCGGGGGCGGTCTGCTATAGCCTTAGGCCCGTGGGGGGTTGGGAGGTTCGCCACCGGGCTGTCGAAGGGGTCCAGTTTATTCGAGGCCCCTGGGGCCGGTGGGAGGCCAGCCAGAGGCTTTACCCTAAAATAGCGCCTGCCGCAGCAAGGTGCGAAACAGGGGCGGGCCGGTGCATAGCCTTGGGCCCATGGGGTGGGAGGGGGTTCGCCACCGGGCTGCCTGGAAAGGGGTCCAGTCTTTCGAGGGCCCTGGGGCCTGGGAGGCCGCACCTGCAGGATTGCCTCAAATAGTACTTGGCCTGTGGCGCAAGGCGCGAAAGAGGAGGCGCTATAGCCTTGGCCCGCTGTGGGTGGGATGGGGTTCAGCCACCGTTGCCTGAAAGGGGTCCAGCCGAGGGCCCTGGGGCCTGTGGGTAGGTCACGTCGAGGCTTCCCCTAAAATAGTGCTTCGCCCAGCCGCGCAAGGCTCAAACATGGGCGGGACGTTGTTCTCAGAGCCTTGGGCCCGTCGGGGGTGGGGATGGGGGGTTCAGCCAGTCGGGCTGTCGGAAAGGGGTCCAGTCTTTTCGAGGGCCCTCGGGGGGCCTATGGGAGGCCGCGGCCAGAGGCTTGCCCTAAAATAGTGGTTCTGGCCCAGCGGCACAAGTCGCGAAAGTGGGGGCGGGGGCGGTCTGCTATAGCCTTAGGCCCGTGGGGGGTTGGGAGGGGGGTTCGGCCAGTCGGGCTGTCGTAAAGGGGTCCAGCCTATTCGAGGGCCCTCGGGGGGCCGGTGGGAGGCCGCAGCCAGAGGCTTACCCTAAAATAGTGCTTCTGGCCCAGCGGCGCAAGGCCCGAAAGAGGAGGTGGGGGCGGTGTGCTATATCCTTGGGTCCTGGGGTGGGAGGGGGTTCGCCGGGCTGTCAAAAAGGGGTCCTGTCTTTTCGAGGGCCCTCGGGGCTCAGGGAGGCCGCGCCAGAGGCTTGCCCTAAAATAGTGCTTGGCCCACTGCAAGGTGCGAAAGACGAGGCGGGGCGGAAAAGCAGCCTTAGGCCTGGGGGGTGGGAGGGGTTTAACCACTGGCTGCTCAAAGGGGTCCAGTTTTCCGAGGGCCTCGTGGGCCTGTGAGGCCGCGCGAGGCTTACCTTAAAATAATGCTTCGCTCCCGCAGGCAAACAGGGGCCGGGTGTTGTAGCCTTGGGCCCTGGGGTGGGGAGGGGGTTCCGCTTAGTCGGCTGTCGGAAAGGGGTCCAGATTTTCGAGGGACCCTCGGGGCCTGGTAGGCCGCCAGAGGCTTGCACTAAAATAGTGCTTCGCCCAGCGCAAGGCCCTGAAAGAGGAGGCGGGCGCCAGTTATAGCCTGGGCCCTGGGGCGGGATGGGGGTTCAGCCAGTCGGGCTGTCGGAAAGGGGTCCAGTCTTTCTGAGGGCCCTCGGGAGACCTGTGGGAGGCCGCTGCCAGAGGTTTACCTTAAAATAGTGTTTCTGGCCCAGCGGCGCAGGGCGCGAAACAGCGGGCGGGGCCGGTGTGTTGATGCCTTGGGCCTGTGGGGGGTGTGGGCGGTTCAGCCAGTCGGGCTGTCGGAAAGGGGTCCAGTCTTTTTTAGGGCCCTCGGGGGGCCTGTGGTAGGCCGCGGCCAGAGGCTTGCCCTAAAATAATGCTTCTGGCCCAGCGGCGCAAGGCGCGAAACAGGGGGCGGGGGCGTTGTTCTGTGGCCTTGGGCCCGTGGGGGGTGGGGGTTTGGCCAGTCGGGCTGTCGGAAAGGGTCCAGTCTTTTGGAGGGCCCTCGGGGGGCCTGTGGGAGGTCGCGGCCAGAGGCTTGCCCTAAAATAGTGGTTCGCTCAGCAAGTCGCGAAAGAGGGGCGGGGCGGTGCTATAGCCTTAGGCCCGTGGGGGCTGCGGAGGGGGTTTAGCTTGGGCTTGCCTGGAAAGGGGTCCAGTCTTTTAGAGGGCCCTGGGGCTCGGGAGGCCGCGGACCGAGGCTTGCCCTAAAATAGAGCTTCGCCCAGCGGGCGCAAGGCTGGGGGGTCGGTGCTATATCATTGGGCCCGTGGGGTTTGGGAGGGGTTCGCCACGGGCAGTCAGAAGGGGTCCAGCCTTCGAGGGCCCTCGGGGCCTGGGAGGCCGCGGCCAGAGGCTTGCCCTAAGGCCGCAAGCGCGCGGGCGGGCGGGGGGGCGGTGTTATAGCCTTAGTCTGGGGGGGCGGGGGGGATTTAGCCAGTCGGGCTGTCGGAAAGGGGTCCAGTCTTTTTGAGGGCATCGGGGAGCCTGTGGGATGCCGCGGCTAGAGGCTTGCCCTAAAATAGTGCTTCTGGCCCAGCGGCGCAAGGCGCGAAAGTGGGGGCGGGGGCGGTGTGCTATAGCCTTTGGCCCGGTGGGATGGGGGTTCAGCCACCGGGCTGTCGGAAAGGGGTCCGCTGCTTCGAGGCCCTCGGGCCGGTGGTAGGCCGCGGCCATATGCTTGCCCTAAAATAGTGCTTTCGCCCAGCCGCGCAAGCCAAACAGGGGCGGGACGTTGTTCAAGTAGCCTTGGGCCCGTGGGGGTGGGGAGGGGGGTTCGCCACCGGCATGTCGGAAGGGGTCCGCTTTCGAGGCCTCGCCTGGGAGGCCGCGGCCAGAGGCTTGCCCTAAAATAGTGGTTCTGGCCCAGCGGCGCAAGTCGCGAAAGTGGGGGCGGTGGCGGTCTGCTATAGCCTTAGGCCCGTGGGGGTTGGGAGGGGGGTTCGGCCAGTCGGGCTGTCGTAAAGGGGTCCAGCGTATTCGAGGGCCCTCGGGGGGCTGGTGGGAGGCCGCGGCCAGAGGCTTGCCCTCAAGTTCCGCCCGCGCGAAGGTGCGGCGAAACAGGGGGCCGGGCCGGTGTGCTATAGCCTTGGGCCCGGGGGGGGGGAATGGGGTTCGGCCAGTCCGGCTGTCGGAAAGGTGTCCAGTCTTTTCGAGGGCCCTCGGGGCTCGTGGGAGGTCATGCCGAGGCTTGCCCTGAAATAGTGCCTGCTCACGGCGCAAGGTGCGAAAGAGGAGGCGGGGGCGGTGTGCTATAGCCTTAGGCCCGTGGGGGGTGGGTTGGGGGGTTCGGCCAGTCCGGCTGTCGGAAAGGGGTCCAGTCTTTCCGAGGGCCCTCGGGAGACCTGTGGGAGGCCGCTGCCAGAGGCTTACCTTAAAATAGTGCTTTTGGCCCAGCGGCGCAGGGCGCGAAACAGCGGGCGGGGCCGGTGTGTTGTAGCCTTGGGCCTGTGGCGGGTGGGGAGGGGGGTTCCGCTAGTCGGGCCATCGCAAGGGGTCCAGTCTTTTCGAGGGCCCTCGGGGGGCCTGTGGTAGGCCGCGGCCAGAGGCTTGACCTAAAATAGTGCTTCTGGCCCAGCGGCGCAAGGCGCGAAAGAGGAGGCGGGGGCGGTGTGCTATAGCCTTGGGCCCGTGGGGGGGGGGTTCGGCCAGTGCGGCAGTCGTAAACGGGTCCAGCCTTTTCGAGGGCCCTCGCGGGGCCTCTAAGAGGCCGCGGCCAGAGGCTTGCCCTACAATAGTTCTTCTGGCCCAGCGGCGCAAGGCCCGAAAGAGGAGGCGGGGCAAAGCATAGCCTTGGGCCCTGGGGGGATGGGGGTTCAGCCACGGGCTGCCGGAAAGGCGCCCAGCTTTTCGAGGGCCCTCGAGACCTGTGGGAGGCCGCCAGAGGTTTACCTTAAAATAGTGCTCGCCCAGCCGCGCAGTCAAAACAGGGGGTGGCACATGCCTGGGCCTGGGGTGGGGGGGTTCAGCCAATCGGGCTATCGGAAAGGGGTCCAGCTTTTTAGGCCCTCGGGGCCTGTAGGCCGCGGCCAGAGGCTTGCCCTAAAATAATGCTTCTGGCCCAGCGGCGCAAGGCGCGAAACAGGGGGCGGGGCCGTTGTTCTGTGGCCTTAGGCCCGTGGGGGGTGGGGAGGGGGGTTTGGCCAGTCGGGCTGTCGGAAAGGGTCCAGTCTTTTGGAGGGACCCTGGGCTGTGGAGGTCGCGCTGAGGCTTGCCCTAAAATAGTGCCTGCCCAGGCGCAAGGCAAATGGGGCGGGGGTGTGGTATAGTCTTGGGCCCGTGGGGGTGGGGAGGGGGTTCGCCACGGGCAGTCGGAAAGGGGTCCCGTCTTTTCGAGGGCCCTCAGGGGCCTGTGGGAGGCCGCGCGAGGCTTGCCTAAAATAGTGCTTCGCCCGCAAGGCGAGAAACAGTGGCGAGGGGGTGTGCTATAGCCTTGGGCCCGTGAGGGGGGGGAGGGGGTTCATCCACGGGCTGCCGGAAAGGGGTCCACCTGAGGGCCTCGGGGCCTGTGGGAGGCCGCGGCCATAGGCTTGCCCTAAAATAGTGCTGCTAGCCGAGCGGCGCAACGCGCGAAACAGGGGACGAGGGCGGTGTGCTATAGCCTTAGGCCCGTGGGGGGTGGGGAGGGGGATTTAGCCAGTCGTGCTGTCGGAAAGGGGTCCAGTCTTTTTGAGGGCATCGGGGAGCGTGTGGGATGCCGCGGCTATAGGCTTTCCCTAAAATAGTGCTTCCGCCCGGGCCGCAAGGCGCGAAGTGGGGCGGGCGTGTGCTATATAGCCTTGGGCCCGGAGTGGGGATGGGGGTTCAGCCACCGGGCTGTCGGAAAGGGGTCCTGGGCTGCCGAGGGCCCTGGGCCTGTGGTAGGTCGCCATAGGCTTGCCCTAAAATAGTGCTTCGCCCGCAAGGCGCCAAACAGGGGCGGGACGTTGTTCAGTAGCCTTGGGCCCGTGGGGGTGGGAGGGGGTTCGGACAATGGGCAATCGGAAGGGGTCCGCTTTTTCGAGGGCCCTCGAGGCCTGTGTGGAGGCCGCGCCAGAGGCTTGCCCTAAAATAGTGGTTCGCCCAGCGCGCAAGTCGCGAAAGTGGGCGGGGCGTCTGCTATAGCCTTAGGGCCCGTGGGGCTGGGAGGGGGTTCGCCACGGGCTGTCGTAAAGGTGTCCAGCCTATTAGACGGCCCTCGGGGCGCCGGTGGGAGGCCGCAGCAGAGGCTTACCCTAAAATAGTGCTTCCGCCGCGCAAGCGCGAAACAGGTGGGCGGTGCTATAGCCTTGGGACCGTGGGGGTGGGAGGGAGGTTCGCCACCGGGCGGTCGGAAAGGGGTCCAGGCTTTTCGAGGGCCCTCGGGGGGACTGTGGGAGGCCGTACCCAGAGGATTGCCCTCAAATAGTACTGCCCAGCGCAAGGCGCGAAAGAGGAGGAGGCGGTGTGCTATAGCCTTGGGTCTGCCGGGGTGGGATGGGGGTTCAGCCACCGGGCTGTCGGAATGGGTTCCAAGCCGAGGCCCTCGGGGCCTGTGGTAGGCGCGCGATAGGCTTGCCCTAAAATAGCCCGCCACGCCGCAAGGTGCGAAACAGGGGCGCGCTGTTCTAAAGCCTTGGGCCCGTGGGGGTGGGAGGGGTTCGCCACGGGCTGTCAAAAGGGGTCCTGCTTTTCGAGGGCCTCGGGAGCTCGGAGGCCGCATGCCGAGGCTTGCCCTAAAAGAGTGCTTCGCCCAGCGTCAAGCGCGAAACAGGGGCGGGGCGCAAGCAGCCTTGGGCCCCTGGGGTGGAGGGGGTTCGCCACCGGGCTGTCGGAAAGGGGTCCGCTTTTTCGAGGGCCTCGGGGCTCAGGGCCATCATGCCAAAGGCTTGCCCTAAAATAGTGCTTCGGCCCATAGTCGCAGGCGCGAAACGGGGCGGGCGGTAAAGCTATAGCCTTAGGCCCGGGGGGGTGGGGGGGTTCAGCAAGTGGGGCCGAAAGGGGTCCGCCTTTTAGGCCGCCGGGGCTCGGGAGGCCGGCCAGAGGCTTGCCCTAAAATAGTGCTGAGCCGAAGCGAACGCGCCAAAACAGTGGACGAGGGCGTAAAGTTATAGCCATGGGCCCTGGGGTGGGAGGGGGTTCATCCACCGGGCTGTCGGAAGGGGTCCGCTGAGGGCCGCTGGGGGCTCAGGAGGTCATGCGCCGAGGCTTGCCCTAAAATAGTGCTTCGCCCGCCACAAGCAAGGCGAGAAACAGGGGCGAGGGGGTGCTATAGCCTTGGGGCCTGTGAGGGTGGGAGGGGTTCATCCGGCTGCCGGAATGGGGTCCACCTGAGGCCTGGGGCTGGGAGGCCGCGCCAGAGGCTTGCCCTAAAATAGTGCTTCGCCCACGCGCAAGGCGCCAAACAAGGGGCGGGTGTGGTATAGTCTTGGGCCCGTGGGGTGGGAGGGGGTTCGCCACCGGGCAATGGAAAGGGGTCCTGTTTTCGAGGGCCTCGGGGCTCGTGGGAGGTCACGCCAGAGGCTTGCCCTAAAATAGTGCTTCGCCCAGGGCCAAGGCAGAAACAGGGCGAGGGGTGTGCTATAGCCTTGGGCCCGTGAGGGTGGGAGGGGGTTCATCCAATGGGCTACCGGAAAGGGGTCCACCTTTTGAGGGCCCCTGGGGCTCGGGAGTCCGCGGCCATAGGCTTGCCCTAAAATAGTGCTGCTAGCCGAGCGGCGCAACGCGCGAAACAGGGGACGAGGGCGGTGTGCTATAGCCATGGGCCCGTGTGGGGTGGGGAGGGGGGTTCATCCAGTCGGGCTGTCGGAAAGGGGTCCAGTCTTTTTGAGGGCCCTCGGGGGGCCTGTGGGAGGCCGCGGCCAGAGGCTTGCCCTAAAATAGTGCTTCTGGCCCAGCTGCAAGGCGCCAAATGCGGGCGGGGCGGTGTGGTATAGTCTGGGGGTGGGAGGGGGTTCACCGGGCAATGGAAAGGGGTCCCGTCTTTTTGAGGGCCCTGGGGCCTGTGGAGGTCATGCCGAGGCTTGCTCTAAAATAGTGCTTCGCCCAAGGCGCAAGGCGAAACAGGGGCGAGGGGGGTGTGCCATAGCCTTGGGCCCGTGAGGGGTGGGGAGGGGGGTTCATCCAGTCGGGCTGCCGGAAAGGGGTCCAATCTTTTTGAGGGCCCTCGGGGGGCCTGTGGGAGGCCGCGGCCATAGGCTTGCCCTAAAATAGTGCTGCTAGCCGAGCGGCGCAACGCGCGAAACAGGGGACGAGGGCGGTGTGCTATAGCCATGGGCCCGTGTGGGGTGGGGAGGGGGGTTTAGCCAGTCGGGCTGTCGGAAAGGGGTCCAGTCTTTTCGAGGGTCACGGCCAGAGGCTTGCCCTACAATAGTGCTTCTGCCGCAGCGGCGCAAGGCGCGAAACAGGGGGCGGGGGCGGTGTGCTATAGCCTTGGGCCCGTGAGGGGTGGGGAGGGGGGTTCATCCAGTCGGGCTGGCGGAAAGGGGTCCAGTCTTTTTTAGGGCCCTCCGGGATCCTGTGGGAGGCCGCGGCCAGAGGCTTGCCCTAAAATGACAAGAAATGCACAGCGGCGCAGCGCGCGAAATAGTCGCCGAGGCTAGTGGACTATAGCGTTTGTTCCGCGGGGGTTCGGGAGGAAGGTTTGGGGGTCTGGGCGTCAAAAATTGGTCTAGTCTCTTTGAGGGGCCTCGTGTGCCCAGTGGGAGGCTACGGTCAGAGGCCTGCCCTAAAATGGCAAGAAATGCCCAGCAGCGCAGTGCGCGAAATAGTCGCCGAGGCCGGTGGGCTATAGCCTTTGGCCCGCGGGGGTTGGGGAGGGGGTTTCGGGCGTTCTGGGCAACAAAAATGGGTCCAGTCTTTTTGAGGGGCCTCTTGTGCCCAGTGGGAGGCTACGGTAAGAGGCCTACCCTAAAATGGCAAGAAATGCCCAGCGGCGCAGAGCGCGAAATATTCGCCGCGCCGCTGGCTGTAGTCTGCTCCTGGGGCTGGGAGGGGGTTCGGGGCTCGGGCCACGTAAATCAGTCCAGCCTTTTCGAGGGCCTCGTAGCCTGGGAGGCTACGTTAGAGGCCTGCCCTAAAATTGCAAGAATGCCCAATCACAGCGGCGAAATAGTCACCGAGGCCGTGGGCTATATCCTCGTCCGCTGGGGTGGGGAGGGGGTTCGGGGCTCGGGCCGGAAATGGTATAGTCTTTTAGGGTCTCGTGTGCCTGGGCTGGGAGGCTACTCAAAGGCCCGCCCTAAAATTGCAAGAATGCCCAATGCCAGCCGCTCGACATCAGGCCGAGTCCGTGGCTATAGCTGGTCCGCGAGGGTCAGCGGGGTTCGAGGACTCGGGCGCCGGAAATAGGCAGCTCTTTTCGAGGGGCCTGTGGTCTGGGCTGAGGCTATGGTCGAGGCCCTAGCTAAAATGGCAAGAAATGCACAGCCGCACAACGCTACAAATAGTCGCCAAGGGTGGGCTGCACCTTTGGGTCCGCTGGCTGGGAGGTTCGGGACTCGGGCGTCCGAATGGTCGAGTTTTTTAGGGGCCTCGTTGCTCAGTGGGAGCCTACAAGTCGGAGGCCCGCCTAAAAGGCTAGAATGCTCACAAGGCAGTCAAGAAAAATAGTCTCCAAGCCCGCTGGTTATAGCCTTGTTCCGCGCGGGTTGGGAGGGGGTTCGGGGTCCGGCATCGGAATGGGTCCAGTCCTTTGAGGGGCCTCTGTGCTCAGTGGGATCCTACGGCCAGAGGCCTACCTACAAAGGCAAGAAATGCCCGGCCGCAACACGAATTGTCTCCGAGCCCGCGGGCTACAGCCTTTGGTCCGCTGGGTCAGGAGGGCGCTAGGGGTGCCGGGGCCGGAAATGGGTAAAGGCTTTTCGAGGGTCCTCGTGCGCCAAAGAGAGGCGCGGTCGAGGCCTGCCCAAAATGGTAAGAAATACCCAGCGCAGAAGGCAGGAAATAGTCGGCGAGGCCGGTGGGCTGCAGCCCTCGGGTCCGCTGGGGTCGGGAGGGGGTTCGGGGCTCGGGCGCTGGAAATTGGTATAGTCTTTTGAGGGTCCTCGTGGTGCCCAGCTGAGGCCACGGTCGAGGCTGCACTAAAATGGTAAGAACACCCAGTCGCAGCGCACGTAAATAGTCATCGAGGCCGGTGGGCTATAGCCTGGTCCGCTGGGGTCGGGGAGGGGGTTCGGGGCTCGGGAGTTTGAAATGGGTCCTTTTGAGGCCTCGGTGCTCAGTGGGATCTCCACGGTCATATGGCTGCCCTAAATGGCAAGAAATGCCCAGCAGCAGAAAGCACGAAATAGTCGCCGAGGCCGTGGACTATCGCCTTCGTCCGCTGGGGTCGGGAGGGTGGTTCGGGCCCTCCGCTGGCGGAAATGGGCAAGGACTTTTCGAGGCCTCGCAAAGGCGGAGGCTACGGTCAGAGGCCCGCCTTAAATGGCAAGAAATGCACGGCGGCGTAGCGACTAAAATAGTCGCCCAGCCGTGGGCTATAGCCTGGTCCGCGGGGCCGAGTTGGGGTTTCGGGGTTCTGCATCGGAAATGGGTCTAGTCTTTCGAGGGTCCTCGGCGCCTAGTCGGAGGCTACCGTCGAGGCCGGTCCTAAAATGGAAAGAATGCCCAACGGGCGCAGCGCCAAATAGCCGCCGAGGCCGGTGGTCTATAGCCTTGGTCCACGGGGTCGGGAGGGGCTCGGGGCTCGGTCGTCAAAATGGGTACAGCCCTTTCAAGGGTCCTCCTGCCATGGGGAGGCTACGGTCGTAGTCCTTCTAAATGGCAAGAATGCCGGGCGCGCACAACTGAATAGGCTCCGAGCCCGGTGAGCCTTTGGTCCGCCGGGGTTGGGGAGGGGCGTTCGGGGGCTCTAGGCGTCAGAAATGGGTCCAGTCTTTTCGAGGGTCCTCATGTGCCCAAGGGGAGGCTACGGTCAAAGGCCTGCATTAAAATTGCAAGAAATACCCAGCAGCGCAGCTCGTGAAATTGTCACCAAGGCCGGTGGGCTATAGCCTTTGGTCCGCGGGGGTTGGGGAGGGGGTTTCGGTGGCTCTGGTCGTCGGAAATGGGTATAGTCTTTTCGAACGCCCCTCGCAGTGCCCGGAGACTACGGTCGAAGCCCGCCCTAAAATGGCAAGAAATATCCAGCGCGGCACGTGAAATAGACGCAGAGGCACGTGGGCTATATCCTTTGGTCCGCTGGGGTCGGGAGGGGGTTCGGGGCCTGTGGCATCGGAAATGGGTACAGTCTTTTTGAGTGTCCTCATGTGCCCAGTGGGATACTACGGTCAGAGGGCTGCCCTAAAAGGGCAAGAAATGCCCAGCGATGAAGCGTGCGAAATAGTCATCGAGGCCGGTGGGCTATAGCCTTTGGTCCGCGGGGGGTGGGGAGGGGCGTTCTGGGGCTCTGGGCGTAAGAAATGGGTACAGCCTTTTCGAGGGTCCTCGTAGCCCATCGAGCTACGGCCAAGCCTGCCCTAAAAGGGCAAGACATGCCCAGTGACGCAGCGCGTGAAATAGTCGCCGAGGCCGGTGGGCTATAGCCTTTGGTCCGCGGGGGTTGGGGAGGGGCGTTCGGGGGCTCTCGGCGTCGGAATGGGTACACTCTTTTCGAGGGTCCTTCTGCACCCAGTGGGAGAATACGGTCAGAGGCCTGCCCAAAAATGGCAAGAAATACCCAGCTGCGCAGCACGTGAAATAGTCGCCGAGGCCGGTGGGCTATAGCCTTTGGTCCGCGGGGGTTGGGGAGGGGGGTTCTGGTGCTCAGGGCATCGGAAATGGGTACAGTCTTTTCGAGTGTCCTCATGTGCCCAGTGGGATGCTACGGTCAGAGGGCTGCCCTAAAAGGGCAAGAAATGCCCAGCGATGAAGCGTGCGAAATAGTCATCGAGGCCGGTGGGCTATAGCCTTTGGTCCGCGGGGTGGGAGGGGCGCCTGGGGCTCGGGCGAAGAAATGGGTACAGCCTTTCGAGGGTCCTCGTGTGCCCGAGAGGCTACGGTCGAGGGCTGCCCTAAAAGGGCAAGAAATGCCCAGCGCGATCAGGCGGCCAAATAGTCGCCGAGGCCGGTGGGCTATAGCCTGTCTGGGGCTGGGCGAGGGGCGCCTGGGCCCGCGCCGGAAATGGGTACGGTCTTTCGAGGTCCTTGTGTGCCCAAAGTGGGAGGCTACGCCAGAGGCCTGCCCTAAAATGGCAAGAAATGCCCAGCGCGCAGCGCTGGAATTAGTCACCGAGGCCGTGGCTATAACCTTGGTCCGCGGGGTTGGGAGGGGGTTTCGGGGCCTGCTGTCGGAAATGGGTACAGTCTTTTCGGGGTCCTCTTGTGCCCAATGGGAGGCTACGGCCGAAGCCCGCCCAAAATGGCAAGAAATGTCCAGCGGCGCAGCACGTGAAATAGTCACCGACGCCGGTGGGCTATAGCCGTTGGTCCGCGGGGGTTGGGGAGGGTCGTTCGGGGGCTCTCAACGTCGGAATGGGGACAGTCTGTTCGAGGGTCCTCCCGCACCTGGGAGGAGACTACGGTCAGAGGCCTGCCCAAAATGGCAAGAAATACCCGCCCCGCCGCCATGGGAAATAGCTTGCCGAGGCTGGGCTATAGCTTTCGGGTCACCGGGGCCGGGAGGGGGTTCAGGCCTGGGCATCGGAAATGGCATGTTTTCGAGGGTCCTCGTGCCCAAGAGAGGCTACGGTCGAGGGCTGCCCTTGGGCAAGAAATGCGGCGATGCAGCGGCTAAATAGTCGCCGAGGCCGGTGGGCTATAGCCTTTGGTCCGGGGGCCGGGAGGGCGCTCGGGGCCTGGCCGGAAATGGGTACGGTCTTTTTGAGGGTCCTTGTGTGCCCAGTGGGAGGCTACGGTCAGAAGCCTGCCCTAAAATGGCAAGACATACCCAGCGGCGCAGCGCGTGAAATAGTCGCCGAGGCCTTTGGGCTATAGGCTTTGGTCCGCGGGGGTGGCGAGGGGCGTTCTGGGGCTCTGGGCGTAAGAAATGGGTACAGTCTTTTCGAGGGTCCTCGTGTGCCCAGTGGGAGGCTACGGTCAGAAGCCTGCCCTAAAATGGCAAGACATACCCAGCGCAAAGACGTGAAATGGTCGCCGAGGTCGGTGTGTGGCAGCCTTGGTCCGCGGGGTTTGGGGAGGGTGTTTCTGGGCCCGCCGCCGGAAACGGGTAATGGCCTTTCGAGGGTCCTGTGTGCACAAAAGTGAGGCTACGGCCAAGCCCGCCCTAAAATGGCAAGACATACCTGAAGGCCGCAGAAATAGCGTGAAATGTCAGCCGAGGCCGTGGGCTAAAGCCTGGCCCGGGGCTGGGAGGCGTCGGGGCCTGGGCCCTGGAAATGGGCATGCTTTTCGAGGGTCTCCTCGGTGCCCAAGAGGGAGGCTACGTCGAGGGCTGCTCGCAAAGGGCAAAATGCCTCGCGGCGCAGCGCGCGAAATAGTCCCCGAGGCCGTGGGCTACAGCTTCCGGGTCCGCGGGCTTGGTGGAGGCGCCTGGGGCCTGGGGTCGGAAATGGGTACGGCCTGAGGGTCCTTGTGTGCCCAATGAGGCTACGGTCGAAGCTCGCCTTCTAAAATGGCAAGACATACCCAGCGCGCACAAGCGTGAAATAGTCGCCGAGGCCGTGGCTATATAGTCGGTCCGCTGGGGCCGGGAGGGTTTCGGGGCTCGCCGGAAATGGGTACATGGCTTTTCGAGCGCCCTCGTGCCTGGGGGAGGCTACGGTCGAGGCCTGCCCTAAAATGAAAAGAAATATCCAGCGGCGCAGCATGTGAAATAGTCGCCGAGGCCGGTGGGCTACAGCATTTGGTCCGCCCGGGAGGGGGGGTTCCTGGGGTTCGTGGCACGGAAATGGGTACAAATTTTTTCGAGTGTCCCCATGTGCCCAGTGGGATTCTACGGTCGAGGGTTGCCCGTGTGGCAAGAAATGCCCAGCGATGAAGCCGCGCAACACTGGCCAAGGCCGGTGGGCTATAGCCTGGTCCGCGGGGCGAGGGGCGCTCGGGCTCCTGAAGAAATGGCATGCCTTTTTTCGAGGGTCCTCGTGCTGCCCAAAGGAGGCTACAAATAAAAGCTCTGCCCTAATATGGCAAGACATGCCCAGTAACAGGAAATAGTCCGAGGCCGGTGGGCTATAGCCTTGGTCCGCGGGGTTGTGGAGGGCGCTCGGGGCCTCAAGGCCGGAATGGGTGCAGTCTTTCGAGGGTCCTCCCGCACCCAGTGCAGACTCACGGGGTTAGAGGCCTCCCAAATTGGCACGAATACCCAGCGCCCATGCAGGAAATAGTTGCCGAGGCCGGTGGGCTATAGCTTGGTCCGGGCTGGGAGGGGGCTCGGGCCTGGGCATCGAAATGGGTACAGTCCTGAGGGTCCTCGTAGCCTGCAGAGGAGGCTACGGTCGAGGGCTGCCCTAAAAGGGCAAGAACTGCCCAGCGAAGCAGCGCGTGAAATACTCGCCGAGGCCGGCGGGCTATAGCCGTTGGTCCGGGGGGTGGGAGGGCGCTCGGGGCTCTGGGCCCGTAAAAGGGTGCAGTCTTTCGAGGGTCCTCGAGTGCTCAAAGCTGGGAGGCTACGGTCAAGCCTGCCCTAAAATGGCAAGAAATGCCCAGCGGCGCAGCGCGGGTAATAGTCGCCGAGGCCGGTGGGCTATAGGCTTGGTCCGCGGGGCTGGGAGGTTTCGGGCCTCGTCATCGGAAATGGCAGCCTTTTTCGAGGGCCCTCGGCGCCGGGTGACTACGGGTCGAGGCCCCGCCCAAAAATGTGGCAAGAAATACCAAGCCGGTTCGCTGAAATAGTTGCCGAGGCGGTGGGCTATAGATTTTGGTCCGCTGGGCTTGGGAGGGGTTCTGGGGCCTGCATCAGAAATGAATAAAGGATTTTGAGGGTCCTCGTGGAGCCCAGCGAGGCTACGGTCGGAAGCCCGCCGAAATGGCAAGTACGCCCAGCCGCGCAGCTGGTGAAATAGTCGCCGAGGCCGGTGGGCTATAGCCTCTGGTCCGCGGGGGTCGTGGAGGGGGCTCGGGGCCTGGCATCGGAAATGGGTACAGTCTTTTCGAGGGTCCTCGTGTACCCAGTGGGAGGCTACGGTCAGAGACCTGCCCTAAAAGGGCAAGAAATACCCAGCGATGCAGCGTGCGAAATAGTCATCAAGGCCGGTGGGCTATAGCCTTTGGTCCGCGGGGGGTGGGGAGGGGCGTTCTGGGGCTCTGGGAGTCAGAAAAGGGTACAGTCTTTTCGAGGGTCCTCGAGTGCCCAGTGGGAGGCTACGGTCAGAAGCCTGCCCTAAAATGGCAAGACATGCCCAGCGGCGCAGCGCGTGAAATAGTCGCCGAGGCCGGTGGGCTATAGCCTTTGGTCCGCTGGGGCCGGGAGGGCGCTCGGTGCCCGGGCGCCGGAAATGGGTATGCCTTTTCGAGGGTTCCTGGTGCCCAAAGTGGGAGGCTACGCAGAGGCCCGCCCAAAATGGCAAGAAATGCCCAGCGTGCAGCGGCGAATAGTCGCCGAGGCCGGTGGGCTATAGCCTTTTGGTCCGCGGCCGGGGAGGGGCGCCTGGGGCTCGGCCGGAAATGGTACGGTCTTTCGAGGGTCCTGTGCCCAGGGGAGGCTACGGTCAAGCCTGCCTAAAATTGCAAGACATGCTGCGGGCGCAGCGCGGTGAAATAGTCGCCGAGGCCGGTGATCTATAGCCTTTTGGTCCGCGGGCTGGGGAGGGCGTCGGGGTTCCCGCCGAAATGGGTGCGCTTTTCGAGGGTCCTCGGCGCCTGGTGACTACGGCCAGAGGCCCGCCCAAAATGGCAAGAAATACCAAGCGGCTCAGCTGAAATAGTTGCCGAGGGCGGGCTATACTTTGGTCCACGGGCCGGGAGGGGGTTCGGGGCCTGCATCGTAAATGAATAAAGGCTTTGAGGGTCCTCGCAGCCAGCTGGGAGGCTACGGTCCAAGCCCGTCAGAAACGGAAAGTAATGCCTAGCGGCGCAACGCGTGAAATAGTCGCCGAGGCCGGTGGGCTATAGCCTTTGGCCCGCGGGGGTTGGGGATGGGGGTTCTGGGGCTCTGGGAATCGGAAATGGGTACAGTCTATTCGAGGGTCCTCGTGTGCCCAGTGGGAGGCTACGGTCAGAAGCCTGCCCTAAAATGTCAAGACATGCCCAGCGGCGCAGCGCGTGAAATAGTCGCCGAGGCCGGTGGGCTATAGCCTTTGGTCCGCTGGGGCTGGGAGGCGCTCGGGGTTCTCGTGTCGGAAATGGGTACAGCCTTTTCGAGGGTCTCGCAGTGCCCGCGGAGGCTACGGTTAGAGGTCTGCCTTAATGGTAAGAAATGCCCAGCGCGATCTCGTGAAATTGTCACCGAGGCCGGTGGGCTATAGCCTTTGGTCCGCGGGGGTCCGGGAGGGGTTTCGTGGCTGGGTCGGGAAATGGGTACACCGAGGCCCCTGCAGCCCATGGGAGGCTACGGTCAGAAGCCCGCCCTAAATGGCAAGAAATATCCAGCGCGAGCACGTGAAATAGTCCGAGGCCGGGGGCTATAGCCTTTTGGTCCGCGGGTCGGGAGGGGGTTCCGGGGCCTGTGGCATCGGAATGGGTACAGCCTTTTTCGAGGTCCTCATGTGCCCAGTGGGATGCTACGGTCAGAGGGCTGCCCTAAAAGGGCAAGAAATTCCCAGCTATGAAGCGAGCGAAATAGTCGTCGAGTCCAGTGGGCTATAGCCTGGGTCCGCTGGGGCGTGGAGGCGCCTGGGCCTCGACGCCGTAAATGGGTACATGCCTTTTCGAGGTCCTCGTAGCCCAAAGCTGAGGCTACGGTTAGAGGCCTGCCCTAAAATGGCAAGAAATGCCCAGCGCATCGCGTGAAATAGTCACCGAGGCCGGTGGGCTATAACCGTGGGTCCGCGGGGGTTGGGGGGGGGGTTTTGGGGGGCTCTGGTCGTCGGAAATTAGTACAGTCTTTTCAAGGGTCCTCGTACCTGGGTGGGAGGCTTACGGTCAAGCCTGCCCTAAATGGCAAGAAATGTCCAGAGGCGCAGCACGTTAAATAATCGCCGAGGCCGGTGGCCATAGCCTTTTGGTCACGGGCTGGGGAGGGCCGCCTGGGCCTGGCCGAAATGGGTAATGACCTTTCGAGGGTCTCGTGCCCAGGGAGGCTACGGTCAAGCCTGCCCTAAAATGGCAATACCCAGCGCGCAGCACTGAAATAGTCGCCGAGGCCGGTGGGATATATCCTCGGTCCGCCGGGTCCGGGAGGGGGGTTCGGGGCCCGGGCGCCGGAAATGGGTACAGTTTTTCGAGGGTCCTCGTGTGCCTGGGCAGAGGCTACGGCCAGAAGCCTGCCCGAAAATGGCAAGAAATGTCCAGCGGCGCAGCACGTGAAATAGTTGCCGACGCCGGTGGGCTATAGCCTTTGGTCCGCGGGGGTTGGGGAGGGGGGTTCTGGGACTCTGGGCATCGGAAATGGGTACAGTCTTTTCGAGGGTCCTCGTGTGCCCTGTAGGAGGCTATGGTTAGAGGGCTGCCCTAAAAGGGCATGAAATGCCCAGCGATGCAGCCTGTGAAATAGTCGTCGAGGCCGGTGGGCTATAGCCTTTGGTCAGCGGGGGTTGGGGAGTGGCGTTCTGGGGCTCTGGGCGTCGGAAATGGGTACGGCCTTTCCGAGGGTCCTTGCGTGCCCAGTGGGAGGCTATGGTCAGAAGCCTGCCCTAAAATGGCAAGAAATGCCCAGCGGCGCAGCGCGTGAAATAGTCACCGAGGCCGGTGGGCTATAACATTTGGTCCGCTGGGGCCTGGGAGGGGCTCGAGGGCTCGCGCCGGAAATGGCATGCCTTTTGAGGGTCCTCCTGCCCAAAGGAGAGGCTACGGCCAGAAGCCTCCCTAAATGGCAAGAAATGTCCAGCAGCACGTTAAATAGTCGCCAAGGCGGGCTATAGCTGGTCCGCGGGGCCGGGGAGGGGTTCGGGCCTGGGACCGGAAATGGCATGCCTTTTGAGGGTCCCTGGTGCCTGGGAGGCTACGGTCAAGCCCGCCAGAAATGGCAAGTAAATGCCCAGCGCGCAGCACCTGAAATAGTCGCCGAGGCCGGTGGGCTATATCCTCGTCCGCGGGCCGGGAGGGGGTTCTGGGCCTGGGCATCGGAAATGGGTACAGCCTTTTCGAGGGTCCTCGTGCCCAAGAGGAGGCTATGGTTAGAGGCTGCCCTAAAAGGGCAAGAAATGCCCAGCGGCGCAGCGCGCGAATAGTCGCCGAGGCCGGTGGGCTATAGCCTTGGTCCGGGCCGGGGAGGAGGCGCCTGGGGCTCACGCCGGAAATGGGTACGACCTTTTCGAGGGTCCTTGCGTGCCCAGTGGGAGGCTACGGTCAGAAGCTTGCCCTAAAATGACAAGAAATACTCAGCGGCGCAGCGCGTGAAATAGTCGCCGAGGCCGGTGGGCTATAGCCTTTGGTCCGCGGGGGTTGGGGAGGGGGGTTCTGGGGCTCTGGGCATCGAAAATGGGTACAGTCTTTTCGAGGGTCCTCGTGCACCCAGTGGGAGACTATGGTCAGAGGCCTGCCGAAAAATGACAGGACATGCTCAGCGGCGCAGTGCGTGAAATAGTCACCGAGGCCGGTGGGCTATAGCCTTTGGTCCGCTGGGCCGGGAGGGTCGCTCGGGGCCTGGGCCCTGGAAATGGGTACGCCTTTTTCAAGGTCCTCGCTTTCCTGGGAGACTACGGCCAGAGGCCTGCCCTAAATGGCAAGAAATGCCCAGCAGCAGCTGCTGGAAATAGTCACCGAGGCCGGTGGGCTATAACCTTTGGTCCGCGGGGCTGGGAGGGGTTTCGGCCCGTCACGAAATGGGTATAGTCTTTCGAGGGTCCTCGTGCCCAGCGAGGCTACGGTCAGAAGCCCGCCAAAATGGCAAGTAATGCTCAGCGAGCGCGGTAATAGTCACCGAGGCCGGGGTCAGCGCTTGGTCCGCGGCCGGGGAGGGGGTTCGAGGGCTCGTTGTCGAAATTGGTACAGTCTTTCGAGGGTCCTCGTGGTGCCCAGGGGAGGCTACGGTCGAGGCCTGCCCTAAATGGCACGAAATGCCCAGCGCAGCGCAAGGTGAAATAGTCGCCGAGGCCGGTGGGCATTAGCCTTGGTCCGCGGGGTTGGGAGGGATTTTTGGGGCCTGGACTGGGAAATGGGTACAGTCTTTTCGAGGGTCCTAGTGTGCCCAGTGGGAGGCTACGGTTAGAGGCCTGCCCTAAAATGGCAAGAAATGCCCAGCGACGCAGCGCGTGAAATAGTCACCGAGGCCGGTGGGCTATAACCTTTGGTCCGCGGGGGTTGGGGAGGGGGTTTCAACGCCCGGTCGCCGGAAATGGTTACGATTTTCGAGGGTCCTCGCAGCCAGCGAGGCTACGGTCAGAGGGCTGCGCTAAATGGCACGAATGCCCAGCGCGCAGCGCGTGAAATAGTCGCCGAGGCCGTGGGCATTAGCCTTGGTCCGCTGGGGCCGGGAGGGGATTTCGGGGGCTCTGGGACTGGGAAATGGGTACAGTATTTTCGAGGGTCCTCGTGTGCCCAGTGGGAGGCTACGGTCAGAAGCCTGCCCTAAAATGGCAAGAAATGTCCAGCGGCGCAGCACGTTAAATAGTCGCCGAGGCCGGTGGGCTATAGCTTTTGGTCCGCGGGGGTTGGGGAGGGGGGTTCGGGGGCTCTGGGCATCAGAAATGGGTACAGTCTTTTCGAGGGTCCTCGTGTGCCCAGTGGGAGGCTACGGTCAGAAGCCTGCCGTAAAATGGCAAGTAATGCCCAGAGGCGCAGCACGTGAAATAGTCGCCGAGGCCGGTGGGCTATAGCCTTTGGTCCGCGGGGGTTGGGGAGGGGGGTTCTGGGGCTCTGGGCATCGGAAATGGGTACAGTCTTTTCGAGGGTCCTCGTGTGCCCAAAGACGAGGCTACGGTCGAGGGTGCCTAAAGGGCAAGAAATGCCCAGCGATGCAGCGGCGAAATAGACGCCGAGGCCGTGGGCTATAGCCTTGGTCCGCAGGGTCGGGAGGGACGCCTGGGCTCGGCGCTGGAAATGGGTATCGTCTTTTCGAGGGTCCTCGTGTGCCCAGTGGGAGGCTACGGTCAGAAGCCTGCCCTAAAATGGCAAGACATGCCCAGCGGCGCAGCACGGGAAATAGTCACCGAGGCCGTGGGCTGGCAGCCTTGGTCCGCTGGGGCCGGGAGGGGCTCGGGCTCGGGGCCTGGAAATGAGTACGCCTTCTCCAAGGTCCTCGCTTTCCCAAAGGAGGCTACGGTTAGAGGCCTGCCCTAAATGGTAAAAATACCCAGCGCGCAGCGCGTGAAATAGTCACCGAGGGTGGGCTATAACCTTGGTCCGCTGGGGCCGGGGAGGGGTTTCGGGGCCTGCTCGGAAATGGGTACAGTCTTTACGTGGGTCCTCGTGCCCGTGGGAGGCTACGGTCGAGGTTCGCCATAAATGGCATGAAATGCCCAGCGCGCAGCTGCTGCGGAAATAGTCGCCGAGGCCGCGGGCATTAGCCTTTTGTCCGCTGGGGCCGGGAGGAGGATTGGGGGACTGGGAAATGGGCCTTTTCGAGGGTCCTAGTGTGCCCGTGGGAGGCTACGTTAGAGGCCCCGCCTAAATGGCAAGAAATGCCCAGCGTCGCAGCGTGTGAAATAGTCACAGAGGCCGGTGGGCTATAGCCTTTGGTCCGCGGGGGTTGGGGTGGGTGTAGAGGGCTCTGGCGGTCGGAAATGGGCATGATATCGAGGGTACTCGTGCCCAGGGGGTCTACGGCCAGAAGCCCGCCCTAAATGGCAAGAAATGTCCAGCGCGCAGCACGCAAATAGTCGCCGTGGTTTATCCGCGGGGCCGGGAGGGGCGTCGGGGCCTGGACCGGAAATGGGTACAGTCTTTTCGAGGGTCCTAGTGTGCCCAGTGGGAGGCTACGGTTAGAGGCCTGCCCTAAAATGGCAAGAAATGCCCAACGGCGCAGCGCGTGAAATAGTCACCGAGGCCGGTGGGCTATAACCTTTGGTCCGCGGGGGTTGGGGGGGCTCAGGTCGTCGGAAATGGGTGCAGTCTTTTCGAGGGTCCTCGTGTGCCCAGTGGGAGGCTACGGCCAGAAGCCTACCGTAAAATGGCAAGTAATGCCCAGCGGCACAACGCGTGAAATAGTCACCGATGCCGGTGGGCTATAGCCTTTGGTCTGCGGCGGTTGGGGAGGGGGGTTCGGGGTCTCTGGTCGTCAAAAATTGGTACAGTCTTTTCGAGGGTCCTCGTGTGCCCTGAGGCCACGGTCGAGAGGCCTGCCCCAAAATGGCACGAATACACAGCGCGCAGCGTGCGGAAATAGTCATCGAGGCCGTGGGCTATAGCCTGGTCCGGGGCCGGGAGGGTGTTCGGGGCTCCGCCGGAAATGGGCAGTCCTTTCGAGGTCCTCGTGCCTGGGAGGCTACGGTCAGACGCCTGCCCTAAAATGGCAAGAAATGTCTGGCGGCGCAGCACGTGAAATAGTCGCCGAGACCGGTGGGCTATAGCCTTTGGTCCGCGGGGGTTGGGGAGGGTGTTTCGGGGGCTCTGGTCATCGGAAATGGGTACAGTCTTTTTGAGGGTCCTCGTGTGCCCAATGGGAGGCTACGGTCAGAGGCCTGCCCTAGAATGGCAAGAAATGCCCAGCGGCGCAGCGCGTGAAATAGTCGCCGACGCCGGTGGGCTATAGCCTTTGGTCCGCGGGTGTTGGGGAGGGGGTTTCGGGGGCTCTGGTCGTCGGAAATGGGTACAGTCTTTTCGAGGGTCCTCGTGTGCCCAGTGGGAGGCTACGGTCAGAAGCTTGCCCTAAAATGGCAAGAAATGCCCAGCGGCGTATCGCGTGAAAGAGTCGCCGAGGCCGGTGGTCTATAGCCTTTGGTCCGCGGGGGTTGGGGAGGGGGGTTCGGGGTTCGGCCGCCGAAATGGTACAGTCCTTTTCGAGTGTCCTCGCAGCCTGGGAGGCTAAGATCAGAACCCTGACCTAAAATAGCAAGAATGCCCAGCGCGCAGCGCTGAAATACCCGCCGAGGCTGGGCTATAGCCTTGCCCGCTGGGGCCGGGAGGGGGTCTGGGGCTCGCGCCGGAAATGGGTACAGTCTTTTCGAGGGTCCTCGTGCCTGGGGGCAAGCTACGGTCAGAGGCCCGCCCTAAAATGGCAAGAATGTCCAGCGCGCAGCTGCGGAAATAGTCGCCGAGGCCGGTGGGCTATAGCCTTGGTCCGCGGGGCCGGGGAGGTTTCGGGGCCTGCTCCGGAAATGGGTACAGTCTTTTCGAGGGTCCTCGTGTGCCCGGTGGGAGGCTACGGTCAGAGGCCTGCCATAAAATGGCATGAAATGCCCAGCGGCGCAGCGCGTGAAATAGTCGCCGAGGCCGGTGGGCATTAGCCTTTGGTCCGCGGGGGTTGGGGAGGGGATTTCGGGGGCTATGGGACTGGGAAATGGGTACAGTCTTTTCGAGGGTCCTAGTGTGCCCAGTGGGAGGCTACGGTTAGAGGCCTGCCCTAAAATGGCAAGAAATGCCCAGCGTCGCAGCGCGTGAAATAGTCACAGAGGCCGGTGGGCTATAGCCTTCGGTCCGCGGGGGTTGGGGGGGGTTTCGAGGGCTCTGGCCGTCGGAAATGGGTACAGTATTATCGAGGGTACTCGTGTGCCCAGTGGGGTCTACGGTCAGAAGCCTGCCCTAAAATGGCAAGAAATGTCCAGCGGCGCAGCACGTTAAATAGTCGCCGAGGCCGGTGGGCTTTAGCCTTTGGTCTGCGGGGTCCGAGGGGCGCTGGGGCCTGGACCGAAATGGGTACAGCCTTTTCGAGGGTCCTAGTGTGCCCAAAGCTGGAGGCTACTTGAGGCCTGCCCTAAAATGGCAAGAAATGCCCAACGGCGCAGCGCGTGAAATAGTCACCGAGGCCGGTGGGCTATAACCTTTGGTCCGCGGGGGTTGGGGAGGGGGTTTCGGGGGCTCAGGTCGTCGGAAATGGGTGCAGTCTTTTCGAGGGTCCTCGTGTGCCCAGTGGGAGGCTACGGCCAGAAGCCTACCGTAAAATGGCAAGTAATGCCCAGCGGCACAACGCGTGAAATAGTCACCGATGCCGGTGGGCTATAGCCTTTGGTCTGCGGCGGGAGGGGGTTCGGGTCTCGTCGCCAAAAATTGGTACAGGCTTTTTCGAGGGTCCTCGCCCAGCTGAGGCCACGGTCAGAGGCCTGCCCTAAATGGCACGAATACACAGCGCAAAGGTGAAATAGTCATCGAGGCCGGTGGGCTATAGCCTTTGGTCCGCGGGGCTGGGAGGGTGTCGGGCCCGTCGCCGGAAATGGGTACAGTCTTTTCGAGTGTCCTCGCAGCCTGGTGGCAAGCTACGGTCAGAGGCCTGCCCTAAAATGGCAAGAAATGCCCAGCGCAGCGCGCGTGAAATAGTCGCAGAGGCCGTGGGCTATAGCCTTTTGGTCCACGGGAGTCGGGGAGGGGTTTCGGCCTGGGTCACGGAAATAGTTACAGTTTTCGAGGGTCCTCGTGGTGCCTAGTGGGAGGCAAAGGTCAGAAGCCTGCCCTAAAATGGCAAGAAATAACCAGCGCGCAGCTGCGAAATAGTCGCCGAGGCCGTGGGCTATAGCCTGCCCGCTGGGGTTCGGGGCCTGGGCCGGAAATGGGTACAGTCTTTTCGACGGTCCTCGTGTGCAGTGGCGTTACGGTCAGAGGCCCGCCCTAAATTGGCAAGAAATGCCCAGCGCGCAGCTGAAATAGTCACCGAGGCCGTGGGCTGTAGCTGGTCCGCGGGGTTGGGAGGGGTTTCGGGGCTCAGTGATCGGAAATATGTACAGTCTTTAGAGGGTCCTCGGTGCCCAGCTGAGGCTACGGTCAGAAGCCTGCCCTAAAATGGCAAGAAATGCCCAGGGCGCAGTTGCGGAAATACCGCCGAGGCCGGGCGGGCTATAGCCTTGCCCGCTGGGCCGGGGAGGGCGGTTCGGGGGCTCTGGGCGTCGGAAATGGGTACAGTCTTTTCGACGGTCCTCGTGTCCGCAGTGGCAAGCTACGGTCAGAGGCCTGCCCTAAAATGGCAAGAAATGCCCAGCGGCGCAGCGCGTGAAATAGTCACCGAGGCCGGGGGGCTATAGCCTTTGGTCCGCGGGGGTTGGGGAGGAGGTGTCGGGGGCTCTAGTTATCGGAAATATGTACAGTCTTTTAGAGGGTCCTCGTGTGCCCAGTGGGAGGCTACGGTCAGAAGCCTGCCCTAAAATGGCAAGAAATGCCCAGCGGCGCAGCTGCGTGAAATACCGGGCCGAGGCTGGGCTATAGCCTTGGTCCCGGGGGTTGGGAGGGGGTTCGGGGCCCGCCGGAAATGGGTACAGTCTTTTCGAGGGTCCTCGCAGCCCAAAGTGGCGTTACGGTCAGAGGCCTGCCCTAAAATGGCAAGAAATGCCAGCGCCGCAGAATGAGAAATAGTCGCCGAGGCCGGTGGGCTATAGCCTTGGTCCACGGAGCTGGGAGGGGTTTCGGCCTGCAATCGGAAATAGTTACAGTCTTTTCGAGGGTCCTCGTGTGCCTAGTGGGAGGCTAAGGTCAGAAGCCTGCCCTAAAATGGCAAGAAATGACCAGCGGCGCAGCGCGTGAAATAGTCGCCGAGGCCGGTGGGCTATAGCCTTGCCCGGGGCCGGGGAGGGCGGTTCGGGGCCTGCGGAAATGGGTACAGTCTTTTTGAGAGTCCTCGTGTGCGCAGTGGCAAGCTACGGTCAGAGGCCTGCCCTAAAATGGCAAGAAATGCCCAGCGGCGCAGCGCGTGAAATAGTCGCAGAGGCCGGTGGGCTATAGCCTTTGGTCCACGGGAGTTGGGGAGGGGGTTCGGCCTGCGCCGGAAATAGTTACAGCTTTTCGAGGGTCTCGGTGCCCAGTGGGAGGCAAAGGTCAAGCCCGCCCTAAATGGCAAGAAATAACCAGCGCAGAGCGCGGAAATAGTCGCCGAGGCCGGTGGGCTATAGCCTTGCTCCGCCGGGGGTTCGGGGCTGGCCGGAAATGGGTACAGTCTTTTCGACGTCCTCGTGTGTGCAAAGTGGCGTTACGGTCGAGGCCCGCCCTAAATTGGCAAGAAATGCCCAGCGCAGCGCGGTGAAATAGTCACCGAGGCCGTGGCTGTAGCCTTGGTCCGCTGGGTTGGGGAGGGGTTTCGGGGCTCTAGTGATCGGAAATATGTACAGTCTTTGAGGGTCCTCGCCCAGCGTGGGAGGCTACGGTCAAGCCCGCCCTAAATGGCAAGAAATGCCTGTGGGCGCAGCTGCGTGAAATACCGCCGAGGCCGGGCGGGTTATAGCCTTGCTCCGCTGGGCCGGGGAGGGCGGTTCGGGGGTTCTGGACGTCGGAAATGGGTACAGTCTTTTCGACGGTCCTCGTGTCCGCAGTGGCAAGCTACGGTCAGAGGCCTGCCCTAAAATGGCAAGAAATGCCCAGCGGCGCAGCGCGTGAAATAGTCACCGAGGCCGGTGGGCTATAGCCTTTGGTCCGCGGGGGTTGGGGAGGGGGTTTCGGGGGCTCTAGTTATCGGAAATATGTACAGTCTTTTAGAGGGTCCTCGTGTGCCCAGTGGGAGGCTACGGTCAGAAGCCTGCCCTAAAATGGCAAGAAATGCCCAGCGGCGCAGCCAGTGAAATACTCGCCGAGGCCAGTGGGCTATAGCCTTTGCTCCGCGGGGGTGGGGGGGGGGGTGGGGGGGCTCTGGGCGTCGGAAATGGGTACAGTCTTTTCGAGGGTCCTCGTGTGCCCAGTGGCAAGCTACGGTCAGAGGCCTGCCCTAAAATGGCAAGAAATGTCCAGCGGCGCAGCGCGTGAAATAGTCGCCGAGGCCGGTGGGCTATAGCCTTTGGTCCACGGGAGTTGGGGAGGGGGTTTCGGGGGCTCTGGTAATCGGAAATAGTTACAGTCTTTTCGAGGGTCCTCGTGTGCCTAGTGGGAGGCTAAGGTCAGAAGCCTGCCCTAAAATGGCAAGAAATGACCAGCGGCGCAGCGCGTGAAATAGTCGCCGAGGCCGGTGGGCTATAGCCTTTGCTTCGCTGGGCCGAGGGCGGTTCCGGGGCCTGGGCTTCGAAATGGGTACATGCCTTTTGAGAGTCCTCGTGCGCAGCAGGCAAGCTACGGTCGAGGCCTGCCCTAAAATGGCAAGAAATGCCCAGCGCGCAGCGCTGCGAAATAGTCACCGAGGCCGGTGGGCTATAGCCTTGTCCGCTGGGGCCTGGGAGGTTTCGAAGTTATCGGAAATATGTACAGTCTTGAGGGTCCTCGTAGCCTGGGAGGCTACACAAGCCCTAAATGGCAAGAAATCCCCAGCGCAGCTGGAAATACTCGCCGAGGCCGCGGGCTATAGCCTTGTCCGCGGGGCTGGGGAGGGGGTTCGGGGCTCAAGGCCGGAAATGGGTACAGTCTTTGAGGGTCCTCGTGCCCAAAGGGTTAGCGCCACGAGGCCTGCCTTAAAATGACAAGAAATGCCCAGCGCGCAGCTGGAAATAGTCGCCGAGGCCGTGGCTATAGCCTTCTGGTCCACGGGAGTGGGGAGGGGTTTCGGGGCCTGGTCATCGGAAATAGTTACAGCCCTTTTCGAGGGTCCTCGGTGCTCAGCGGGAGGCTACTACGAAGCCCGCTTAAATGGCAAGACATGCCCAGCGCGCAGCGCTGCGTGAAATAGTCGCCGAGGCCGGTGGGCTATAGCCTTGGTCCGCTGGGGTTGGGAGGGGTTTCGGGCCTCGTTGTCGAAATGGGTACAGTCTTTTCGAGGGTCGCCGTGTGCCCAGCTGGGGAAGTTACGGCCGAGGCCTGCCCTAAAATGGCAAGAAATGCCAGGCGCAGCGCGTGAAATAGTCACCGAGGCCGGCGGGCTATAGCCTTTGGTCCGCGGGGGTTGGGGAGGGGGTTTCGGGGGCTCTGGTCGTCGGAAATATGTACAGTCTTTTCGAGGGTCCTCGTGTGCCCAGTGGGAGGCTACGGCCAGAAGCCTGCCCTAGAATGGCAAGAAATGCCCAGCGGCCCAGCGTGTGAAATAGTCGCCGAGGCCGGTGGGCTATAGCGTTTGGTCCGCGGGGGTTGAGGAGGGGGTTTCGGGGGCTCTGTTCATCGGAAATGGGTACAGTCCTTTCGAGGGTCCTCATGTGCATAGTGGTAGGTTACGGTCAGAGGCCTACCCTAAAATGGTAAAAAATGCCCAGCGGCGCAGTGCGTGAAATAGTCACCGAGGCCGGTGGGCTATAGCCTTTGGTCTGCGGGGGTTGGGGAGGGTGTTTCGGGCCTGCTCGCCGAAATGGCATAGTCTTTTCGAGGGTCCTCGTGTGCCTAGTGGGAGGCTACGGTCAGAAGCCTGCCCTAAAATGGCAAGAAATGTCCAGCGGCGCAGCACGTGAAAATATTCGCCGAGACCGGTGGGTATAGCCTTTGGTCCGCGGGGGTTGGGGAGGGGCGTTCGGGGGCTCTGGGCGTCGGAAATGGGTATAGTCTTTTTGAGGGTCCTCATGTGCCCAGTGGGAGGCTAAGGTCAGAAGCCTGCCCTAAAATGGCAAGAAATGTCCAGCGGCGCAGCGCGTGAAATAGTCGCCGAGGCCGGTGGGCTATAGCCTCGGTCCGCTGGGGCTGGGAGGAAGCGCCTGGGCTCGTCCGAAATGTCTACAGTCTTTCGAGGGTCCTCGTGTACCTGGGGAGGCTACGGTCCGAGGCTCGCCCTAAAATGGAGAATGCCCAGCGCGCAGTGAAATAGTCGCCGAGGCCGTGGGCTACAGCCTTGGGTCCGCGGGGTTGGGGAAGGTGTTTCTGTGGGCCTGCCGGAAATGGGTACAGTCTTTTCGAGGGTCCTTGTGTGCCCAATGGAAGGCTACGGTCAGAAGCCTGCCCTAAAATGGCTAGACATGCCCAGCGGCGCAGCGCGTGAAATAGTCGCCGAGGCCGGTGGGCTATAGCCTTTGGTCCGCGGGGGTTGGGGAGGGGCGTTCGGGGGCTCTGGGTGTCGGAAATGGGTACAGGCTGTTCGAGGGTCCTCGTGTGCCCAGTGGGAGGCTACAGTCACAAGCCTGCCCTAAAATGGCACGACAAGCCCAGCAGCGCAGCGCGTGAAATAGTCGCCGAGGCCGGTGGGCTATAGCCTTTGGTCCGCGGGGGTTAGGGAGGGGGTTTCGGGGGCTCTGGTCGTCAGAAATGGGTACAGTCTTTACGAGGGTCCAAGTGTGCCTAGTGGGAGGCTACGGTCATAAGCCTGCCCTAAAATGGCACGACAAGCCCAGCAGCGCAGCGCGTGAAATAGTCGCCGAGGCCGGTGGGCAATAGCCTTTGGTCCGCGGGTGTTTGGGAGGGGCGTTCGGGGGCTCTGGGTGTCGAAAATGGGTACAGTCTTTTCGAGGGTCCTCGTGTGCCCAGTGGGAGGCTAAGGTCAGAAGCCTGCCCTAAAATGGCAAGAAATACCACCAAGCGCAGGCTGGAAATAGTCGCCGAGTCCGTGGCTATAGCCTGGTCCGCGGGGGTTTGGGAAGGTGTTTCGGGGCCTGGCCGCCGGAAATGGGTACAGTCTTGAGGGTCCTCGTGCTCAGTGGGAGGCTACGGTCGAGGCCCGCCCTAAATGGCAAGAAATACCCAGCGCAGTGCGGAAATAGTCACCGAGGCCGCGGACTATAGCCTTGGTCCGCTGGGGTTGGGAGGGGGTTTCGGGGCCTCGCTGTTTAAATGGGTACAGTCTTTTTAGGTCCTCTGGTGCCCGCTGAGACTACGGTCAGAAGCCTGCCATAAAATGGCAAGACATGCCCAGCGGCGCAGCGCGTGAAATAGTCACCGAGGCCGGTGGGCTATAGCCTTTGGTCCGCGGGGGTTGGGGAGGGGCTTTCGGGGGCTCTGGGCGTCGAAAATGGGTACAGTTTTTTCGAGGGTCCTCGTGTGCCCAGTGGGAGGCTAAGGTCAGAAGCCTGCCCTAAAATGGCAAGAAATGCCCAGCGGCGCAGCGCGTGAAACGGTCGCTGAGGCCGGTGGGCTATAGCCTTTGGTCCGCGGGGGTTGGGGAGGGAAGTTCTGGGGCTCTGGGCGTTAAAAATGGGTACAGTCTTTTCGAGGGTCCTCGTGTGCCCAGTGGGAGGCTACGGTCAGAAGCCTGCCCTAAAATGGCAAGAAATGCCAAGCGGCGCAGCGCGTCATATGTCTCCGAGGCCGGTGGGCTATAGCCTTTGGTCCGTGGGGGTTGGGGAAGGTGTTTCGGGGGCTCTGGTCGTCGGAAATGGGTACAGTCTTTTCGAAGGTCCTCGTGTGCCCAGTGGAAGGCCACGATCACAAGCCTGCCCCAAAAAAGGCAAGACATGCCCAGCGGCGCAGCGCGTGAAATAGTCGCCGAGTCCGGTAGGCTATAGCCTTTGGTCCGCGGGGGTTTGGGAAGGTGTTTCGGGGGCTCTGAAATTCAGAAATGGGCATTTCTCGAGGGTCTCGTAGCCCAGGGAGGCTACGGTACGAAGCCCGCCCTAAATGGCAAGAAATGGCCAGCGCATCGCGTGAAATCGCCGCCGCGGCGGGTGTCTAATCCCTTTGGGCCGGGGGGGTTGGGGGGGGGGGGTGGGGGGGTTCTGGTCGTCGGAAATGGGTACAGTCTTTTCGAGTGTTCTCAAGTGCCCAGTGGGAGGCTATGGTCAGAGGCCTGCCCTAAAATGGCAAGAAATGCCCAGCGCTGCGAAGAATAGTCGCCGAGGCCGTGGGCTATAGCCTTTGGTCCTCGGGGTCGGGGAAGGTGTTTGGGGCTCGTAGTCGGAAATGGGTACAGTCTTTTGAGGGTCCTCGTACCCGCAATGAGGCTACTGTAAGCCCGCCTAGAATGGCAAGAAATGCCCACGCGCAGCAGGTGAAATAGTCGCCGAGGCCGGTGGGCTATAGCCTCGGTCCGGGGGCCGAGGAGGGCCTGGGTCATCGGAAATTGGTACAGTCTTTCGAGGGTCCTCAGCCTGGGCTGAGGCTACGGTCAGAAGCCTGCCCTAAATGATAAGAATGCGCCGCGCGCAGCGCGTGAAATACTCGCCGAGGCCGGTGGGCTATAGCCTTTGCTCCGCGGGGGTTGGGGAGGGGGGTTCGGGGGCTCTGGGCGTCGGAAATGGGTACAGTCTTTTCGAGGGTCCTCGTGTGCCTAGTGGCAAGCTACGGACAGAGGCCTGCCCTAAAATGGCAAGAAATGCCCAGCGGCGCAGCGCGTGAAATAGTCACCGAGGCCGGTGGGCTATAGCCTTTGGTCCGCGGGGTTGGGGAGGGGGTTTCGCGGGCTCTGGATATCAGAAATATGTATACTCTTTTAGAGGGTCCTCGTGTGCGAGGCTACGGCCGAAGCCTGCCTCAAATGGCAAGAATGCCCAGCGTGCAACGCGTTAACTAGTCGCCGAGTCCGGTGGGCTATAGCCTTTGGTCCGCGGGGGTTTGGGAAGGTGTTTCGGGCCCGTCGCCGAAATGGCGCCTTCGAGGGTCCTCGTGTGCCCAGTGGGAGGCTACGGTCAGAAGCCTGCCCTAAAATGGCAAGAAATGCCCAGCGGCGCATCGCGTGAAATAGTCGCCGAGGCCGGTGGTCTATAGCCTTTGTTTCGCGGGGGTTGGGGAGGGGGGTTCGGGGGTTCTGGTCGTCGGAAATGGGTACAGTCTTTTCGAGGGTCCTCGTGTGCCCAGTGGGAGGCTACGTCGAGGCCTCGCCCTAAATGGCAAGAAATGCCCAGCTGCAACGCGTTAAATAGTCGCCGAGTCCGTTTTGCTATATCCTTTGGTCCGGGGGGTTTGGGGAGTGTGTTTCGGGCCTGGGTCGCCGAAATGGGTACAGTCTTCTTGAGGGTCCTCGTGTGCCCAGTGGGAGGCTACGGTCAGAAGCCTGCCCTAAAATGGCAAGAAATGCCCAGCGGTGCAACGCGTTAAATAGTCGCCGAGTCCGGTGGGCTATAGCCTTTGGTCCGCGGGGGTTTGGGAAGGTGTTTCGGGGGCTGCCGCCGAAATGGGCATGCCTTCGAGGGTCCTCGTGTGCCCAGTGGGAGGCTACGGTCAGAAGCCTGCCCTAAAATGGCAAGAAATGGCCAGCGGCGCATCGCGTGAAATAGTCACCGAGGCCGGTGGGCTATAGCCTTTGGTCCGCGGGGGTTGGGGAGGGGGTTTCGGGGGCTCTAGTCGTCGGAAATATGTACAGTCTTTAGAGGGTCCTCGTGGTGCCCATGAGGCTACGGTCAGAGGCCTGCCCTAAAATGGCAAGAAATGCCCAGCGGCGCAGCGCGCGAAATAGTCGCCGAGGCCGGTGGGCTATAGCCTTTGGTCCGCGGGTGTTGGGGAGGGGGTTCGGGGGCTCTGGGCGTTGGAAATGGGTACAGTCTTTTCGAGGGTCCGCGTGTGCCCAATGGTAGGCTACGGTCAGAGGCCTGGACTGAAATGGTAAAAAATGCCCAGCGGCGCAGCGCGCGAAATTGTCGCCGAGGCCGGTGGGCTATAGCCTTTGGTCCGCGGGGGTTGGGGACGGGGTCTGGGGCCCGTCATCTGGAAATAGTTACAGTCTTTTCGAGGGTCCTCGGTGCTCGGAGGCTACGGCAAGCCTGCCTTAAAATGGCAAGACATGCCCAGCGCAGCGTGGAAATAGTCGCCGAGGCCGGGTGGGCTATAGCCTTTGGTCCGCGGGGTCGGGAGGGGTTTCGGGCCTGCTGTCAGAAATGGGTACAGTCTTTCGAGGGTCGCCGTGGTGCCCATGGGAAGCTACGGTCGAGGCCTGCCCTAAATGGCAAGAATGCCCAGCGCGCAGCGCTGAAATAGTCACCGAGGCCGGGCGGGCTATAGCCTTTGGGTCCGCTGGGGCTGGGAGGGGTTTCGGGGCCTGCCGCCGGAAATATGTACAGTCTTTTCGAGGGTCCTCGTAGCCTGGGAGGCTACGGCCGAAGCCTGCCCTAGAATGGCAAGAAATGCCCAGCCGCCCAACAGGTGAAATAGTCGCCGAGGCCGGTGGGCTATGCGGTCCGCTGGGGCCGAGGAGGGGTTTCGGGCCTGCTCATCGGAAATGGGTACAGTCCTTTCGAGGGTCCCTCATGTGCATGGGTAGGTTACGTCCGAGGCCCACCCTAAATGGTAAAATGCCCAGCGCGCAAGGCGTGAAATAGTCACCGAGGCCGGTGGGCCAGCCTTTGGTCCGCGGGGCTGGGGAGGGTGTTTCGGGGCTCGTCAGCGAATGGGTACAGTCTTTCGAGGGTCCTCGCAGTGGGGAGGTTACGTCAGAAGCCTGCCCTAAAATGGCAAGAAATGTCCAGCGCGCAGCACGTGAAAATATTCACGAGACCGTGGGTATAGCCTTTGGTCCGCGGGGCTGGGAGGGCGCTCGGGGCTCGGGCGCCGGAAATGGGTATAGTCTTTCGAGGGTCCTCACGTGCCCAGGGAGGCTAAGGTCAGAAGCCTGCTCTAAAATGGCAAGAAATGTCCAGCGCGCAGCTGAAATAGTCGCCGAGGCCGGTGGGCTATAGCCTTGGGGCTGGGAGGGAAGTTCTGGGGCCTGGGCGTCCAAATGTCTACAGTCTTTTCGAGGGTCCTGTACCCTAAGTGAGGCTACGGTCGAGGCCTGCCCTAAAATGGCTAGAATGCCCAGCCAAGCGCAGCACAGGAAATAGTCGCCGAGGCCGTGGGCTATAGCCTTTGGTCCGCGGGGTCCGGGAAGGTGTTCGTGGGCTCGGCCGGAAATGGGTACAGCCTTTTCGAGGGTCCTGTGCCCACCAAGGCTACGGTCAAGTCGCCCAAAATGGCTAGACATGCCCAGCGGCGCAGACCGTGAAATAGTCGCCGAGGCCTGTGGGCTATAGCCTTTGGTCCGCTGGGGTTGGGAGGGCGCTCGGGGCCTGGGTGTCGGAAATGGCACAGCTGTTCGAGGGTCCTCGTGCCCAGCTGGAGGCTACACACAAGCCCGCCTTAAATGGCACGACAAGCCCAAAGAGCGCAGCGCGTGAAATAGTCGCCGAGGCCGGTGGGCTATAGCCTTGGTCCGGGGGTTAGGGAGGGGTTTCGGGGCCTGCCGCCAGAAATGGGCATGCTTTACGAGGGTCCGGTGTCAGCCAGGGAGGCTACGGTCATAAGCCTGCCCTAAAATGGCACGACAAGCCCAGCAGCGCAGCTGCGGAAATAGTCGCCGAGGCCGTGGTGGGCACAGCCTTTGGTCCGCTGGGTGTTTGGGAGGGGCGCCTGGGGCCTGGGTGTCGAAAATGGGTATGCCTTTTCGAGGGTCCTCAGCCTGGGCTGAGGCTGGCGAAGCCCGCCCTAAAATGGCAAGAAATACCCAGCGCGCAGCGGTGAAATAGTCGCCGAGTCCGTGGGCTATAGCCTTTTGGTCCGCGGGGTTTGGGAAGGTGTCGGGCCTGCCGTTGGAAATGGGTACAGTCTTCTTGAGGGTTCTCGTGTGCCCAGTGGGAGGCTACGGTCAGAGGCCCGCCCTAAAATGGCAAGAAATACCCAGCGGCGCAGTGCGGGAAATAGTCACTGAGGCCGGTGGACTATAGCCTTTGGTCCGCGGGGGTTGGGGAGGGGGTTTCGGGGCTCGTCGAAATGGCACAGTCTTTTAGGGTCCTCGTGCCCCTGGAGACTACGGTCAGAAGCCCGCCATAAATGGCAAGACATGCCCAGCGCGCAAGGAAATAGTCACCGAGGCCGGTGGGCTATAGCCTCGGTCCGCGGGGGCCGGGAGGGCTGGGGCCTGGCCGAAAATGGGTACAGTTTTTCGAGGGTCCTCGTGCCTGCTGGGAGGCTAAGGTCAGAAGCCCGCCCTAAAATGGTAAGAATGCCCAGCGCGCAGCTGCGGAAACGGTCGCCGAGGCCGTGGGCTATAGCCTTGGTCCGCTGGGGTCGGGGAGGAAGTTCGGGGCTCGGGCAAAAATGGGTACAGTCTTTTCGAGGGTCCTCGTGCCTGCCCGCTGGGAGGCTACGGTCAGAAGCCTGCCCAAAATGGCAAGAATGCGCAGCGCGGCCATATGTCTCCGAGGCCGGTGGGCTATAGCCTTTGGTCCGGGGGGGTTGGGGAAGGTGTTTCGGGGCCTGCCGGAAATGGGTACACTTTTTCAAGGTCTCGTGCCCAGTGGGAGGCTACGGTCAGAAGCCTGCCCTAAAATGGCAAGAAATGCCCAGCGGTGCAACGCGTTAAATAGTCGCCGAGTCCGGTGGGCTATAGCCTTTGGTCCGCGGGGGTTTGGGAAGGTGTTTCGGGGGCTCTGGTCGTCAGAAATGGGTACAGTCTTCTTGAGGGTCCTCGTGTGCCCAGTGGGAGGCTACGGTCAGAAGCCTGCCCTAAAATGGCAAGAAATGGCCAGCGGCGCATCGCGTGAAATAGTCGCCGAGGCCGGTGGTCTATAGCCTTTGTTTCGCGGGGGTTGGGGAGGGGGGTTCGGGGGTTCTGGTCGTCGGAAATGGGTACAGTCTTTTCGAGTGTTCTCTAGTGCCCAGTGGGAGGCTATGGTCAGAGGCCTGCCCTAAAATGGCAAGACATGCCAGAAAGTGAATAGTCGCCGAGGCCGTGGGCTATAGCCTGGTCCCTGGGAAGGTGTCGGGGCTCGTAGTCGGAAATGGCATGTTTTGAGGGTCCTGTACCCAGCTTGAGGCTACCGCCAAGCCCGCCCTAGAATGGCAAGAAATGCCCAGCGCGCAGCTGCAGGAAATAGTCGCCGAGGCCGTGGCTATAGCCTTGGTCCGCTGGGGGTTGAGGAGGGCTCTGGTCATCGGAAATTGGTACAGTCTTTTCGAGGGTCCTCGTGCCTGGGCTGAGGCTACGGTCAGAAGCCTGCCCTAAATGATAAGAAATGCCCGCGCAGCGCGGAAATACTCGCCGAGGCCGGTGGGCTATAGCCTTGCCCGCGGGGCCGGGAGGGGTCTGGGGCCTCGCCGGAAATGGGTACAGACTTTTCGAGGGTCCTCGTGCCCATGGGCAACCCACGGACAGAGGCTCGCCCTAAAATGGCAAGAAATGCCCAGCAAGCGCAGTCTGGTGAAATAGTCACCGAGGCCGTGGGCTATAGCCTTTGGTCCGCTGGGGTTGGGGAGGGGTTTCATGGGCTCGATATCAGAAATATGTATACTCTTAGAGGGTCCTCGTGGTGCCTGGGGAGGCTACGGCCAGAAGCCTGCCCTAAAATGGCAAGAAATGCCCAGCGGTGCAACGCAAATAGTCGCCGAGTCCGTGGGCTATAGCCTCGGTCCGCGGGGTTTGGGAAGGTGTTTCGGGGCCCGTCGCCGAAATGGCAGTCCTTCTGAGGGTCCTCGTGCCCAGCGGGGAGGCTACGGTCAAGCCCGCCTAAATGGCAAGAAATGGCCAGCGGCGCATCGCGTGAAATAGTCGCCGAGGCCGGTGGTCTATAGCCTTTGTTGCGCGGGGGTTGGGGAGGGGTTCGGGGTTCTGGTCGCCGGAAATGGGTACATGCTCTTTCGAGTGTTCGCGCCCGTGGAAGGCTACGGTCGAGGCTCGCCCAAAATGGCAAGACATGCCTGCCGCGCAGCGCTGCGGAATAGTCGCCGAGGCCGTGGCTATAGCCTTTGGTCCTCGGGGTTGGGGAACGTGTTTCGGGGCTCGTAGTCGGAAATGGGTATAGTCTTGCCGAGGGTCCTCGTACCGCAAATGAGGCTACCGCCGTAAGCCCGCCCCTAGAATGGCAAGAAATGCCCAGCGGCGCAGCGTGTGAAATAGTCGCCGAGGCCGGTGGGCTATAGCCTTTGGTCCGCGGGGGTTGAGGAGGGGGTTGAGGAGGGCTCTGGTCATCGGAAATTGGTACAGTCTTTTCGAGGGTCCTCGTGTGCCTGGGGAGGCTACGCCGAAGCTCGCCCAAAATGGCAAGAAATGCCCAGCGGTGCAACGCGTTAAATAGTCGCCGAGTCCGGTGGGCTATAGCCTTTGGTCCGCGGGGGTTTGGGAAGGTGTTTCGGGGGCTCTGGTCGTCAGAAATGGGTACAGTCTTCTATTGGTCCTCGTGTGCCCAGTGGGAGGCTACGGTCAGAAGCCTGCCCTAAAATGGCAAGAAATGGCCAGCGGCGCATCGCGTGAAATAGTCGCCGAGGCCGGTGGTCTATACCTTTGTTTCGCGGGGGTTGGGGAGGGGGGTTCGGGGGTTCTGGTCGTCGGAAATGGGTACAGTCTTTTCGAGTGTTCTCAAGTGCCCGGTGGAAGGCTATGGTCAGAGGCCTGCCCTAAAATGGCAAGACATGCCCAGCGGCGCAGCGCGTGAAATAGTCGCCGAGGCCGGTGGGCTATAGCCTTTGGTCCTCGGGGGTTGGGGAGGGCGGTTCTGGGCTCGCCGGAAATGGGTTCAGCCATTTCGACGGTCCTCGTAAAGCGCAAGGTTGCTACGGCCGAGGCCTGCCCTAAATGGAAAGAAATGCCCAGCGCGCAGCGCTGCGAAATAGTCGCCGAGGCCGGTGGGCTATAGCCTTGGTCCGCTGGGGTTGGGAGGGGTTTCGGGGCTCTAGTTATCGGAAATATGTACAGTCTTAGAGGGTCCTCGTGTGCCGTGGGAGGCTACGTCAGAAGCCTGCCCTAAAATGGCAAGAAATGCCCAGCGCGCAGCGTGAAATACTCGCGAGGCCGGAGCGCTTATGGCCTTTGCCCGCTGGGGCCGGGAGGGGGTTCGGGGCCCGGGCGCCGAAATGGCACAGTCTTTTCGAGGGTCCTCGTGTGCCCAGTGGCAAGCTACGGTCAGAGGCCTGCCCTAAAATGGCAAGAAATGTCCAGCGGCGCAGCGCGTGAAATAGTCGCCGAGGCCGGTGGGCTATAGCCTTTGGTCCACGGGAGTTGGGGAGGGGGTTTCGGGGGCTCTGGTCGTCGGAAATAGTTACAGTCTTTTCGAGGGTCCTCGTGTGCCCAGTGGGAGGCTACGGTCAGAAGCCTGCCCTAAAATGGCAAGAAATGCCCAGGGGCGCAGCGCGTGAAATACTCGCCGAGGCCGGTGGGCTATAGCCTTGCCCGCTGGGGGGCCGGGAGGGGTTCGGGAGCTCGCGCCGGAAATGGGTACCCTTTTCGAGGGTCCTCGTGGCTGGCAAGGTACGGTCGAGGCTCTGCCCTAAATGGCAAGAAATGCCCAGCGCGCAGCGCTGTGAAATAGTCGCAGAGGCCGTGGGCTATAGCCTGGTCCACGGAGTCGGGAGGGGTTTCGGGGTCGGCCGCCGGAAATAGTTACAGTCTTTTCGAGGGTCCTCGTGTGCCTAGTGGGAGGCAAAGGTCAGAAGCCTGCCCTAAAATGGCAAGAAATGACCAGCGGCGCAGCGCGTGAAATAGTCGCCGAGGCCGGTGGGCTATAGCCTGCCCGCGGGGTTCGGGGCTCAAGGCCGGAAATGGGTACAGTTTTCGACGGTCCTCGTGTGTGCAGTGGCAAGCCACGGTCAGAGGCCTGCCCCTAAATTGGCAAGAAATGCCCAGCGCGCAGTGGTGAAATAGTCACCGAGGCCGGGCCATAGCCTTTGGTCCATGGGGTCGGGAGGGGGCTCTGGGGCCCGTCATTTAAATGGGTACAGTTTTTTCCGAGGGTCCTCGTGTGCCCAGTGGGAGGCTAAGGTCACCGGCCCGCCCTAAAATGGGAAGAATGCCCAGCGCGCAGCAGCTGTGAAACGGTCGCCGAGGCCGGCTGGCTATAGCCTTTGGTCCGCGGGGTTGGGAGGAAGTTCGGGGCTCGCTAAAATGGGTACGCTCTTCGAGGGTCCTCGTGCCCAAAGGGCGTTACGGTCGAGGCCTGCCCTAAATGGCAAGAAATGCCCAGCGCGCAGCGTGAAATAGTCGCCGAGGCCGTGGGCTATAGCCTTGCCCGGGCCGGGAGGGCGGTTCGGGGCTGGGCGCCGAAATGGGTACGTCTTTTCGACGGTCCTCGGTGCGCAGTGGCGTTACGGTCAGAGGCCTGCCCCTAAATGGCAAGAAATGCCCAGCGCGAAAGCGTGAAATAGTCACCGAGGCCGTGGGCTATAGCCTGGTCCGTGGGGCTGGGGAAGGCTCGGGGCTCTAGTTATCGGAAATATGTACAGTCTTTGAGGGTCCTCCTGCCTGGGAGGCTAAGGTCAGAAGCCTGCCCTAAAATGGCAAGAAATGTCCAGCCGCGCAGCGCGTGAAATAGTCGCCGAGGCCGGTGGGCTATAGCCTTTGCTCCGCGGGGGTTGGGGAGGGCGGTTCGGGGGCTCTGGGCGTCGGAAATGGGTACAGCCTTTTCGACGGTCCTCGCAGCGCAGTGGCAAGCTACGGTCGAGGCCCGCCCTAAATGGAAAGAAATGCCCAGCTGCGCAGCGCGGGAAAGAGTCACCGAGGCCGGTGGGCTATAGCCTTTGGTCCGCGGGGGTTGGGGAGGGGGTTTCGGGGGTTCTAGTTATCGGAAATATGTACAGTCCATTCGAGGGTCCTCGGTGCCCATGGGAGGCTACGGTCGAAGCCTCGCCCTTAAAATGGCAAGAAATGCCCAGCCGCGCAGGTGCGAAATACTACCGAGGCCGGAGCGCTTATAGCCTTTGCCCGCTGGGGCCGGGGAGGGGGTCTGGGGCTCGGGCGCCAGAATGGGTACAGTCCTTTCGAGGGTCCTCGTGCCCAAGGGCGTTACCGAGGCCTGCCCTAAATGGCAAGAAATGTCCAGCGCGCAGCTGCTGAAATAGGCCGCCGAGGCCGTGGGCTATAGCCTTTGGTCCACGGGAGTTGGGAGGGGTTTCGGGGGCTCGTCGTCGGAAATAGTTACAGTCTTTTCGAGGGTCCTCGTGGTGCCCGCGGGAGGCTACGGTCGAAGCTCGCCCTAAATGGCAAGAAATGCCTGTGGGCGCAGCGCGTGAAATACTCGCCGAGGCCGGTGGGCTATAGCCGTTGGTTCGCGGGGCGTGGGGAGGGGGGTTCGGGGGATCTAGGCGTCGGAAATGGGTACAGTCTTTTCGAGGGTCCTCGTGTGCCCGCGGCAAGCTACGTACGAGGCCCGCCTTAAATGGCAAGAAATGCCCAGCGCAGCGCGTGAAATAGTCGCAGGCCGGTGGGCTATAGCCTTGGTCCACGGGAGCTGGAGGGGTCGGGGCCTGGGTCGTCGGAAATAGTTACAGTCTTTTCGAGGGTCCTCGTGCCTAGTGGGAGGCTACGGTCAGAAGCCTGCCCTAAAATGGCAAGAAATGACCAGCGCCGCAGCGCGTGAACTAGTCGCCGAGGCCTGTGAGCTATAGCCTCCCGGGGTTCGGGCCCGGGCGTTGGAAATGGGTACAGTCTTTGCGACGGTCCTCGTGTGTGCAGTGGCAAGCTACGGTCAGAGGCCTGCCCTAAAATGGCAAGAAATGCCCAGCGGCGCAGCGCGTGAAATAGTCACCGAGGCCGGTGGGCTATAGCCTTTGGTCCGCGGGGGTTGGGGAGGGGGTTTCGGGGGCTCTAGTTATCGGAAATATGTACAGTCTTTTAGAGGGTACTCGTGTGCCCAGTGGGAGGCTAAGGTCAGAAGCCTGCCCTAAAATGGCAAGAAATGTCCAGCGGCGCAGCGCGTGAAATAGTCGCCGAGGCCGGCGGGCTATAGCCTTGCCCGCTGGGCCGGGAGGGCGGTTCGGGGCTCGGGCGCCGGAAATGGGTACAGTCTTTCGACGGTCCTCGTGGTGCCCTGTGGCGTTACGGTCAGAGGCCTGCCCTAAATGGCAAGAAATGTCCAGCGCGCAGCGCGTGAAATAGCCGCCGAGGCCGTGGGCTATAGCCTTGGTCCACGGGAGTCGGGAGGGGTTTCGGGATCTGGTCGTCGGAAATAGTTACAGTCTTTTCGAGGGTCCTCGTGTGCCTAGTGGGAGGCTAAGGTCAGAAGCCTGCCCTAAAATGGCATGAAATGGCCAGCGGCGCATCGCGTTAAATAGTCGCCGAGGCCGGTGGTCTATAGCCTTTGTTTCGCGGGGGTTGGGGAGGGGGGTTCGGGGGATCTGGTCGTCGGAAATGGGTACAGTCTTTTCGAAAGTGTTCTCGCGCCCAGTGAGGCTACGCGGTCAGAGGCTCGCCGAAAATGGCAAGACATGCCCAGCGCGCAGCGTGAATAGTCGCCGAGGCCTGGGCTATAGCCTTTGGTCCCTGGGGTTGGGAAGGTGTTTCGGGCTCGTAGTCGGAAATGGGTACAGCTTTTTAGTGGTCCTCGTGGTACCCGCTGGAGGCTACGGTCAGAAGCTCGCCCTAAATGGCAAGAAATGCCCAGCGCGCAGCTGTGAAATAGTCACCGAGGCCGTGGGCTATAGCCTGGTCCGCGCTGGTCGGGAGGGGTTTAGGGCCCGGTCGTCGGAAATGGGTACAGTCTTTTCGAGGGTCCTCGTGTGCCCAGTGGGAGGCTACGTTCAGAGGTCTGCCCTAAAATGGCAAGAAATGCCCAGCGGCGCAGCGCGAGAAATGGTCGCCGAGGCCGGTGGGCTATAGCCTTTGGTCCGCGGGGGTTGGGGAGGGAAGTTCTGGGGCTCTGGGCGTCGGAAATGGGTACAGTCTTTTCGAGGGTCCGTGGTGCCGTGGGCTGGAGGCTACGGTCGGAAGCCTGCCCTAAAATGGCAAGAAATGCCCAGCGGCGCATCGCGTGAATTTGTCGCCGAGGCCGGTGGTCTATAGCCTTTGTTTCGCGGGGGTTGGGGAGGGGGGTTCGGGGCCCGGGCCGGAAATGGGCATGCCTTTTGAGGGTCCTCGTGCCCAGGAGGTTACGGTCGACCGCCCTAAATGGCAAGAATGTCCACCGCCCAGCGCGTGAAATAGTCCGCCGAGGCCGGTGGGCTATAGCCTCGGTCCGCGGGGTTTGGGAGGGAAGTTCGGGGCCTGGCATTGAAAATGGGTACAGTTTTGGGGTCCTCGCGTGCCTGGGAGGCTTACGGTCAGGCCTGCCCCAAATGGCAAGAAATACCCAATGAGCAGCGATGATGAAATAGCCGAGGTCATGGGCTATAGCCTTGGTCCGCTGGGTCAAAGGGCGCCGGAAATGGGTATGTTTTTCGAGGGTCCTCGTGCCTGTGGAGGCTACGGTCAGAGGCCTGCCCTATAATGACAAGAAATGCCCAGCTGCGCAGCGCTGCAGGAAATAGTCACCGAGGCCGGTGGGCTATAGCCTGGTCCGCGAGAGCTGGGAGGGGTTTCGGCCTGCAGTCAGAAATGGGTACAGTCTTTTCGAGGGTCCTCGTGTGCCCAGTGGGAGGCTACGGTCAGAAGCCTGCCCTAAAATAGCAAGAAATGCCCAGCGGCGCAGCGCGTCAAATAGTCGCCGAGGCCGGTGGGCTATAGCCTTTGGTCCGCGGGGGTTGGGGAGGGAAGTTCTGGGGCTCTGGGCATCGAAAATGGGTACAGTCTTTTAGAGGGTCCTCGCGTGCCCAGTGGGAGGCTACGGTCAGGGCCTGCCCCAAAATGGCAAGAAATACCCAGCGGAGCAGCGCGTGAAATAGTCGCCGAGGCCGGTGGGCTATAGCCTTTGGTCCGCGGGGGTTGGGGTGGGGCGTCGGAAATGGGTACAGTCTTTTCGAGGGTCCTCGTGTGCCCCGTGGGAGGCTACGGTCAGAGGCCTGCCCTATAATGACAAGAAATGCCCAGCGGCGCAGCGCGTGAAATAGTCACCGAGGCCGGTGGGCTATAGCCTTTGGTCCGCGAGAGTTGGGGAGGGGGTTTCGGGGGCCCTGGTCGTCACAAATGGGTACAGTCTTTTCGAGGTCCTCGTATGCCTGGGGGAGGCTACGGTCACAGGCCTGCCCAAAAATGACAAGAAATGCCCAGCGGCGCAGCGCGTGAAATAGTCGTCGAGGCCGGTGGGCTATAGCCCTTGGTCCTGGGGCCGGGGAGCGCGCTCGGGGTTCAAGGCCGAAATGGGTAGAGTCTGAGGGTTCTCGTGGTGCCCAGCGGGAGGCTACGGCCGAGGGCTACCCTAAATGGCAAGAAATGCCCAGCGCGCAGCGCAAAAATAGTAGCCGAGGCCGGTGGGCCATAGCCTTGGTCGGCGGGGTTGGGAGGGCGCTCGGGGCTCGGCCGGAAATGGGTACAGTCATTTCGAGGGTCCTCGGTGCCCAGTGAAGTTACGGCCAGAAGCCTGCCCTAAATGGCAAGACATGCCCAGCGCGATCGCTGCGTGAAATAGTCGCCGAGGCCGTGGGCTATAGCCTTTGGTCCGCAGGGTTGGGAGGGGTTTCGGGGCCTGGTCGCCGGAAATGGGTACAGTCTTTTCGAGGTTCCACATGTACCCACGGGAGGCTACGTCCGGCCCGCCTTAAAATGGCAAGACATGCCCAGCCGCGATCGGTGAAATTGTCGCCGAGGCCTGTGGGCTATAGCCTTTGGTCCGCGGGGTTGGGAGGAAGTTCTGGGTCCGCATCGAAATGGGTATGCCTTTTCGAGGGTCCTCGTGTTCCTGCTGGGAGGCCACGGTCGAGGCCCGCCCTAAAATGGCAAGAAATGCCCAGCGCGCAGGTGAAATAGTCACCGGCTGGGCTATAGCCTGGTCCGCGGGGTTGGGAGGGTGTTTCGGAGGCTTCGGGCGCCGGAAATGGGCAGTATTTTCAAGGGTCCTCGTACCTGGGAGGCTACGTCGAGGTCTGCCCCTAAATGGCAAGAATGCCCGCGCGCAGTACAGGAAATGGTCACCGAGGCCGGTGGGCTATACTCTTGGTCCGCTGGCGGTTGGGGAGGGAAGTTCTGGGGCTGGCCGGAAATGGTTACGCCTTCTCGAGGGTCCTCGTGGTGCCTGGGAGGCTACGGTCGAGGCCCGCCCTAAATGCCAAGAAAGGCGAGCTGGCGCTGAAATGGTCACCGAGGCCGTGGCTATACTTTGGTCCGCTGGGGTCGGGAGGAAGTTCGGGGCTTTGGTCGTCGGAAATGGTTACAGCCTTCTCGAGGGTCCTCGCTTGCCTGCTGGTAGGCTACGGTCAGAGGCCCGCCCTAAATGGCAAGAAATGCCTCAGCGCAACGCGTGAAATAGTCGCCGAGGCCGGTGGGCTATAGCCTTTGGTTCGCGGGGGTTGGGGAGCGCCGTTCGGGGGTTCTGGGCGTCGGAAATGGGTACAGTCTTTTTGAGGGTCCTCGAGTGCCCAGTGGGAGGCTACGGTCAGAGGGCTACCCTAAAATGGCAAGAAGCGCGCGCGCAGCTGAAATAGTAGCCGAGGCCGGTGGGCTATAGCCTTTGGTCGGCGGGGCCGGGAGGGCGTCGGGGCTGGCCGGAAATGGGTACAGTCATTTCGAGGGTCCTAGTGTGCCCAGTGGGAAGCGACGGTCAGAAGCCCGCCCTAAAATGGCAAGACCTGCCCAGAGTCGCATATCGTGAAATAGTCGCCGAGGCCGGTGGGCTATAGCCTGGTCCGCAGGGGCCGGGAGGGGCGCTCGGGGCTGGGCCGCCGGAAATGGGTACAGTCTTTCAAGGTCCTCGTGGTGCCTGGGGGAGGCCACGGCCGAGGCCCGCCCTAAATGGCAAGAAATGCCCAACAAGCGCTGAAGTAGTCACCGAGGCTGGTGGGCTATAGCCTTTGGTCCGCGGGGTTGGGGAGGGCTTTCGAGGCTCGGTCGCCGGAAATGGGTACAGTCCTTTTCAAGGTCCTCGCAGCCTGGGAGGCTACGGTCAGAAGTCTGCCCTAAAATGGCAAGAATGTCCAGCGGCGCAGCGCGTGAAATAGTCGCCGAGGCCGGTGGGCTATAGCCTTGGTCCGCGGGCCGGGAGGGCGTCGGGGCTCGCCGGAAATGGGTACAGCCATTTCGAGGGTCCTCGTGGTGCCCAGGGAAGTTACGGCCGAAGCCCGCCTCTAAAATGGCAAGACATGCCCAGCGCGACGCAAGGTGAAATAGTCGCCGAGGCCGTGGGCTATAGCCTTTTGGTCCGCAGGGGTTGGGAGGGGCGCTCGGGGCTCGTCGTCGGAAATGGGTACAGTCATTTCGAGGGTCCTCGTGCCCAGCTGGGAAGTTACGTCAAGCCTGCCCTAAAATGGCAAGACATGCCCAGCGGCGATCGCGGAAATAGTCGCCGAGGCCGTGGCTATAGCCTTTGGTCCGGGGGTCAGAGGGAAGTTCTGGGTCCGCACGGAAATGGGTGCCTTTTCGAGGGTCCTCGTTCCCAGAGGCCACGGTCGAGGCCTGACCTAAAATGGCAAGAATGCCCAGCGCAGCGCTGAAATAGTCACCGGCCGGTGGGCTATAGCCTTTGGTCCGCTGGGGCTGGGAGGGCTTTCGGGAGGCTCGGGTCGCCGGAAATGGGTACAGCTTTTCAAGGTCCTCGTGTGCCCTGGGAGGCTACGGTCAGAAGTCCGCCCTAAATGGCAAGAAATGTCCAGCCGCGCAAGGTGAAATTGTCGCCGAGGCCGTGGGCTATAGCCTTTGGTCCGGGGGTTGGGGAAGGACGCTCTGGGGTTCTGCACGAAATGGGTACAGCCTTTTCGAGGGTCCTCGTGCCTGGGAGGCTACGGTCGAGGCCCGCCCTAAATGGAAGAAATGCTCAGCTGGCCACAAGGTGAAATAGTCACCGAGGCCGGTGGGCTATAGCCTGGTCCGCGGGCCGGGAGGGGCGCTCGGGGCCTGGGCCGGAAATGGGTACAGCCATTTCGAGGGTCCTCGTGCCTGGGAAGTTACGGTCAAGCTCGCCTTAAATGGCAAGACATGCCCAGGCGCATCGCGTGAAATAGTCGCCGAGGCTGGGCTATAGCCTTTTGGTCCGCAGGGTTGGGAGGGGGTTTCGGCCCGTCGCCGGAAATGGGTACAGTCTTTTCGAGGTTCCACATGTGCCCAATGGGAGGCTACGGTCAAGCCCGCCTAAAATGGCAAGACAGCGCGCATCGGTGAAATTGTCGCCGAGGCCCGTGGGCTATAGCCTGGTCCGCGGGGGCCGGGAGGAAGTTCTGGGTCCGCACGAAATGGTAGCCTTTTCGAGGGTCCTCGTTCCTGGGAGGCCACGGTCGAGGCTCGCCCTAAATGGCAGTAATGCCCAGCGGCGCAACGGAAATAGTCACCGGGTGCGGGCTATAGCCTTTGGTCCGCTGGGTCGGGAGGGTGTTTTGAGGCTCCGCCGGAAATGGGTACGCTTTTCAAGGTCCTCGGTGCCTGGGAGGCTACGGTCAGAAGCTCGCCTTAAATGGCAAGAATGCCCAGCCGCGCAACGCGTGAAATTGTCGCCGAGGCCGGTGGGCTATAGCCTGGTCCGCTGGGGTTGGGAGGGACGCCTGGGGTTCCGCATCGAAATGGCATGCCTTTTCGAGGGTCCTCGCAGGCCCAGGCGGGAGGCTACAAATGAGGTCCGCCTTAAATGAAGAAATGGCCAGCGGCGCCGCGGAAATAGCCGCCGACGCCGGTGGGCTTTATCCTTGGTCCGCGGGCGGGAGTGGCGCTCGGGGCTCGGGCGCCGGAAATGGGCAGATTTTCTAGGGTCCTCGTGGTGCCTGGGGAGGCTGGCCACGAGGCCTGTTCTAAAATGGTAAGAATGCCCAGCGCGCAGTCACAGGAAATGGTCACCGAGGTCAGGGCTATACTTTTGGTCCGCCGGCGGCTGGGAGGGAAGCTTTGGGCCAAGGCCGGAAATGGTTACAGCCTCGAGGGTCCTCGTGTGCCCAAAGCTGGGGAGGCCACACGAGGCCCCGCCCTAAATGGCAAGAAATGCCTGGGCAGCGCAGTGAAATAGTCGGCGAGGGGGCTATAGCCTTGGTCTGGCGGGCTGGGAGGGGCGTCAGCTCGGGCGCCTGGAAATGGTACAGTCATTTCGAGGGTCCCTCGTGCCTGCCTGGGAAGCTACGGTCAAGCCCGCCTATCAAAATGGTGAAGACATGCCCAGCCGGCGCATCGCGCGAAATAGTCGCCGAGGCTGCGGGCTATAGCTCGGTCCGCAGGGGTCAGAGGGGTTTCGGGGCTCTGCCGCCGAAATGGGTACAGCCTTTTTCGAGGTTCCACATGTGCCCAATGGGAGGCTACGGCCGAAGCTCGCCTCAAATGGCAAGACATGCCGCCAGCGCAGTCAGGAAATGGTCACCGAGGTGGGCTATACTTTGGTCCGCGGGGTTGGGAGGGAAGTTCTGGGCCATGGAATGGTTACGCCTTTCTCGAGGTCCTCGCAGCCCAATGGGAGGCTTACGGCCGAGGCCTGCCCTAAAATGGCAAGAATGCCCAGCGCGCAGCCGCTGCAGGAAATAGTCGCCGAGGTCGGGTGGGCTATAGCCTTGGGTCCGCGGGAGACTGGGAGGGCGTCGGAGGCTCGTCACGGAAATGGGTACGCCTTTGAGGGTCCTCGCAGCCTGGGAGAGGCTACGGTCGAGGCCCGCCCTAAAATAGCAAGAAATGTCCAGCGCGCAGCTGCGTGAAATAGTCTCCGAGGCCGGTGGGCACAGCCTTGGCGGGGCCGGGAGGGCCGTCGGGGCTCGGGCGCCGGAAATGGCATACCATTTCGAGGGTCCTCGTGTGCCCAATGGGAGGCTACGGTCAGAAGCCTGCCCTAAAATGGCAAGACATGCCCAGCGGCGCATCGCGTGAAATTGTCGCCGAGGCCTGTGGGCTATAGCCTTTGGTCTGCGGGGGTTGGGGAGGGAAGTTCTTGGGTCTGGGCATCAGAAATGGGTACAGTCTTTTCGAGGGTCCTCGTGTTCCCAGTGGGAGGCCACGGTCAGAGGCCTGCCCTAAAATGGCAAGAAATGCCCAGCGGCGCAGCGCGTGAAATAGTCACCGAAGCTGGTGGGCTATAGCCTTTGGTCCGCGGGGGTTGGGGAGGGTGTTTCGGAGGCTCTGGTCGTCGGAAATGGGTACAGTCTTTTCGAAGGTCCTCGTGTGCCCAGTGGGAGGCTACGGTCAGAAGCCTGCCCTTAAATGGCAAGAAATGCCCAGCTGCGCAACGCGTGAAATTGTCGCCGAGGCCGGTGGGCTATAGCCTTTGGTCCGCGGGGGTTGGGGAAGGACGTTCTGGGGTTCTGGGCATCAGAAATGGGTACAGTCTTTTCGAGGGTCCTCGTGTGCCCAGTGGGAGGCTACGGTCAGAGGCCAGCCCTAAAATGGCAAGAAATGCCCAGCGGAAGGTGAATTAGTCACCGAGGCCGTGGGCTATAGCCTTGGTCCGCTGGGGCCGGGAGCGCGCTCGGGGGCCTGGGCGCCGGAATGGGTACAGCTTTTGAGGGTCCTCGGTGCCTGGGTGGAGGCTACGGTCGAGGCCTGCCCTAAAATGGCAAGAAATGCCCAGCGCGTAGCGGTGAATTAGTCACCGAGGCCGCGGCTATAGCCTGGTCCGCGGGGTCAGAGGGGTTTCGGGCCTCGTCAGTCGGAAATATGTACAGCCTTTTTCGAAGGCCCCTCGGTGCCCAGTTGGAGGATACGGTCAGAGGCCCGCCCTAAAAAGGCAAGAAATACCAGCGCGCAGCGATAAAATAGTCACGGGGCCGTGGGCTATAGCCTTGGTCTGCGGGGTTGGGTCAGGGGGTTCGGAGGCTCGCCGGAAATGGGCGCCTGAGGGTCCTCGTGCCCATGGGAGGTTACGGCCGAGGCTCGCCTTAAATGGCAAGACATGCCCAGCGCGCATCGCAGGAAATAGTCGCCGAGGCCGGTGGCTATAGCCTTGGTCCGCAGGGGCTGGGGAGGGGTTTCTGTGGGCCTGCCGCCTAAATGGGTACATTTTCGAGGTTCCACATGTGCCCAATGGGAGGCTACGGTCAGAAGCCTGCCCTAAAATGGCAAGACATGCCCAGCGGCGCAGCGCGTGAAATGGTCACCGAGGCCGGTGGGCTATACTCTTTGGTCCGCGGGGGTTGGGGAGGGAAGTTCTGGGGCTTTAGGCGTCGGAAATGGTTACCGTCTTCTCGAGGGTCCTCGTGTGCCCAGTGGGAGGCTACGGTCAGAGGCCTGCCCTAAAATGGCAAGAAATGCCCAGCGGCGCAGCGCGTGAAATAGTCGCCGAGGCCGGTGGGCTATAGCCTTTGGTCCGCGGGAGATGGGGAGGGGCGTTCGGAGGCCCGCCGCCGGAAATGGGTACGCCTTTTCGAGGGTCCTCGTGTGCCTGGCAGAGGCTACGGTCAGAGGCCTGCCCTAAAATAGCAAGAATGTCCAACGCGCAGTGAAATAGTCTCCGAGGCCGGTGGGCTATAGCCTTTGGTCGGCTGGGGGTTGGGAGGGCCGCTCGGGGCCTGGCGCCGGAAATGGGTGCTCATTTCGAGGGTCCTCGTGTGCCCAGCTGGGAAGTTACGGTCAGAAGCCTGCCTCAAAATGGCAAGACATGCCCAGCGGCGATCGCGTGCGGAAATAGTCGCCGAGGCCGTGGGCTATAGCCTTGGTCCGCAGGGTCCGAGGGGGTTTCGGGCCTGGCCGCCGGAAATGGTACAGTCTTTCGAGGGTCCACATGTGCCCAATGGGAGGCTACGGTCCGAAGCCCGCCCTAAAATGGCAAGACATGCCCAGCGCGCAGCGAAAGGTGAAATGGTCACCGAGGCCGGTGGGCTATACTCTTTGGTCCGCGGGGGTTGGGGAGGGAAGTTCTGGGGCTTTAGGCGTCGGAAATGGTTACCGTCTTCTCGAGGGTCCTCGTGTGCCCAGTGGGAGGCTACGGTCAGAGGCCTGCCCTAAAATGGATAGAAATGCCCAGCGGCGCAGCGCGTGAAATAGTCGCCGAGGCCGGTGGGCTATAGGCTTTGGTCCGCGGGAGATGGGAGGCGCTCGAGGCTCGGTCGCCGGAAATGGCACAGTCTTTCGAGGGCCCTCGTGTGCCCAGTGGGAGGCTACGGTCAGAAGCCTGCCCTAAAATGGCAAGACATGCCCAGCGGCGCATCGCGTGAAATTGTCGCCGAGGCCTGTGGGCTATAGCCTTTGGTCTGCGGGGGTTGGGGAGGGAAGTTCGTCCGCATCGAAATGGGTACAGTCTTTCGAGGGTCGCCGTTCCTGTGGGAGGCCACGGCCGAGGCCTGCCCTAAATGGCAAGAAATGCCAGCGCAGCGCTGAATTAGTCACCGTCCGGTGGGATATAGCCTTTGGTCCGCTGGGGCCGGGAGGGTGTTTCGAGGCTCGCCGCCGGAAATGGGTACAATTTTTCAAGGTCCTCGTGGTGCCTGGGGAGGCTACGTCCGAAGCTCGCCTTAAATGGCAAGAAATGCCCAGCCGCGCAACGCGTGAAATTGTCGCCGAGGCCGCGGGCCATAGCCTTTGGGTCCGCGGTCCGGGGAAGGACGTTCTGGGGTTCTGGGCATCAGAAATGGGTACAGTCTTTTTGAGGGTCCTCGTGTGCCCAGTGGGAGGCTACGGTCAGAGGCCAGCCCTAAAATGGCAAGAAATGCCCAGCGGCGCAGCCCGTGAAATAGTCGCCGAGGCCGGTGGGCTATAGCCTTTGGTCCGCGGGGGTTGGGGATCGGCGTTCGGGGGCTCTGGGCGTCGGAAATGGGTACAGTCTTTTTGAGGGTCCTCGTGTGCCCAGTGGGAGGCTACGGTCAGAGGCCAGCCCTAAAATGGCAAGAAATGCCAAGCGGCGTAGCGCGTGAATTAGTCACCGAGGCCGGTGGGCTATAGCCTTTGGTCCGCGGGGGTTGGGGAGTGGCGTTCGGGGGCTCTGGGCGTCGGAAATGGGTACAGTCTTTTTGAGGGTCCTCGTGTGCCCAGTGGGAGGCTACGGTCAGAGGCCTGCCCTAAAATGGCAAGAAATGCCCAGCGGCGTAGCGCGTGAATAAGTCACCGAGGCCGTTGGGCTATAGCCTTTGGTCCGCGGGGGTTGGGGAGGGGGTTTCGGGCTCGTCGCCGGAAATATGTACAGTCTTTTCGAGGGTCCTCGTGCCCAGCTGGGAGGTTACGGTCAGAGGCCTGCCCTAAAATGGCAAGAAATACCCAGCGCAGCATAAAATAGTCACGGGCCGGTGGGCTATAGCCTTTGGTCCGCATGGGCCGGGGAGGGGGTTCGAGGCCCGTCACGGAAATGGGCATGCCTGAGGGTCCTCGTAGCCTGGGGAGGCTACGAGGCCTGCCCTAAAATAGCAAGAAATGTCCAGCGGCGCAGCGCGTGAAATAGTCTCCGAGGCCGGTGGGCTATCAGCCTTGGTTCATGGGGCCGGGGAGCGACGTCGGGGTTCTGGGCGCTGAAATGGGTACAGTCTTTTGAGGGTTCTCGGTGCCCAAGTGGGGAGGCTACGGTCAGAGGGCTACCCTAAATGGCAAGAAATGGCCAGCGCCAGAATAGTAGCCGAGGCCGGTGGGCTATAGCCTTTGGTCCGCGGGGGTTGGGGAGGGAAGTTCTGGGGCTCTGGGCGTCGGAAATGGGTACAGTCTTTTCGAGGGTCCTCATGTGCCCAATGGGAGGCTACGGTGGGCTATAGCCTTTGGTCCGCAGGGGTTGGGGAGGGGGTTTCGGGGGCTCTGGTCGTCGGAAATTGGTACAGTCTTTTCGAGGTTCCTCATGTGCCCAATGGGAGGCTACGGTCAGAAGCCTGCCCTAAAATGGCAAGACATGCACAGCGGCGAATCGCGTGAAATTGTCGCCGAGGCCTGTGGGCTATAGCCTTTGGTCTGCGGGGGTTGGGGAGGGAAGTTCTGGGGTCTGGGCATCAGAAATGGGTACAGTCTTTTCGAGGGTCCTCGTGTTCCCAGTGGGAGGCCACGGTCAGAGGCCTGCCCTAAAATGGCAAGAAATGCCCAGCGGCGCAGCGCGTGAAATAGTCACCGAGGCCGGTGGGCTATAGCCTTTGGTCCGCGGGTGTTGGGGAGGGTGTTTCGGAGGCTCTGGTCGTCGGAAATGGGTACAGTCTTTTCGAGGGTCCTCGTGTGCCCAGTGGGAGGCTACGGTCAGAAGCCTGCCCTAAAATGGCAAGAAATGTCCAGCGGCGCAGCGCGTGAAATAGTCGCCGAGGCTGATGGGCTATAGCCTTTGGTCCGCTGGGGGGAGCGCGCTCGGGGCCTGCCGCCGGAAATGGGTACAGCCTGAGGGTCTCGTGGTGCCTGAAGTGGGAGGTTACGGTCGAGGCTCGCCCTAAATGGCAAGAAATGCCCGCGGCGTAGCGCTGTGAATTAGTCACCGAGGCCGCTGGGCTATAGCCTTGGTCCGCTGGGGCCGGGAGGGGTTTCGGGGCCTCGTCGCCGGAAATATGTACAGTCTTTTCGAGGGTCCTCGTGGTGCCCAAGGGGAGGTTACTACGAGGCCTGCCCTAAAAAGGCGAGAAATACCCAGCGCGAGCGCATAAAATAGTCACGGGCCGGTGGGGTATAGCCTTTGGTCTGCGGGGTCCGGGAGGGGGTTCTGAGGCTCGTCCGGAAATGGGCATGCCTTTTGAGGGTCCTCGTAGCCTGGGTGGGAGGATACGTGAGGCCTGCCCTAAAATAGCAAGAAATGTCCAGCGCGCAGCGCGTGAAATAGTCTCCGAGGCCGGTGGGCTATAGCCTTTGGTCCGCTGGGGTTGGGAGCGGGCGTCGGGGTTCTCAAGGCCCTGAAATGGGTATGCCTTTTTGAGGGTCCTCGGTGCCTGGGCAGGAGGCTACGGTCAGAGTCCTGCCCTAAAATGGATAGAAATACCCAGCCGCGCAATACAGGAAATAGTCACCGAGGCCGGTGGCTATAGCCTTTGGTCCGCAGGGCTGGGAGGCGCTCGGGGCCTGGGAGTCGAATGGACAGTTTTTCGAGGGTCCTCGTAGCCTCAGGGGAGTCTACGGTCGAGGCCCGCTTTAAAATTGCAAGAAATGGGTACAGCCTGAGGGTTCTCGTGCCCAGGGGAGGCTACCACGAGGGCTACCCTAAATGGCAAGAATGCCCAGCATGCAGTCACAGGAAATAGTAGCCGAGGCCGGGCTATAGCGCCGGTCCGCGGGGTTGGGGAGGGAAGTTCGGGGCTCGGCCGGAAATGGGCATGCCTTTTCGCGGGCCCTATTGTGCCCAATGGGAGGCTACGGCGGGCTATAGCCTTTGGTCCGCAGGGGTTGGGGAGGGGGTTTCGGGGGCTCTGGTCGTCGGAAATGGGTACAGTCTTTTCGAGGTTCCTCATGTGCCCAATGGGAGGCTACGGTCAGAAGCCTGCCCTAAAATGGAAAGACATGCACAGCGGCGAATCGCGTGAAATTGTCGCCGAGGCCTGTGGGCTATAGCCTTTGGTCTGCGGGGGTTGGGGAGGGAAGTTCTTGGGTCTGGGCATCAGAAATGGGTAAAGTCTTTTCGAGGGTCCTCGTGTTCCCTCAGCTGGGAGGCCACGGCCGAGGCCTGCCCTAAAATGCCAAGAAATGCCCAGCGGCGCAGCTGGTAAAATAGTCCCAGAGGCCGGTGGGCTATAGCCTTTGGTCCGCGGGGGTTGGGTAGGCTGTTTCTGTGGCTCTTGTCGTCGGAAATGGGTACAGTCTATTCGAGGGTCCTCGTGCCCGGGGAGGCTACGGTCAAGCCTGCCCTAAAATGGCAAGAAATGTCCAGCGCGAGCGCTGAAATAGTCGCCGAGGCCGGTGGGCTATAGCCTTTGGTCCGCTGGGTAAGGGGAGGGGTTTCGGGCCTGGTCGCCGGATATATGTACGCCTTTTTCGAGGGTCCTCGCAGCCCAGTGGGAGGTTACGGTCGAGGCCTGCCCTAAAATGGCAAGAAATACCCAGCCGCGCAGCGACAAAATAGTCACGAGGCCGGTGGGCTATAGCCTTGGTCCGCGGGGCCGGGGAGGGGGTTTGGGGCTCGCTGTCGGAAATTGGTACAGTCTTTTCGAGGGTCCTCGTGCCGTGGAAGGCTACGGTCAGAGCCCGCTAAAATGATAAGAAATGCCCAGCGCAGTGCGTGAATACTCGACGAGGCCGGTGGGCTATAGCCTTGGTCCGGGGGTTGGGAGGGGTCGGCCTGGTCATCGGAAATGGGTACAGCCTTACGAGGGTCTCGCTGCCTGCTGGGAGGCTACGGTCAGAGGCCTGTCCTAAATGGCTAGAAATGCCCAGCGCGCAGCGTGAAATGGTCGCCGAGGCCGTGGGCTATAGCCTGGTCCGCGGGGTTGGGGAGGGTGTTTTGAGGCGGAGGCTCGGACGCCGGAAATGGGTACAGCCTTTTCGAGGGTCCTTGTGTGCCCAAGTGGGAGGCTAGGGTCATAATCATGCCCCTAAATGGCAAGAAATGTCCAGCGCGCAGCACGTGAAATAGTCGCCGAGACCGGTGGGCTATAGCCTTGGTCCGCGGGGTTGGGAGGGGCGCTCGGGGCTCAAGGCCGGAAATGGGTACAGTCATTTCGAGGGTCCTCGTGGTGCCTGGGGAGGCTACGTCGAGGCCTACCCTAAATGGCAAGAAATGCCCAGCAAGCGCAGCGATGAAATAGTCACCGAGGCCGGTGGGCTATAGCCTTTTGGTCCGCTGGGGTCGGGGAGCGGCGTCGGGGCCTGGGCCACTGAAATGGGTACAGTCTTTTGAGGGTCCCTGTGCCGGGGAGGCTACGGTCCAGAGGCCTGCCCTAAATGGATAGAAATGCCCAGCGCGCAGCGCTGCGGAAATAGTCACCGAGGCCGGTGGGCTATAGCCTGGTCCGCAGGGCTGGGGAGGGGCGCTCGGGGCCTGCGCCGAAATGGGACAGTCTTTTTCGAGGGTCCTCGTGGTGCAGCGGGGAGTCTACGGTCGAGGCCCGCTTTAAAATTGCAAGAAATGCCCGCGCGCAGCGTGAATTAGTCGCCGAGGGCGGTGGGCTATAGCCTTGGTCCGCTGGGGGGGAGCGCTCGGGGCCTGGGCGCTGAAATGGGTACAGTTTTCGAGGGTCCTCGTGTGCCCTGGGAGGAGGCTACGTCGAGGCCCGCCAGAAATGGATAGAAATGCCCAGCGGCGCAGCGCGTGAAATAGTCACCGAGGCCGGTGGGCTATAGCCTTTGGTCCGCGGTGCGTGCGTGAGGGGTTTCGGGGGCTCTGGTCGTCGGAAATGGGTACAGTCTTTTCGAGGGTCCTCGTGTGCCCAGTGGGAGGCTACGGTCAGAAGCCTGCACTAAAATGGCAAGAAATGCCCAGCGGCGCAGCGCGTGAAATAGTCACCGAGGCCGGTGGGCTATAGCCTTTGGTCCGCGGGGGTTGGGGAGGGGGTTTCGGGGGCTCTGGTCGTCGAAAATATGTACAGTCTTTTCGAGGGTCCTCGTGTGCCCAGTGGGAGGCTACGGTCAGAGGCCTACCCTAAAATGGCAAGAAATGCCCAGCGGCGCAGCGCGTGAAATAGTCACCGAGGCCGGTGGGCTATAGCCTTTGGTCCGCGGGGGCTCTGGTCATGGGAAATGGGTACAGCTTTTTCGAAGGTCCTCGTGTGCCCGGTGGGAGGCTACGGTCAGAAGCCTGCCCTAAAATGGCAAGAAATCTCCAGCGGCGCAGCACGTGAAATAGTCGCCGAGACCGGTGGGCCAGCCTGGTCCGCTGGGGCCGGGAGGCGCTCGGGGCTCGGCCGAAATGGGTACAGTCTTTTCGAGGGTCCTCGTGTGCCCAGTGGGAGTCTACGGTCAGACGCCTGCTTTAAAATTGCAAGAAATGCCCGGCGGCGCAGCGCGTGAAATAGTCGCCGAGGCCGGTGGGCTATAGCCTTTGGTCCGCGGGGCCGGGAGCGGCGCTCGGGGCTCAGCGCCTGAAATGGGTACAGCCTGAGGGTCCTCGTGTGCCTGGGGAGGCTGGCCACGAGGCCTGCCCTAAAATGGCAAAAAATGCCCAGCGGCGCAGCGCGTGAAATAGTCACCGAGGCCGGTGGGCTATAGCCTTTGGTCCGCGGGGGTGGGGGAGGGGGTTTCGGGGGCTCTGGTCGTCGGAAATGGGTACAGTCTTTTGGTGGGTCCTCGTGTGCCTGGGGAGGCTACGGTCAGAAGCCTCGCACTAAAATGGCAAGAAATGCCCAGCGCGCAGCGCGGAAATAGTCACCGAGGCCGTGGCTATAGCCTTTGGTCCGCTGGGGCTGAGGGGGTTCTGGTCGTCGGAAATGGGTACAGTCTTTTCGAGGGTCCTCGTGTGCCCAGTGGGAGTCTACGGTCAGAGGCCTGCCCTAAAATGGCAAGAAATGCCCAGCGGCGCAGCGCGTGAAATAGTCGCCGAGGCCGGTGGGCTATAGCCTTTGGACCGCGGGGGTTAGGGAGGGGGTTTTGAGGGCTCTGGTCGTCGGAAATGGGTACAGCCTTTTCGAGGGTCCTTGTGTGCCCAGTGGGAGGCTACGGTCAGAAGCCTGTCCTAAAATGGCAAGACATGCCCAGCGGCGCATTGCGTGAAATTGTCCCCGAGGTCGGTGGGCTATAGCCTTTGGTCCGCGGGGGTTGGGGAGGGAAGTTCTGGGGCTCTGGGCATCAGAAATGGGTACAGTCTTTTCGAGGGTCGTCGTGTGCCCAGTGGGAGGCTACGGTCAGAGGCTGCCCTAAAATGGCAAGAAATGCCCAGCGGCGCAGCGCGTGAAATAGTCACCGAGGCCGGTGGGCTATAGCCTTTGGTCCGCGAGGCCGGGAGGGGTTTCGGGCCTGCCGCCGGAAATGGGTACATTCTTTCGAGGGTCCTCGCAGCCTGGGAGTCTACGGTACGAGGCCCCGCTTAAAATTGCAAGAAATGCCCGCGCGCGCAGCTGGGAAATAGTCGCCGAGGCCGGTGGGATATAGCCTTTGGTCGGGGTCGGGAGGGGGGCAGCTCGGGTCGTTGGAAATGGGTACAGTCTTTTCGAGGGTCCTCGTAGCCCAAAGGGGAGTCTACGGTCGAGGCCCGCTCTAAAATTACAAGAAATGCCCGGCAAGCGCAGTGCGTGAAATAGTCACCGAGGCCGTGGGCTATAGCCTGGTCCGCTGGGGGGGGTTCGGGGCCTGGTCACGCCGGAAATATGTACAGTCTTTTCGAGGGTCCTCGTGGTGCCGAGTGGGAAGCTACGGTCAAGCCTGCCCTAAAATGGCAAGAAATGCCCAGCGCGCAGCACGTGAAATAGTCGCCGAGGCCGGTGGGCTATAGGCCGGTCCGCTGGGGTTGGGAGGGGTTTCGGGCTCGGTCCGGAAATGGGTACAGTCTTTTCGAGGGTCCACGGTGCTCAGTGGGAGGCTACGGTCAAGCCCGCCTTGTGGGCAAGACATGCCAGCGCGCAGCGCGTGAAATAGTCGCCGAGGCCGGTGGGCTATAGCCTGGTCCGGGGGCCGAGGAGGGGCGCTCGGGCCTGTGTCGGAAATGGGTACAGTCTTTCGAGGGTCCTCGTAGCCTGCGTGAGGCTACGGTCATAATCCTGCCCTAAAATGGCAAGAAATGTCCAGCGGCGCAGCGCGTGAAATAGTCGCCGAGGCCGGTGGGCTATAGCTTTTGTTCCGCGGGGGTTGGGGAGCGTCGTTCGGGGGCTCTGGGCGTCGGAAATGGGTACAGTCTTGTTGAGGGTCCACGTGTGCCCAGTGGGAGGCTACGGTCAGAGACCTGCCCTAAAATGGCCAGAAATGTCCAGCGGCGCAGCGCATGAAATAGTCACCGAGGCCGGTGGGCTATAGCCTTTGGTCCGTGGGGGTTGGGGAGGGTGTTTCGGGGGCTCTGGTCGTCGGAAATGGGTACAACCTTTTCAAGGGTCCTCGTGTGCCGAGTGGGAGGCTACGGTCAGAAGCCTGCCCTAAAATGGCAAGAAATGCCCAGCGGCGCAGCCCGTGAAATAGTTGCCGAGGCCGGTGGGTTATAGGCTTTGGTCCGCGGGGGTTGGGGAGGGGGTTTCGGGGGCTCTGGTCGTCGGAAATGGGTACAGTCTTTTCGAGGGTCCACGTGTGCCCAGTGGGAGGCTACGGTCAGAGGCCTGCCCTAAAATGTCAAGAAATACCCAGCGGCGCAGCGCGTGAAATTGTCGGCGAGGCCGGTTGGCTATAGCCTTTGGTCCGCGGGGGTTGGGGAGGCGGTTTCGGGGGCTCTGGTCGTTGGAAATATGTACAGTCTTTTCGAGGGTCCTCGTGTGCTGAGTGGGAGGCTACGGTCAGAAGCCTGCCCTAAAATGGCAAGAAATGCCCAGCGGCGCAGCACGTGAAATAGTCGCCGAGGCCGGTGGGCTATAGGCTTTGGTCCGCGGGGGTTGGGGAGGGGCTTCGGCCCGTCGCCGGAATGGAAATGGGTACGCTTTTCGAGGGTCCACGGTGCCTAGTGGGAGGTTACGGTCCGAGGCCCGCGCTTAAATGGCAAGAAATGCCCAGCGCGCAGCACGGAAATAGTCACCGAGGCCGTGGGCTATAGCCTTTGGTCCGCGGGGACTGGGAGGGTGTTTCGGCCCGGTCCGGAAATGGGTACAGTCTTTTGAGGTCCTAGTGTGCCCAGCTGGGAAGCTACGGTCGAGGCCCTAAAATGGCAAGGAAATACCAGCGCAGCGCTGCAGGAAATAGTCACCGAGGCCGGTGGGCTATAGCCTTTGGTCCGTGGGGGTTGGGGAGGGGGTTTCGGGGGCTCTGGTCGTTGGAAATATGTATAGTCTTTTCGAGGGTCCTCGTGCCGAGGGAGGCTACGGCCAAGCCCGCCTAAAATGGCAAGAAATGCCCAGCGGCGCAGCGCGTGAAATAGTCGCCGAGGCCGGTGGGCTATAGCCTGTGGTCCGCGGGGGGTGGGGAGGGGGTTTCGGGGGCTCTGGTCGTCGGAAATGGGTACAGTCTTTTCGAGGGTCCTCGTGTGCCCAGTGGGAGGCTACGGTCAGAAGCCTGCCCTAAAATGGCAAGAATTGCCCAGCGGCGCAGCGCGTGAAATAGTCGCCGAGGCCGGTGGGCTATAGCCTGTGGTCCGCGAGGGCAGAGAGGAGGGCGTCGGGGCCTGGCCGGAAATGGGTACAGTCTTTGAGGGTCCTCGTAGCTCAAGTGAGGCTACGGTCAAAAGCCTGCCCTAAAATGATAAGAAATACGAGGCGGCGGAGTGCGTGAAATACTCGCCGAGGCCGGTGGGCCATAGCCTTTGGTCCGCGGGGCTTGGGGAGGGGGTTTCGGGGGATCTGGGCATCGGAAATGGGTACAGTCTTTTCGAGGGTCCTCGTGTGCCCAGTGGGAGGCTACGGTCAGAAGCCTGCCCTAAAATGGCAAGACATGCCCAGCGGCGCAGCGCGAGAAATAGTCGCTGAGGCCGGTGGTCTAGATGCGTTGGTCCGCTGGGGTTGGGGAGGGGGTTCGGGGTTCTGGTCGTCGGAAATGGGTACAGTCTTTTCGAGTGTCCTCGTGCCTGGGGAGGCTACGGTCGAGGCTCGCGCTAAATGGCAAGAAATGCCCAGCGGCAGCTGTGAAATGGTCACCGAGGCCGGTGGGCTATAGCCTTTTGGTCCGCTGGGGTTGGGAGGAAGTTCTAGGCTCCGCGCCGGAAATGGCAGTCTTTTCGAGGGTCCTCGGTGCCTGGGAGGCTACGATCAAGCCTGCCCTAAAATAGAAAGAAATGCCCAGCGCCAGCTGGAAATAGTCGCCGAGGCCGGTGGGCTATAGCCTGCACGGGGCTGGGGGGTTTCGGGGCCTGTCGTCAAATGGGTACAGCCTTTTTCGAGGTCCTAGTGTGCCTGGGAAGTTACGGTCGAGGCCCCGCCCTAAAATGGCAAGGAAATACCCAGCGCGCAGCTGTGAAATAGTCACCGAGGCCGGTGGGCTATAGCCTGGTCCGTGGGGGCTGGGGAGGTTTCGGGCTCGTCGCTGGAAATGGGTACAGTCTTTTCGAGGGTCCTCGTGTGCCGAGGGGGAGGCTACGGTCAGAAGCCTGCCCTAAAATGGCAAGAAATGCCCAGCGGCGCAGCGCTTGAAATAGTCGCCGAGGCCGGTGGGCTATAGCCTTTGGTCCGCGGGGGTTGGGGAGGGGCGTTCGGGGGCTCTGGGCGTCGGAAATGGGTACAGTCTTTTCGAGGGTCCACGTGTGCCTGGGGAGGCTACGGTCAGAAGCCTGCCCTAAAATGGCAACACATGCCCAGCGCGCGCGCTGTGAAATAGTCCGCCGAGGCCGGTGCGCTAAAGCCTTTGGTCCGCTGGGGCCGAGGAGGGCGTCGGGCCTGGCCTGAAATGGGTACAGTCTTTTCGAGGGTCCTCGTGTGCCCAGTGGGAGGCTACGGTCAAAAGCCTGCCCTAAAATTATAAGAAATGCCCAGCGGCGCAGTGCGTGAAATACAGACGAGGCCGGTGGGCTATAGCCTTTGGTCCGCGGGGCTTGGGGAGGGAAGTTCTAGGGCTCTGGGCGTCGGAAATGGGTAGAGTCTTTTCGAGGGTCCTCGTGTGCCCAGTCGGGGGCTACGATCAGAAGCCTGCCCTAAAATAGAAAGAAATGCCCAATGGCGCAGCGCGTGAAATAGTCACAGAGGCCGGTGGGCTATAGCCTTTGGTCCGCGGGGGTTGGGGAGGCGGTTTCGGGAGCTCTGGTCGTCGGAAATGGGTACAGTCTTTTCGAGGGTCCTCGTGTACCCAGTGGGAGGCTACGGTCAGAGGCCTGCCCCAAAATGCCAAAAAATACCCCGCGGCGCAGTGCGTGAAATAGTCACTGAGGCCGGTGGGCTATAGCCTTTGGTCCGCGGGGGTTGGGGAGGGCTTTTAGGGGGCTCTGATCATCGAAAATGGGTACCGTCTTTTTTATGGTCCTCGCAGCCTGGGGAGGCTACGGCAGAAGCCCGACCTAAAATAGCAAGACAAGTTCGCGCGCACAGAAAATAGTCACCGAGGCCGGTGGCTATAGCCTTTGGTCCATGGGGCTGGGAGGGCGTCGGGGCCTGGCATCCGAAATGGGTACAGTCTTTCGAGGGTCCTCGTGGTACCTAGTGGGAGGCTACGTCGAGGCCTGCCCTAAATGGCAAGAAATGCCCAGCGCGCAGCTGCGTGAAATAGTCGCCGAGGCCGGTGGTCTATAGCCTTGGTCCGCGGGGCCTGGGAGGGGCGCCTGGGGCTCGGGCCGCAAATGGGTACAGTCTTTGAGGGTCCTCGTGCCTGGGGGGAGGCTACGGTCAGGCCTCGCCCTTAAATGACAAGGAAATGCCCAGCGCAGCGAGTGAAATAGTCGCCGAGGCCAGCTGGCTATAGCCTGGTCCGCGGGGTTGGCCGAGGCGCCGGAGAAGGGGTACATCTTTCGAGGGTCTCGTGCCTGTGGAGGCTACGGTCAGAGGCCTGCCCTAAAATGACAAGAAATGCCCAGCGGCGCAGCGCGGGAAATAGTCACTGAGGCCGGTGGGCTATAACCTTTGGTCCGCGGGGGTTGGGGAAGGTGTTCGGGGGCTCTGGGCGTCCGAAATGGGTACATTCATTTCCAGGGTCCTCGTGTACCTAGTGGGAGGCTACGGTCAGAGGCCTGCCCTAAAATGGCCAGAAATGCCCAGCGGCGCAGCGCGTGAAATAGTCGCCGAGGCCGGTGGTCTATAGCCTTTGGTCCGCGGGGGTTGGGGAGGGGCGTTCGGGGCCTACGCCGGGGCCGGGTACAGTCTTTCGAGGGTCCTTGTGGTACGTTCAGTGGGAGGCGTACGAGGCCTCGCCCTAAATGGCAAGAAATGCTCCACAAGCGCAAATGAAAGTGAAATAGTCGCCGAGGCCGGTGGTCTATAGCCTTTGGTCCGCGGGGGTTGGGGAGGGGCGTTCGGCGGCTCTGGCCGTTGGAAACGGGTACAGTCTTTTCGAGGGTCCTAGTGTGCCCAGTGGGAGGCTACGGTCAAAAGCATGTCCTAAAATAGCAAGAAATGCCCAGCGGCGCAGCGCGTCAAATAGTCGCCGAGGCCAGTGGGCTATAGCCTTTGGTCCGCGGGGGTTGGGGAAGGTGTCGGGGCTCATGTCCGAAATGGCAGTTACGAGGGTCCTCGGTACCCAAAGGGGAGGCTACGGTCGAGGCCTGCCCAAAATGGCAAGAAATGCCCAGCCGCGCAAGGCGGAAATAGTCACCGAGGCCGTGGGCTATAGCCTTTGGTCCGCGGGGGTTGGGAGGGGTCGGGGCCTGGTCGTTGGAAATATGTACAGTCTTTTCGAGGGTCCTCGTGTGCCGAGTGGGAGGCTACGGTCAAGCCCCGCCTAAAATGGCAAGAAATGCCCAACAAGCGCACGTGAAATAGTCGCCGAGGCCGGGCTATAGTTTTGGTCCGGGGGTTGGGAGGGCGCGGGGGCTCCGGTTTCGGAAATGGGTACAGCTTCGAGGGTCCTCGCGCCAGCTGGGAGGTTACGTCCGGCCCGCCCTAAAATGACAGGAAATACCTGGGCGAAGCTGAAATAGCCGCCGAGGCGGCACAGCCTTTTGGTCTGCGGGGGTTGGGGAGGGGCGTCGGAGAAGGGTACAGTCTTTTCGAGGGTCTTCGTGTGCCCCGTGGGAGGCTAAGGTTAGAGGCCTGCCCTAAAATGACAAGAAATGCCCAGCGGCGCATCGCGGGAAATAGTCACTGAGGCCGGTGGGCTATAACCTTTGGTCCGCGGGGGTTGGGGAAGGTGTTCGGGGGCTCTGGCCGTCCGAAATGGGTACAGTCTTTTCGAGGGTCCTCGTGTAGCTAGTGGCAGGCTACGGTCAGAGGCCTGCCCTAAAATGGCAAGAAATACCCAGCGGCGCAGCGCGTGAAATAGTCACCGAGGCCGGTGGGCTATAGCCTTTGGTCCGTGGGGGTTGGGGAGGCTCGGGGCCCGTCGCCGGAAATATGTACAGTCTTTTTCGAGGGTCCTCGTAAAGCCGAGGTGGAGGTTACGTCAGAAGCCTCGCCCTAAAATGGCAAGAAATGCCCAGCGCGCAGCACGTGAAATAGTCGCCGAGGCCGTGGGCTATAGGCTTTGGTCCGCGGGGTTGAGGAGGGCGCTCGGGGCCCGGGCCGGAAATGGGTACAGTCTTTTCGAGGGTCCACGCAGCCTGTGGGGAGGCTACGATCAGAAGTCACCCTAAAATAGAAAGAATGCCCAGCGCGCAGCGCGGAAATAGTCGCCGAGGCCGTGGCTATAGCCTCGGTGCACGGGCGATGGGGGAGGGGGCTCTGGGGCCCGTCGGAAATGGGTATAGTATTTCGAGGGTCCTCGTGTGCCCAGTGGGAGGCTACGGTCAGAGGCCTGCGCTAAATTGGCAAGAAATGCCAGCGCGCAGCACGGAAATAGTCATCGAGGCCGGTGAGCTATAGCCTTGGTCCGGGATTGGGAGGGTGTTTCGGGGCTCTAGTGCCGGAAATGGGTACAGTCTTTTGAGGTCCTAGTGTGCCCAAGGGGAAGCTACGGGTCGAGGCCTGCCCTTAAATGGCAAGAAATACCCAGCGCAGCGGTGAAATAGTCACCGAGGCCGGTGGGCTATAGCCTTTGGTCCGTGGGGCTGGGAGGGGGGCCCGTCGTCCGGAAATATGTACAGTCTTTTCGACGGTCCTCGGTGCCGAGGGAGGCTACGGTTAGAAGCCTGCCCTAAAATGGCAAGAAATGCCCAGCGGCGCAGCACGTGAAATAGTCGCCGAGGCCGGTGGGCTATAGGCTTTGGTCCGCGGGGGTTGGGGAGGGGGTTTCGGGGGCTCTGGTCGTCGGAAATGGGTACAGTCTTTTCGAGGGTCCACGTGTGCCCAGTGGGAGGCTACGGTCAGAAGCCTGCCCTAAAATGGCAAGACATGCCCAGCGGCGCAACAAGGTGAAATAGTCGCCGAGGCCGGTGCGCGCTATAGCCTTTGGTCCGCTGGGGCTGGGAGGCTCGGCCTGGCTCGCCGGAAATGGGTACAGTCTTTCGAGGGTCCACGCAGCCAAGTGGGAGGCTACGCCAGAAGCCCGCCTTTAAAATGGCAAAAATGCCCAAAGAGCAGCGCGTGAAATAGTCACCGAGGCCGGTGGCTATAGCCTTTGGTCCGCTGGGGCCGGGGAGGGGTTTTAGGGCTCGTCAAAATGAGTATCGCTTTTCGAGGGTCCTCGTGGTGCCCAAATGGGAGGCTACGCTCGTAAGCCCGCCCTAAATGGCAAGAATGCCAGCGCGCAATAAGGTGAAATAGTCACCGAGGCCGGGGGGCTATAGGCTTTGGTCCGCTGGGGTTGGGGAGGGGTTTAGGGCTCGTCATCGAAATGGGTACAGCTCTTTTCAAGGGTCCTAGTGTGCCCAAAGGGAGGCTACGGTCAAGCCTCCCTAAAATGGCAAGAAATGCCCAGCGCAGCCAAGGTGAAATAGTCACCGAGGCCGGTGGGCAATAGCCTTTGGTCCGCTGGGGCCGGGGAGGGGTTTCCAGGGGGCTCGTCGCCGGAAATGGGTACATTCTTTTCGAGGGTCCTCGTGCCCCGTGGAGGCTACGGTCGTAAGCCCGCCCTAAAATGGCAAGAAATTTCCAGCTGCTCAGCTGAGGAAATAGTCGCCGAGGCCGGTGGGCTATAGGCTTTGGCCCTCTGGGGTTGGGGAGGGGCGTCAGCCCCGGTGTCGGAAATGGGTACAGTCTTTCTAGGGTCCTCGCGCCAAAGTGGGGAGGCTACGGTCCGGCCTGCCCTAAAATGACAGGAAATGCCCGCCGCGCAGCAAGTGAAATAGTCGCCGAGGCCGTGGGCTATAGCCTGGTCCGCGGGGTTGGGAGGGGCCGGGGATGGGTACAGCTCTTTCGAGGGTCTTCGTGCCTGCTGGGAGGCTACGGCCAGAGGCCTGCCCTAAATGACAAGAAATGCCCAGCGGCGCAACGCGGGAAATAGTCACTGAGGCCCGTGGGCAATAACCTTTGGTCCGCGGGTTGGGAGGGGCTCTGGCCGTCGGAAACAGGTACAGTCTTTTCGAGGGTCCTCGTGTGCCCAGTGGGAGTCAACGTTCAGAAGCCTGTCCTAAAATAGCAAGAAATGCCCAGCGGCGCAGCGCGTCAAATAGTCGCCGAGGCCGGTGGGCTATAGAGTTTGGTCCGCGGGGGTGGGGGAAGAAGTTTCGGCCTGGGCGTCCGAAATGGGTCTTTTTCGAGGGTCTCGTACCCAAGTGGGAGGCTACGGTCAGAGGGCTGCCCTAAATGGCAAGAAAGGCCCAGCGGCGCAGCGCGGGAAATAGTCTCCGAGGCCGTTGGGATATAGCCATTGGTCCGGGGGTTGGGGAGGGCCGTCGGGGCTTAAGTCCGAAATGGTGCACCGAGGGTCCTCGTGGTGCCCAAAGTGGAGGCTACGTCGAGGCCCCGCTTTAAATTGCAAAAGCGCCCAGCGGCGCAGCGCTGCGGAAATAGTCACCGAGGCCGTGGGCTATAGCCTTGGTCCGCGGGGCTGGGGAGGGGTTTCGGGGCCCGCCGGAACGAGTATGGCCTTTCGAGGGTCTCGTAGCCCGGGGAGGCTACGGCCGAAGCCCGTCCCTAAAATAGTAAGAAATGCCCAGCCGCTCAGCGCCACAAATAGTCGCCGAGGCCGTGGGCTATAGCCTGGTCCGCGGGCTGGGAAGGTGTTTCGGGGCCTCGTCCAAATGGGTACAGATTTTCGAGGGTCTCGTGGTACCTGGGTGGAGGCTACGGCCGAAGCCTGCCCTAAAATGGCAAGACATGCCCAACGCGCAGCGCGTGAAATAGTCGCCGAGGCCGTGCGCTATAGCCTTTGGTCCGCGGGCCGAGGGCGTCGGGCGCCGGAAATGGGTTGTTCGAGGGTCCTCGTGGTGCCCTGGGGAGGCTACGGTCAAAAGCCTGCCCTAAATGATAAGAATGCCCAGCGCGCAGGCGTGAAATACGCCGAGGCCGGTGGGATATAGCCTCGGTCCGCGGGGCCGGGGAGGTTCGGGGCTCGTCGCCGGAAATGGGCAGTTTTTCGAGGGTCCTCGCAGCCCGCGGGAGGATACGGTCAGAGGCCTGCGCCAAAAATGGCAAGAAATGCCCAGCGCGAAGCTGCGAAATGGTCATCGAGGCCGGTGAGGGCTGCAGCCTCGGTCCGCGGGGTTGGGAGGAAGTTCTAGGGCTCCGGCGCCTAAATGGGTACAGTCTTTTCGAGGGTCTCGTAGGCCCAAAGGGGAGGCTACGATCAAGCCTGCCCTAAAATAGAAAGAATGCTCAGCGTCGCAGCGCGTGAAATGGCCGCCGAGGCCGGTGCGCTTATAGCCTTTTGGTCCGCGGGGTCCGGGAGGTTTTGGGGGGCTCTCGGTCGCCGGAAATGGGTACAGTCTTTCGAGGGTCCACGGTGCCTGGGCGAGGCTACGGTCAGAAGCCCCGCCTTAAAATGGCAAGACATGCCCAGCGTCGCAGCGCGTGAAATTGTCGCCGAGGTCGTGGGCTATAGCCTTGGGTCCGGGGGGTTGGGGAGGGGCGCCCGGTCTCCGGCCGGAAATGGATACGCCATTTCCTGTGGTCCTCGTGTGCCCAGCTGGGAGGCTACGGTCAGAAGCCTGCCCTAAATGGTAAGATGCCCAGCGCCAAGAAGGCTGCGAAATAGTCGTCGAGGCCGGTGGGCCATAGCCTTGGTCCATGGGGTCTGAGGAGGGCGCTCGGGGCCTGCCGGAAATGGCATGTTTTCGAGGTCCTCGTAGCCCAAAGGAGGCTACGGCAAAAGCCTGCCCTAAAAATGATAAGAAATGCCTGAGGCGCAGTGCGGAAATACTGCCGAGGTCGGGCTATAGCCTCGGGTCCGCTGGGGCTTGGGGAGGGGTTCGGGCCTGGGCTTCGGAAATTGGTACAGTCTTTTCGAGGGTCCTCGTGTGCCCAGTGGGAGGCTACGGTCAGAAGCCTGCCCTAAAATGGAAAGAAATGCCCAGCGGCGCATCGCTTGAAACAGTCGCCGAGGCCGGTGGTCTATAGCCTTTGGTCCGCGTGGGCCGGGAGGGGTTCGGGGTTCCGTCGCCGGAAATGGGTACGCTCTTTTCGAGTGTCTCGTGTGCCGTGGGGAGGCCACGGTGAGAGGCCCGCGCTAAAATGGCAAGAAATGCCCAGCGCCAGTGCGTGAAATGGTCACCGAGGCCGGTGGGCTATAGCCTTGGTCCGCTGGGGCTTGGGAGGAAGTTCTAGGCCCGGCCGGAAATGGTACAGCCTTTTCGAGGGTCCGTGGTGCCCAGTGAGGCTACGATCAGAAGCCTGCCCTAAAATAGAAAGAAATGCCCAGCGCGCAGCTGCCAGGAAATAGTCGCCGAGGCCGTGGGCTATAGCCTTGGTGCACGGGCGCTGGGAGGGGTTTCGAGGCTCGTCGCCGGAATGGTATAGTCTTTCGAGGGTCCTCGGTGCCCAGTGGGAGGCTACGGTCGAGGCCTCGCGCTAAATGGCAAGAAATGTCAGCTACGCAGCACGGAAATAGTCACCGAGGCCGTGGGCTATAGCCTGGTCCCTGGGGATCTGGGAGGGTTCGGCCTGGTCGCCTGGAAATGGTACGCCTTTTTTAGGGTCCTCGTGCCCAGTGAAGTTACGGTCAGAGGCCTGCCATAAAATGGCAAGAAATGCCCAGCGGCGCAGCACGCGAAATAGTCACCGAGGCCGGCGGGCTATAGCCTTTGGTCCGAGGGGGTTGGGAGGGGGTTTCGGGCTCGGCCGCCGGAAATATGTACAGCCTTTTTCGAGGGTCCTCGTGTCCGAGGGGAGGTTACGGTCAAGGTCGCCCTAAAATGGCAAGAAATGCCCAGCCGGGCGCAGCACGTGAAATAGCCGAGGCCGGGCTGGCATAGCCTCGGTCCGCTGGGGGGGGAGGGGCTTTCGGGGCTCGGGCGCCGGAAATGGGTATAGTCTTTTCGAGGGTCCACGTACGCAGGGTGAGGCTTACGGTCGAAGCCCCGCCTTAAAATGGCAAGAATGCCCAGCGCGCAGCGCGTGAAATAGCCGCCGAGGCCGCGCGCTATAGCCTTGGGTCCGCGGGGCCGAGGAGGGGCGCCGGGGCTCGGGCGCCGAAATGGCACAGTCTTTTCGAGGGTCCTCGTGTGCCTGGGTGGGAGGCTACGTCAGAGGCCTGCCCTAAAATGCTAAAAATACCCAACAAGCGCAAGGCGTGAAATAGTCACCAGGCCGTGGCAGGCTATAGCCTCGGTCCGCGGGGCTGGGAGGGGGTTAGGGCTCGTCACGAAAATGGGTACAGTCTTTTCGAGGGTCCTCGTAGCCTGGGTGGGAGGCTACGGTCAGAGGCCTGCCTTAAAATGCTAAAAATACCCAACAGCGGCGTGAAATAGTCACTGAGGCCGGTGGCTATAGCCTTTGGTCCATGGGGCTGGGAGGGGTTTCGAGCTCGGGTCGTCGAAACGGGTACTGCCTTTCGAGGGTCCTCGTGGTGCCCGGGAGGCTACGTCGAGAGCCCGCCTAAATGCTAAAAATACCAGCCAGCGCAGGCGCGGAAATAGGCACCGAGGCCGGTGGGCTATAGCCTTTGATCCGCGGGGGTTGGGGAGGGGGTCGTCATCCGAAATGGGTACCGCTTTTTATGGTCCTCGTAGCCCAGCTGGGAGGCTACGGTCAGAGCCCCGCCTAAATGGCAAGACAAGCTCGCGCAGCGCAGGAAATAGTCACCGAGGCCGGGCTATAGCCTTTGGTCCACGGGGTTTCGGGAGGGCGCCGGGGCTCGCATCCGGAATGGCAGCTTTTCGAGGGTCCTCGTAGCCCAGCTGGGAGGCTACGGTCAGAGGTCTGCCCTAAAATGCTAAAATACCCAGCAGCGGCGTGAAATAGTCGCCGAGGCCGGTGGGCTATAGCCTTGGTCCGCTGGGGGGGGAGGGGTTTCGAGCCTCGTCGCCGGAAATGTACGCCTTTTCGAGGGTCCTCGTGTGCCCAGTGGGAGGCTACGGTCAGAGGCCCGCCATAACAGGGCAAGAAATACCAGCGCGCAGCACGTGAAATAGTCACCGAGGCCGTGGGCTATAGCCTTGGTCCGTGGGGGGTTGGGGAGGGGTTTCGGGCCTGGCCGGAAATATGTACGCCTTTTCGAGGGTCCAGCCGAGGGGGAGGCTACGAAGCCCCGCCCTTAAAATGGCAAGAAATGCCCAGCGGCGCAGCGCGTGAAATAGTTGCCGAGGCCGGGGGGCTATAGCCTTTGGTCCGCGGGGTCAGGAGGGGTTTCGGCCTGGTCGTCGGAAATGGTACAGCTTTTCGAGGGTCCACGTGCAGCGCAGGAGGCTACGGCCAAGCCCGCCCTAAAATGGCAAGACATGCCGCGCAGCGTGAAATAGTCGGCCGAGGCCGGTGGCTATAGCCTTTGGGTCCGCTGGCCGAGGAGGCTGGGGCTCGGGCGCCGGAAATGGGTACAGCCTTTCGAGGGTCCTCGTGTGCCTGGGAGGCCACGTCGAGGCCTGCCCTAAAATGCCAAAAATACCAAAGGCGAAAGGCGTGAAATAGTCGCCGAGGCTGGTGGGCTATAGCCTTTGGTCCGCGGGGGTTGGGGAGGGGCGTCGGAAATGGGTACAGTCTTTTCGAGGGTCCTCGTGTGCCCAGTGGGAGGCTACGGTCAGAGGCCTGCCCTAAAATGCCAAAAAATACCCAGCGGCGCAGTGCGTGAAATAGTCACTGAGGCCGGTGGGCTATAGCCTTTGGTCCGCGGGGGTTGGGGAGGGGGTTTCGGGAGCTCTGGTCGTCGGAAATGGGTACAGTCTTTTCGAGGGTCCTCGTCTGCCCAGTGGGAGGCTACGGTCAGAGGCCTGCCCTAAAATGCCAAAAAAAACCACGCGCGGCAGTGCGTGAAATAGGCACTGTGGCCGTGGGCTATAGGTCGGGTAGGGGGAGGGCTCGTCATCGAAAATGGGTACCGTCTTTTTTATGGTCCTCGTGGTGCCTGGGGAGGCTACGGTCGAAGGTCTGCCTAAAATGGTAAGACAAGCCGCGGGCGCAGCTGGTGAAATAGTCACCGAGGCCGGGCTATAGCCTTTGGTCCACGGGGTTGGGAGGGGCGCTCGGGCCTGCATCCGAAATGGGTACAGTCTTTCGAGGTCCTCGTGTGCCTGGGAGGCTACGGTCAGAGGTCCGCCTAAATGCAAAATACCCAGCGCGCAGCGCGTGAAATAGTCACCCGAGGCCGTGGGCTATAGCCTTGGTCCACGGGGTGGGAGGGGTTTCCGGAGCCCGGCCGCCGGAAATGGGTACAGTCTTTTCGAGGGTCCTCGCAGCCGGTGGGAGGCTACGGTCAGAGGCCCGCCATAAAATGGCAAGAAATACCCAGCGCGCAGCAGGAAATAGTCACCGAGGCCGGTGGGCTATAGCCTTTGGTCCGTGGGGTTGGGAGGGGTTTCGGGCCTGGCCGCCGGAAATATGTACAGTCTTTCGAGGGTCCTCGCAGCCGAGGGAGGCTACGGTCAGAAGCCCGCCTAAATGGCAAGAAATGCCCAGCGCGCAAAGACGTGAAATAGTTGCCGAGGCCGTGGGCTATAGCCTCGGTCCGCGGGGCCGGGAGGGCTCGGGCCTGGTCGCCGGAAATGGGTACAGTCTTTTCGAGGGTCCACGGTACGCAGTGAGGCTACGGTCAGGCCTGCCCCTAAATGGCAAGATATGCCCAGCGGCGCAGCGTGAAATAGTCACCGAGGCCGGTGCGCTATAGCCTTTGGTCCGCGGGGGCCGAGGGGGGCTCGGCCGGAAATGGGTCAGCCTTTTCGAGGGTCCTCGTGGTGCCTGGGGAGGCTACGTTCAGAGGCCTGCCCTAAAATGCCAAAAAATACCCTGCGGCGCAGGGCGTGTAATAGTCTCCGAGGCCGGTGGGCTATAGCCTGTGGTCCGCGGGGGTTGGGAGGGGTTTAGGGTCATCGAAATGGCAGTCCTTTGAGGGTCCTCGTGGTGCCTGGGTGGGAGGCAACGGTCAGAGGCCGGCCCAAAAATTCAAAAAATACCCAGCGGCGCAGTGCGTGAAATAGTCACCTAGGCCGGTGGGCTATAGCCTTAGGTCCGCGGGGTTGGGAGGGGTTTCGAGCTCGGGTCAGTCGAAATGGCAGCCTTTTCGAGGGTCCTCGTGTGCCTGGGAGGCTACGGTCAGAGGCCTGCCCTTAAAATGCCAAAATACTCAGCGCGCAAGGCGCGTGAAATAGGCACCGAGGCCGGTGGGCTATAGCCTTGAGTCCGCGGGGTCGAGGGGGTTTAGGGGCTCGTCATCGAAAATGGGTACCGCTTTTATGGTCCTGCAGCCCAGTGGGAGGCTACGGTCAGAAGCCTGCCCTAAAATGGCAAGACAAGCCGCGCGCGCAGTGGTGAAATAGTCACCGAGGCCGTGGCCATAGCCTTTGGTCCACGGGGCCGGGAGGGGCGTCGGGGCCTGGGCATCCGAAATGGTACAGTCTTTCGAGGGTCCTCGGTACCTAGTGGGAGGCTACGGTCAAGGCCTGCCCTAAAATGGCAAGAAATGCCCAGCGCAGCGCTGAAATAGTCCGCCGAGGCCGGTGGTCTATAGCCTGGTCCGCTGGGGCTGGGAGGGGCGCTCGGGGCTCGGCCTGGAATGGGTACAGCCTTTTGAGGGTCCTCGTGCCTGTGGGAGGCTACGGTCAGAGGCCAGCCATTAAATTGCAAGAAATGCCCAGCGGCGCAGCGCGCGACATAGTCGCCGAGGCCGGTGGGCTTATAGCCTTGCTCCGCTGGGGTTGGGGAGGGGCTCGGGGCCTCGTCATCGGAAATGGCAGCTTTTTCGAGGGTCCTCGTGAGTCCCGTTGTAGGCTACGGTCAGAATCACGCCCTAAAATGGCAAGAAATGTCCAGCGCCGCAGCGCGGGAAATATTCGCCGAGGCCGTGGGCTATAGCCTCGGCCCGGGCCGGGGAGGGCGCTCGGGGCCCGCTGTCGGAAATGGTACAGTCTTTCGACGGTCCTCGCGGCCTCAGTGGAGGCTACGGTCCGGGCATGCCCTAAATGACAGGAAATGCCCAGCGCGCAGCCGAAAGTGAAATAGTCGCCGAGGCCGGTGGCTACAGCCTTTGGTCCGCGGGGCCGAGGAGGCGCTGGGGCTCAAGGCCGGAGAAGGGCAGTCTTCGAGGGTCTTCGTGTGCCCTGTGGGAGGCTACGGTCAGAGGCCTGCCCTAAAATGGCAAGAAATGCCCATCGACGCACTGCGCGACATTGTCGCCGAGGCCGGTGGGCTATAACCTTTGGTCCGCGGGGTCAAGGTGTTCGGCCTGGCATTCAAATGGGTACAGTCTTTCGAGGGTCCTCGTACCTAGGGGAGGCTACGGCGATGCCTGCCCTAAAATGGCAAGAAATGCCCAGCGCGCAAGGTGAAATAGTCGCCGAGGCCGGTGGTCTATAGCCTTGGTGCGCGGGGCCGGGAGGCGCTCGGGGCTCGCTCAAATGGGCAGTCTTTTCGAGGGTCCTCGGTACCCAGTGGGAGGCTACGGTCGAGGCCTGCCCTAAAATGGCAAGAAATGCCCAGCCGCGCAGCTGGAAATTGTCGCCGAGGCCGGTGGTATATAGCCTGGTCCGCGGGGCCGGGGGGGCGCCTGGGGCTCGGCTCGAAACGGGCCTTTTGAGGGTCCTCGTGGTGCCTAGTGGGAGGCTACGGTGAGAAGCCCGCCTAAAATAGCAAGAAATGCCCAGCGCGCAGCTGGCCAAATAGTCGCCGAGGCCGGTGGGCTATAGCCTGGTCCGTGGGCTGGGGAAGGTGTTTCTGGGGCCTGTCCCGAAATGGGTACAGCTTTTCGATACCCGGGGTGGGAGGCTACGGTCGAGGCCTGCTCTAAAATGGCAAGAAATGCTCAGCGCGCAGCGCTGGAAATAGTCACCGAGTCCGGAGGCCTATAGCCTGGGGTCCGCGGGGTTGGGAGGCGCTCGGGGCTCGGGCGTCCAAATGGCACAGTCTTTTCGAGGGTCCTCGTGTACCCAGTGGGAGGCTACGGTCAGAGGCCTGCCCTAAAATGGCAAGAAATGCCCAGCGGCGCAGCGCGGGAAATAGTCACCGAGGCCGGTGGCCTATAGCCTTTGGTCCGCGGGGGTTGGGGAGGGGCGTTCGGGGGCTCTGGTTGTCCGAAATGGGTACAGTCTTTTCGAGGGTCCTCGTGTACCCAGTGGGAGGCTACGGTCAGAGGCCTGCCCTAAAATGATAAGAAATGCCCAACGGCGCAGCGCGTGAAATAGTCGCTGAGGCCGGTGGGCTATAGCCTTTGGTCCGCGGGGGTTGAGGAGGGGCGTTGGCGGGCTCTGGCCGTCGGAAATGGGTACAGTCTTTTCGAGGGTCCTCGTGTGCCCAGTGGGAGGCTACGGGTAAAAGCCTGCCCTAAAATGATAGGAAATGCCCAGCGCCGCAGTGCGTGAAATACTCGCCGAGGCCGGTGGGCTATAGCCGTTGGTCCACTGGGCCGAGGAGGGGCTCGGGCCTGCGCCGGAAATGGGTACAGTCTTTTCGAGGGTCCTCGTGTGCCCAGTGGGAGGCTACGGTCAAAAGCCTGCCCTAAAATGATAAGAAATGCCCAGCGGCGCAGTGCGTGAAATACTCGCCGAGGCCGGTGGGCTATAGCCTTGGTCCGCTGGGGCTGGGAGGGGTTCGGGGCTCGCATCGGAAATTGGTACAGTCTTTCGAGGGTCCTCGTGGTGCCCAAAGGGGAGGCTACGGTGAGAAGCCCGCCGTAAATGGAAAGAAATGCCCAGCGCATTGCGTGAAATACGCCGAGGCCGTGGTCTATAGCCTTTGGTCCGCGGGTTGGGGAGGGGGTTCTGGGGTTCGGCCGTCCGGAAATGGTACAGTCTTTTCGAAAGTGTCCTCGTGGTGTCCAGTGGGAGGCTACGGTCAAAGCCTGCCCTAAAATGATAAGAAATGCCCAGCCGCAGTGCGCGTGAAATACCGCCGAGGCCGGTGGGCTATAGCCTTTTGTCCGCTGGGCCTGGGAGGGGTTGGGGGGCTCTGGGTATCGGAAATTGGTACAGTCTTTTCGAGGGTCCTCGTGTGCCCAGTGGAAGGCTACGGTCAAAAGCCTGCCCTAAAATGATAAGAAATGCCCAGCGGCGCAGTGCGTGAAATACTCGCCGAGGCCGGTGGGCTATAGCCTTTGGTCCGCGGGGCTTGGGGAGGGGGTTCGGGGGCTGCATCGGAAATTGGTACGCTTTTCGAGGGTCCTCGTGCCTGGAGGCTACGGTCAGAAGCCCGCCCTAAAATGGAAAGAAATGCCCAGCGCGCAGCGTGAAATAGTCGCCGAGGCCGGTGGTCTATAGCCTTGGTCCGCTGGGGTTGGGGAGGGTTCGGGCTCAAACGGGTACAGTCTTTCCGAGGGTCCTCGTGCCTGGGAGGCTACAGTCAGAAGCCTATCCTGAAATAGCAAGAAATGCCCAGCGGCGCAGTGCGTCAAATAGTCGCCGAGGCCGGTGGGCTATAGCCTTTGGTCCGCGGGGGTTGGGGAAGGTGTTTCGGGGGCTCTGGTCGTCAGAAATGGGTACAGTCTTTTCGAGGGTCCTCGCCAGAGGTTACGGTCAGAAGCCTGCCCTAAATGGCAAGAAATGCCCAGCGCGCAGCGCGTGAAATAGCCGCCGAGGCCGGTGCGCTATAGCCTGGTCCGCTGGGGCCGAGGAGGGCGTTCGGGGCCTGGGCATCGGAAATGGTACAGTCTTTCGAGGGTCCTCGTAGCGCAGGAGGCTACGTCAAAAGCCTGCCCCTAAAATGATAAGAAATGCCAGCCGCGCAGTGCGGAAATACTCGCCGAGGCCGGTGGGCTATAGCCTGGTCCGCTGGGGAGGGAGGTTCGGGGTTCGGGGTTCTCGCCGAAATTGGTACAGTCTTTCGAGGGTCCTCGTGCCTGGGAGGATACTGGGCCAGAAGCGCCGCTTAAATGGAAAGAAATGCCCAGCCGCGCATTGCGTGAAATGCCGAGGCCGGTGGTCTATAGCCGGTCCGCTGGAGGGGGTTCGGGGTTCGGGGCTGGCCGGAATGGCAGTCTTTTCGAGTGTCCTCGCAGCCTGGGAGGATACGTCGAGGCTCGCGCTAAAATGGCAAGAAATGCCCAGCGCGAGCGTGAAATGGTCACCGAGGCCGGTGGCCATAGCCTTTGGTCCGCTGGGGTTGGGAGGGAAGTTCTAGGGCCCGGCGCCGGAAATGGCAGTCTTTTCGAGGGTCCTCGTGTGCCCAGTGGTAGGTTACGCTCAGATGCCTGCCCTACAATAGAACGAATGCCCAGCGGCGCAGCGCGTGAAATAGTCGCCGAGGTCGCGCGCTATAGCCTTGGTCCGCGGGGTTGGGGAGGGGCTCGCGTCGGAAATGGGTACAGTCTTTTGAGGGTCCACGGTGCCTGGGAGGCTACGGCCGAAGCCTGCCCTAAAATGGCAAGACATGTCCAGCGGCGCAGCGCGTGAAATTGTCGCTGAGGTCGGTGGGCTATAGCCTTTGGTCCGCGGGGGTTGGGGAGGGGCGTTCCGGGTCTCTTGGCGTCGGAAATGGATACAGTCATTTTGAGGGTCCTCGTGTGCCCAGTGGGAGGCTACGGTCAGAAGCCTGCCCTAAAATGGCAAGACATGCCCAGCGGCGCAGTGCGTGAAATAGTCGCTGAGGCCGGTGGGCTATAGCCTTTGGTCCGCGGGGGTTGAGGAGGGGTTTGGGGCCTGGGCCGGAAATGGGTACAGTCTTTTCGAGGGTCCTCGGTGCCTGGGGAGGCTACGCTTAAAAGCTTGCCCTAAAATGGAAAGAAATGCCCAGCGCGCAGTCGCGTGAAATACCGCCGAGGCCGGTGGGCTATAGCCTCGGTCCGCTGGGCCGGGGAGGGGGTTCGGGGCCCGGGCATCGGAAATTGGCAGCCTTTTCGAGGGTCCTCGTGGTGCCCAGTAGGAGGCGACGGTCAGAAGCCTGCCCTAAATGGAAAGAAATGCCCAGTGCGCAGCGCGTGAAACAGTCGCCGAGGCCGGTGGGCTATAGCCCGGTCCGCTGGGCTGGGAGGGGTTCGGGGTTCTGGTCGTCGGAAATGGGTACAGTCTTTTCGAGGGTCCTCGTGTGCCCAGTGGGAGGCTACGGTCAAAAGCCTGCCCTAAAATGATAAGAAATGCCCAGCGGCGCAGTGCGTGAAATACTCGCCGAGGCCGGTGGGCTATAGCCTTTGGTCCGCGGGGCTTGGGGAGGGGGGTTCGGGGGCTCTGGGCATCGGAAATGGGTACAGTCTTTTCGAGGGTCCTCGTGTGCCCAGTGGGAGGCTACGGTCAAAAGCCTGCCCTAAAATGATAAGAAATGCCCAGCAAGCGCACAGGCACAGGAAATACTCGCCGAGGCCGGCGGGCTATAGCCTTTGGTCCGCGGGGCTTGGGGAGGGGGTTACGGGGCCTGCATCGGAAATTGGCAGTCTTTCGAGGTCCTCGTGGTGCCTGGGAGGCTACGGTCAGAAGCCTGCCCTAAATGGAAAGAAATGCCCAGCGCGCATTGCGTGAAACTCGCCGAGGCCGTTGGTCTATAGCCTTTGGTCCGCTGGGGTTGGGGAGGGGTTTTGGGGCCTGGTCGGAAATGGGTACAGCCTTTTCGTGGGTCCTCGTGTGCCCAGTGGGAGGCTACGGTCAGAGGCCTGCCCTAAAATGGCAAGAAATGCTCAGCGGCGCAGCACGGGAAATAGTCACTGAGGCCGGTGGGTATAGCCTTTGGTCCGCAGTGGATAGGGAGGGCCTGGGCTCTGTCACGGAAATGGGTACAGTCTTTTGAGGTCCCACCGTGCCTGGGAAGCTACGGCCGAGGCCTGCCCTAAAATGGAAAGAAATGCCCAGCGCGCACCGAGGCCGGTGGTCTATAGCCTTTGGTCCGCGGGGGTTGGGGAGGGGGTTCGGGGGTTCTGGTCGTCGGAAATGGGTACAGTCTTTTCGAGTGTCCTCGTGTGCCCAGTGGGAGGCTACGGTCAGAGGCCTGCCCTAAACTGGTAAGAAATGCCCAACAAGGCGCAAAGGCGTGAAATACCGCCGAGGTCGGTGGGCTATAGCCTTTGGTCCGCGGGGCTGGGAGGGGGTTCGGGGGCCTGCATCGGAAATTGGTACAGTCTTTCGAGGGTCCTCGTAGCCTGAAGGCTACGGTCAATTGCCTGCACTAAAATGATCAGAAATGCCCAGCGGCGCAGTGCGTGTAATACTCGCAGAGGCCGGTGGCTATTTTGGTCCGCTGGGCCTGGGAGGGGTTCGGCCTGGTATCGGAAATTGGTACAGTCTTCGAGGGTCCGCAGCCCAGAGGCTACGGTCAGAAGCCTGCCCTAAAATGGAAAGAAATGCCCAGCAGCGCATTGCGTGAAACAGTCGCCGAGGCCGGTGGTCTATAGCCTTTGGTCCGCGGGGGTTGGGGAGGGGGTTTCGGGGGTTCTGGTCGTTGGAAATGGGTATAGTCTTTTCGAGGGTCCTCGTGTGCCTAGTGGGAGGCTACGGTCAGAGGCCTGCGCTAAAATGGCAAGAAATGCCTAGCGGCGCAGCACGGGAAATAGTCACTGAGGCCGGTGGGCTATAGCCTTTGGTCCGCGGGGATTGGGGAGGGTGTTTCGGGGGCTCTGGTCGTCGGAAATGGGTACAGTCTTTTTTGAGGTCCTACTGTGCCCAGTGGGAAGCTACGGTCAGAGGCCTGCCCTAAAATGGCAAGAAATACCCAGCGGCGCAGCGCGTGAAATAGTCACCGAGGCCGGTGGGCTATAGCCTTTGGTCCGTGGGCCGGGAGGGGTCGGGGCCCGTCCGCCGGAAATATGTACAGTCTTTTCGAGGTCCTGTGCTGAGGAGGCTACGTCAAGCCTGCCTTAAATGGCAAGAAATGCCCAGCGGCGCAGCACGTTAAATAGTTGCCGAGGCCGGTGGGCTATAGCGTTTGGTCCGCGGGCTGGGAGGGGTTTCGCCCGCCGCCGGAAATGGGTACAGTCTTTTCGAGGGTCCACTGTACGCAGTGGGAGGCTACGGTCGAAGCCTCGCCTAAATGGCAAGACATGCCCAGCGCAGCGCGGAAATAGTCGCCGAGGCCGGCGCTTATAGCCTTTGGTCCGGGGGTTGAGGGAGGGCGCCGGGCTCAAGGCCGGAAATGGGTACAGTCTTTTCGAGGGTCCTCGTGTGCCCAGTGGGAGGCTACGGTCAAAAGCCTGCCCTAAAATTATAAGAAATACCCAGCGGCGCAGTGCGTGAAATACAGACGAGGCCGGTGGGCTATAGCCTTTGGTCCGCGGGGCTTGGGGAGGGAAGTCATAGGCTCTGGGCGTCGGAAATGGGTACAGTCTTTTCGAGGGTCCTCGTGTGCCCAGTGGGAGGCTACGATCAGAAGCCTGCCCTAAAATAGTAAGAAATGCCCAGGGGCGCAGCGCGTGAAATAGTCGCCGAGGCCGGTGGGCTATAGCCTTTGGTCCCCGGGCCGGGAGGTTTCGAGCCCGTCACGCCGGAAATGGCACAGTTTTTCGAGGGTCCTCGTGGTGCCCGCGGGGAGACTCACGCCGAGGCCCCGCCTTAAAATACCAAAAATACCCAGCGCGCAAAGGCGTGAAATAGTCACCGAGGCTGGTGGGCTATAGCCTTGGTCCGCTGGGGCTGGGAGGGGTTTAGGGGCTCGTCATCGAAATGGGTACCGCCTTTTATGGTCCTCGTGGCCAGCTGGGAGGCTACGGCCGAAGCCCGCCCTAAAATGGCAAGACAATTCTGCGCAGCGCTGGTGAAATAGTCACCGAGGCCGGTGGCTATAGCGCTGGTCCACGGGGTCAGGGAGGCTGGGGCTCTGGCATCCGAAACGGTACATTCTATTTCGAGGGTCCTCGTACCTAAGTGGGAGGATACGGTCAAGCCCGCCCTAAAATAGCAAGAAATTCCCAGCGCGCAGGCTGCAAGTAGTCGCCGAGCCCGTGGGCTATAGCCGGTCCGCGGGGTTGGGAGGGGCGCCTGGGCTCACGTCCCAAATGGGTACAGTCTTTCGAGGGTCCTCGTACCCAGCTGGAGGCTACGGTCAGAGGCCTGCCCTAAAATGGCAAGAAATTCCCAGCGGTGCAGCGCGGGAAATAGTCACCGAGGCCGGTGGGCTATAGCCTTTGGTCCGCGGGGGTTGGGGGTTTCGGGCTCGCTGTCTAAATGGGTACAGTCTTTCGAGGGTCCTCGTGGTGCCTGGGAGGCTACGGAGAGGCCTGCCCTAAATGGCAAAAATGCCCAAAGAACAGCAGTCAAGTGAAATAGTCATCCGAGGCCGGTGGGCTATAGCCTTTGGTCCGCGGGTTGGGAGGGTTTTAGGCTTTTGGTCGTCAAAATGAGTACTGCCTTCCGAGGGTCCTCAGTGCTCAAAGGGCAGGCTACATTCAGAAGCCTGCCCTAAAATGGCAAGAAATGCCCAGCTGCAGCGCGTGAAATAGTCACCGAGGCCGTGGGCTATAGCCTTTTGGTCCGCGGGGTTGGGAGGGATCGGAATTGAGTACAGGCCTTTTCGAGGGTCCTCGTAGCCTGGGCAGAGGCTACGGTCAGAAGCCTGCCTAAAATGGAAAGAAATGCCCAGCGCGCATTGCGTGAAACAGGGCCGCCGAGGCCGGTGGTCTATAGCCTTGGTCCGCGGGGTTGGGGAGGGGGTTTCGGGCCTGCGTCGGAAATGGGTACGTCTTTTCGAGGGTCCTCGCGCCTGGGGAGGCTACGGTCAGTGGCCTGCCCTAAAATGGCAAGAAATACCGAGGGCGAAAGGTGAAATAGTTGCCGAGGCCGTGGGGCTTTTGCCTTTGTCCGCTGGGGCTGGGGGGCTCGGGGCTCGTCATCGAAATGGGCATGTCTTTTCGAGGGTCCTCGTGTGCACTGTCGGAGACTACGGTCAGAAGCTTGGCCTAAAAAGGGAAGAAATGCCAAGCGGCGCAACGCATCAAATAGTCGCCGAGGCCGGCGGGCTATAGCGTTTGGTCCGCGGGGGTTGGGGACGGTGTTGCGGGGCCCGTCACGGAAATGGGTACAGTCTTTTCGAGGGTCCTCTTTTGCCCAGTGCGAGGCTACGGTCAGAAGCCTGCCCTAAAATGGCAAGACATGCCCAGCGGCGCAACGCGTGAAATAGTCGCCGAGGCCGGTGGGCTATAGCCTTTGGTCCGAGGGGGCCGGGAGGCTTAGGGCTCGGTCGATGAAAATGGGTATAGTCTTTTCGAGGGTCCCTCGTGCCCAGCGGGCAGGCTACGGTCATAGGCATCCCCTAAAATGGCAAGAAATTTCAGCCGCGCAGCGCTGCGAAATAGTCGCCGAGGCCGGTGGCCAGCCTTTCGGTCCACGGGCCGGGAGGGCGTCGGGGCTCTGGGAGTCCGAAATGTGTACAGTCTTTTCGGGGGTCCTCGTGTACCCAGTGGGAGGCTACGGTCAGAGTCCTGCCCTAAAATGGCAAGAAATGCCCAGCGGCGCAGCACGGGAAATAGTCACCGAGGCCGGTGGGCTATAGCCTTTGGTCCGCGGGGGTTGGGGAGGGGATCGGAATTGTGTACAGTCTTTTCGAGGGTCCTCGTGTGCCCAGTGGGAGGCTACGGTCAAAGGCCTGCCCTAAAATGGCAAGAAATGCCCAGCAGCGCAGCGCGTGAAACGGTCGCCGAGGCCGGTGGGCTATAGCCTTTGGTCCGCGGGGGTTGGGGACGGGAGTCGGAAATGGGTACAGTCTTTTCGAGGGTCCTCATGAGCCCAGTGGGAGGCTACGGTCAGAGGCCTTCCCAAAAATGGCAAGAAATGCCCAGCAGCGCAGCGCGTGAAACGGTCGCCGAGGCCGGTGGGCTATAGGCTTTGATCCGCGGGGGTTGGGGAGGGGGTTTCGGGGGCTCTGGTCGTCAGAAATGGGTACAGTCTTTTCGAGGGTCCTCGTGTGCCCAGTGGGAGGCTACGGTCAGAGGCCTGCCCCAAAATGGCAAAAAATGCCCAGCGGCGCAGCGCGTCAAATAGACACCGAGGCCGGTGGGCTATAGCCTTTGGTCCGCGGGGGTTGGGGAGGGGGTTTTGGATGCTCTGGTCATCGAAAATGGGTACAGTCTTTTCGAGGGTCCTCGTGTGCCCAGTGGGAGGCTACGGTCAGAAGCCTGCCCCAAAATGGCAAGAAATGCCCAGCGGCGCAGCGCGTGAAATAGTCACCGAGGCCGGTGGGCTATAGCCTTTGGTCCACGGGGGTTGGGGACGCGGTTTAGGGGGCTCTGGTCGTCGGAAATGGGTACAATCTTTTCGAGGGTCCTCGTGTGCCCAGTGGGAGGCTACGGTCAGAGGCCTGCCCTAAAATGGCAAGAAATGCCGCGCAGCTGGAAACGGTCGCCGAGGCCGTGGGCTATAGCCTTGGTCCGGGGTCGGGGAGGGAAGTTCTGGGGCTCGGGCGCCGGAAATGGGTACAGTCTTTCGAGGTTCCTCGTGGTGCCTGGGGAGGCTACGGTCAAGCCTGCCCTAAATGGCAAGACATGCCCAGCGCGCAGCGCTGTGAAATAGTCGCCGAGGCCGGTGGCTATAGCCTTTTGGTCCGCGGGGCTCGGGAGGGGTTTAGGGGGCCTGCCGAGAAAATGGTTACTGTCTTTTCGAGGGTCCTCGTGTGCCCAGTGGGAGGCTACGGTCAGAAGCCTGCCCTAAAATGGCAAGAAATGCCAAGCGGCGCAGCGCGTGAAATAGTCACCGAGTCCGGTGGGCTATAGCATTTGGTCCGCGGGGGTTGGGGAGGGGGTTTAGGGGGCTCTGCCGCCGGAAATGGCATGCCTTTTCGAGGGTCCTCGTGTGCCCCGTGGGAGGCTACGGTCAGAGGCCTACCCTAAAATGACAAGAAATGCCCAACGGCGCAGCGCGTGAAATAGTCACCGAGGCCGGTGGGCTATAGCATTTGGTCCGCGGGGGTTGGGGAGGGAAGTTCTGGGGCTCTGGGCGTCGGAAATGGGTACAGTCTTTTCGAGGGTCCTCGTGTGCCCAGTGGGAGGCTACGGTCAGAAGCCTGCCCTAAAATGACAAGACATGCCCAGCGGCGCAGCGCGTGAAATAGCCGCCGAGGCCGGTGGCATATAGCCTTTGGTCCGCGGGGGTTGGGGAGGGGGTTTCGGGGGCTCTGGTCGTCGGAAATGGGTACATTTTTTCGAGGGTCCTCGTGTGTCCAGTGGAAGGCTACGGTCAGAAGCCTGCCCTAAAATGACAAGAAATGCCCAGCGGCGCAGCGCGTGAAATAGTCCTCGAGGCCGGAGGGATATATCCTTTGGTCCGCGGGGGTTGGGGAGGGAAGTTCTGGGGCTCTGGGCGTCGGAAATGGGTACAGTCTTTTCGAGGGTCCTCGTGTGCCCAGTGGGACGCTACGGTCAGAAGCCTGCGATAAAATGGCAAGACATGCCCAGCGGCGCAGCGCGTGAAATAGTCGCCGAGGCCGGTGGGCTATAGCCTTTGGTCCGCTGGGCTGGGAGGGCCTGGGCCTCGAGAAAATGGGTACAGTATTTTCGAGGGTCCTCGTGTGCCCAGTTGGAGACTACGGTCAGAAGCCTGCCCTAAAATGGCAAGAAATGCCTAGCGGCGCAGCGCGTGAAATAGTCACCGAGGCCGGTGGGCTATAGCCTTTGGTCCGCGGGGGTTGGGGAGGGGGTTTATGGGGCTCTGGTCGTCGGAAATGGGTACAGGCTTTTCGAGGGTCCTCGTGTGCCCCGTGGGAGGCTACGGTCAGAGGCCTACCCTAAAATGACAAGAAATGCCCAACGGCGCAGCGCGTGAAATAGTCACCGAGGCCGGTGGGCTATAGCATTTGGTCCGCGGGGGTTGGGGAGGGAAGTTCTGGGGCTCTGGGCGTCGGAAATGGGTACAGTCTCTTCGAGGGTCCTCGTGTGACAGTTGGGAGGCTACGGTCAAGCTCGCCATAAATGGCAAGACATGCCCAGCGCGCAGGGTGAAATAGTCGCCGAGGCCGTGGGCTATAGCCTTTGGTCCGGGGGCCGGGGAGGGGTTAGGGCCTGGTCGCCGAAATGGGTACAATCTTTCGAGGGTCCTCGTGCCTGTGGGAGGCTACGGTCAGAGGCCCGCCCTAAATGGCAAGAATGCCCAGCGCGCAGCGCGCGAGAAACGGCCGACGCCGGTGGGTGATATCCTTGGTCCGGGGGCTGGGAGGAAGTTCTGGGCTCGGCCGGAAATGGGTACAATCTTTTCGAGGGTCCTCGTGTGCCTAGTGGGAGGCTACGGTCAGAAGCCTGCCCTAAAATGGCAAGACATGCCCAGCAGCGCGAAATAGTCGCCGAGGCCGGGGGGCTATAGCCTTGGTCCGCGGGGTTGGGAGGGGTTTCGGGGCTCGGTCACGGAAATGGGTACATTCTTTTCAAGGGTCCTCGCAGCCAGTGGGAGGCTACGGTCGAGGCCTGCCCTAAAATGGCAAGAATGCCCAGCGCGCAGCTGCGGAAATAGTCACCGAGGCCGTGTGCTATAGCCTTTGGTCCGCGGGGCCGGGGAGGGGTTTAGGGCCTGGTCGCCGGAAATGGGTACAGTCTTTTCGAGGGTCATCGTGCCCTGTGGGAGGCTACGGTCGAGGCCTACCAAATGACAAGAAATGCCCAGCGCGCAGGAAATAGTCCCCGACGCCGTGGGCTATAGCATTTGGTCCGCGGGGTTGGGAGGGAAGTTCTGGGCTATGGGCGCCGGAAATGGGTACATGCTTTTCGAGGGTCCTCGTGCCCAAAGGAGGCTACGGTCAGAAGCCTGCGATAAAATGGCAAGACATGCCCAGCGGCGCAGCGCGTGAAATAGTCGCCGAGGCCGGTGGGCTATAGCCTTTGGTCCGCGGGGGTTGGGGAGGGGGTTTAGGGGGCTCTGGTCATAGAAAATGGGTACAGTATTTTCGAGGGTCCTCGTGTGCCCAGTGGGAGGCTACGGTCAGAAGCCTGCCCTAAAATGGCAAGAAATGCCCAGCGGCGCAGCGTGTGAAATAGTCACCGAGGCCGGTGGGCTATAGCCTTTGGTCCGCGGGGGTTGGGGAGGGGGTTTCGGGGGCTCTGGTCGTCGGAAATGGGTATAGTCTTTTCGACGGTCCTCGTGTGCCCAGTGGGAGGCTACGGTCAGAGGCTCACCCTAAATGACAAGAATGCCCAACGCGCAGCGGAAATAGTCACCGAGGCCGGTGGGCTATAGCATTTGGTCCGCGGAGGTTGGGGAGGGAAGTTCGGGGCTCGCCGGAAATGGGTACAGTCTTTCGAGGGTCCTCGTGGTGCTGGCGGGAGGCTACGGTCAGAAGCCCGCCATAAATGGCAAGACATGCCCAGCGCAGCGCTGCGTGAAATAGTCGCCGAGGCCGGTGGGCTATAGCCTGGTCCGCGGGGCCGGGAGGGGCCAGGGCTCGTCGCCGAAATGGGTACAATCTTCTCGAGGGTCCTCGTGGTGCCTGGGGAGGCTACGGTCGAGGCCTGCCTAAATGGCAAGAAATGCCCAGCGACGCAGGAAACGCCGCCGAGGCCGCGGGTGATAGCCTTTGGTCCGCGGGGCCGGGGAGGAAGTTCGGGGCTCTGGGCGTCGGAAATGGGTACAGTCTTTTCGAGGGTCCTCGTGTGCCCAGTGGGAGGCTACGGTCAGAAGCCTGCCCTAAAATGGCAAGACATGCCCAGCGGCGCAGCGCGTGAAATAGTCGCCGAGGCCGGTGGGCTATAGCCTTTGGTCCGCGGGGGTTGGGGAGGTGGTTTAGGGGGCTCTGGTCGTCAGAAATGGGTACAATCTTTTCGAGGGTCCTCGTGTGCCCAGTGGGAGGCTACGGTCAGAGGCCTGCCCTAAAATGGCGAGAAATGCCCAGCGGCGCAGCGCGTGAAACGGTCGCCGAGGCCGGTGGGTGATAGCCTTTGGTCCGCGGGGGTTGGGGAGGGAAGTTCTGGGGCTCTGGGCGTCGGAAATGGGTACAGTATTTTCGAGGGTCCTCGTGTGCCCAGTGGGAGACTACGGTCAGAAGCCTGCCCTAAAATGGCAAGAAATGCCTAGCGGCGCAGCGCGTGAAATAGTCACCGAGGCCGGTGGGCTATAGCCTTTGGTCCGCGGGGGTTGGGGAGGGGGTTTAGGGGGCTCTGGTCGTCGGAAATGGGTACAGGCTTTTCGAGGGTCCTCGTGTGCCCCGTGGGAGGCTACGGTCAGAGGCCTACCCTAAAATGACAAGAAATGCCCAACGGCGCAGCGCGTGAAATAGTCACCGAGGCCGGTGGGCTATAGCATTTGGTCCGCGGGGGTTGGGGAGGGAAGTTCTGGGGCTCTGGGCGTCGGAAATGGGTACAGTCTCTTCGAGGGTCCTCGTGTGCCAAGTGGGAGGCTACGGTCAGAAGCCTGCCATAAAATGGCAAGACATGCCCAGCGGCGCAGCGCGTGAAATAGTCGCCGAGGACGGTGGGCTATTGCCTTTGGTCCGCGGGGGTTGGGGAGGGGGTTTAGGGGGCTCTGGTCGTCAGAAATGGGTACAATCTTCTCGAGGGTCCTCGTGTGCCCAGTGGGAGGCTACGGTCAGAGGCCTGCCCTAAAATGGCAAGAAATGCCCAGCGACGCAGCGCGTGAAACGGTCGCCGAGGCCGGTGGGTGATAGCCTTTGGTCCGCGGGGGTTGGGGAGGGAAGTTCTGGGGCTCTGGGCGTCGGAATGGCACAGTCTTTTCGAGGGTCCTCGTGCCCGTGGGAGGCTACGGTCAGAAGCCTGCCCTAAATGGCAAGACATGCCCAGCGCGCAGCAAGGTGAAATAGTCACCGAGGCCGGTGGCTATAGCATTTGGTCCGCTGGGCTGGGAGGGGTTTACGGGCTCTAGTCGTCGGAAATGGGTACAGTCTTCGAGGGTCATCGTGCCCGTGGGAGGCTACGGTCAGAGGCCTCACCCTAAATGACAAGAAATGCCCAGCGCGCAGCTGCTGGGAAATAGTCACCGAGGCCGGTGGGCTATAGGCATGGTCCGGGGTGGGAGGGAAGTTCCGGGGCGCCGGAAATGGGTGCCTTTTTCAAGAGTCCTCGGTGCCTGGGAGGTTACGGTAAGAAGCCCGCCATAAATGGCAAGACATGCCCAGCGCAAAGTGCGTGAAATAGTCGCCGAGGCCGTGGGCTATAGCCTTGGTCCGCTGGGGTCGGGGGGAAGTTCGGGCCTGGCCGGAAATGGCACAGTCTTCGAGGGTCCTCGTGCCTGGGAGGCTACGGTCAGAAGCCTGCCCTAAATGGCAAGACATGCCCAGCGCGCAGCGCGTGAAATAGTCGCCGAGGCCGTGGCCTATAGCCTTGGTCCGCGGGGCTGGGAGGGGGTTTAGGGGCCCGGTCCGCCGGAAATGGGTACACCTTTCGAGGGTCCTCGGTGCCTGGGAGGCTACGGTCGAGGCCTGCCCTAAATGGCAAGAATGCCCAGCGCAGCGCTGGAAACGGTCGCCGAGACAGTGGGCTATAGCCTTTAGTCCGGGGGGGCTGGGAGGAAGTTCGGGGCTCGCATCGGAAATGGGTACAGTCTTTTCGAGGGTCCCTGTTCCCAGTGGGAGGCTACGGTCAGAAGCCTGCCCTAAAATGGCAAGACATGCCCAGCGGCGCAGCGCGTGAAATAGTCGCCGAGGCCGGTGGCCTATAGCCTTTGGTCCGCGTGGGTTGGGAAGCGGTTTCGGGGCCTCTGGGCGTCGGAAATGGGTACAGTCTTTTCGAGGGTCCTCGTGTGCCCAATGGGAGGCTACGGTCAGAAGCCTGCCCTAAAATGGCAAGACCTGCCCTAAAATGGCAAGACATGCCCAGCGGCGCAGCGCGTGAAATAGTCGCCGAGGCCGGTGGCCTATAGCCTTTGGTCCGCGTGGGTTGGGGAGGGGGTTTCGGGGGCTCTGGTCGTCGGAAATGGGTACATTCTTTTCGAGGGTCCTCGTGTGTCCAGTGGGAGCCTACGGTCAGAGGCCTGCCCTAAAATGGCAAAAAATGCCCAGCGACGCAGCGCGTGAAATAGTCACCGAGGCCGGTGGGCTATAGCCTTTGGTCCGCGGGGGTTTGGGAGGGGGTTTAGAGGGCTCTGGTCGTCGGAAATGGGTACAGTCTTTTCAAGGGTCATCGTGTGCCCCGTGGGAGGCTACAGTCAGAGGCCTACCCTAAAATGACAAGAAATGCCCAGCGGCGCAGCGCGTGAAATAGTCGCCGAGGCCGGTGGGCTATAGCCTTTGGTCCGCGGGGGTTGGGGAGGGAAGTTCAGGGCTCGGGCGCCGAATGGCATGCCTTTTCGAGGGTCCTCGGTGCCCAAAGGGAGGCTACGGTCAAGCCCGCCATAAAATGGCAAGACATGCCCAGCGCGCAGCGCGGAAATAGTCGCCGAGGCCGTGGGCTATAGCCTTGGTCCGCTGGGTTGGGAGGGAAGTTCTGGTGCTCGGGCGCCGGAAATGGGTACAGTTTTTCGAGGGTCCTCGTGCCCAAAGGGGAGGTTACGGTCAGAAGCCCGCCATAAATGGCAAGATATGCTCAGCGCGCAGCGCATGAAATAGTCGCCGAGGCCGGTGGCTATAGCCTGGTCCGGGAGGGGGTTTAGGGCTCGGTCGCCGGAAATGGCGGTTTTGCGAGGGTCATCGTGTACCCCGTGGGAGGCTACAGTCAGAGGCCTACCCTAAAATGACAAGAAATGCCCAACGGCGCAGCGCGTGAAATAGTCGCCGAGGCCGGTGGGCTATAGCCTTTGGTCCGCGGGGGTTGGGGAGGGAAGTTCTGGGGCTCTGGGCGTCGGAAATGGGTACAGTCTTTTCGAGGGTCCTCGTGTGCCCAGTGGGAGGCTACGGTCAGAAGCCTGCCGTAAAATGGCAAGACATGCCCAGCGGCGCAGCGCGTGAAATAGTCGCCGAGGCCGGTGGCCTATAGCCTTTGGTCCGCGTCGGTCAGCCGGGTTTTGGGGCTCGCCGGAAATGGGTACACTTTTGAGGGTCCTCGGTGCCCAGTGGGACGCCCGGCCAAGCCCGCGCTTAAAATGGCAAGACATACCCAGCGCGCAGCGCAGGAAATAGTCACCGAGGCCGTGGGCTATAGCCTGGTCCGCTGGGGTCGAGGGGTTTAGGGGCTCGTCGTCGGAAATATGTACAGTCTTTTCGAGGGTCATCGTGTGCCCCGTGGGAGGCTACGGTTAGAGGCCTACCCTAAAATGACAAGAAATGCCCAGCGCAGCGCTGGAAATAGTCACCGAGGCCGTGGGCTAGCATTCGGTCCGCTGGGGCTGGGAGGGGTTTAGGGGCTCTGCCGGAAATGGGTACAGTCTTTTCGAGGGTCATCGTGTGCCCCGTGGGAGGCTACAGTCAGAGGCCTACCCTAAAATGACAAGAAATGCCCAGCGGCGCAGCGCGTGAAATAGTCACCGAGGCCGTTGGCCTATAGCCTTTGGTCCGCGTGGGTTGGGGAGGGGGTTTCGGGAGCTCTGGTCGTCGGAAATGGGTAAATTCTTTTCGAGGGTCCTCGTGTGTCCAGTGGGAGGCTACGGTCAGAGGCCTGCCCTAAAATGGCAAAAAATGCCCAGCGGCGCAGCGCGTGAAATAGTCCTCGAGGCCGGAGGGATATATCCTTTGGTCCGCGGGGGTTGGGGAGGGGGTTTAGGGGGTTCTGGTCATCGAAAATGGGTACGCCTTTTTCGAGGGTCTCGTGCCTGGGGGAGGCTACGGTCAGAAGCCCGCCTAAATGGCAAGAAATGCCTGGCGCAGCGCAGGAAACGGGCGCCGAGCCCGGTGGGCTATGGCCTGTGGTCCGCGGGCTGGGAGGAAGTTCTGGGATCCGCCGGAAATGGGCATGCTTTTCTAGGGTCCTCCCGTGCCTGGGGAGGCTTACGGTCAAGCCCGCCCTAAATGGCAAGACATGCCCGCGCAAGGTGGAAATAGTCACCAGGCCGGGCCTTGGTCCGCGCGGTTGGGGAGGGGGTTTAGGGCTCGCGCCGGAAATGGGTACCATTTCGAGGGTCCTCGTGCCCGTGGGAGACTACGGTCAAGCCCCGCCATAAATGGCAAGAAATGCCCAGCGCGCAGCACAGGAAATAGTCACCGAGGCCGTGGGCTGGCAGCCTTTGGTCCGCGGGCGGGGGAGGGGTTTAGGGCCCGGGCGCCGAAATGGCACATTTCGAGGGTCCTCGTGTGCCCAGCTGGGAAGGCTACGGTCAGAGGCTCACCCTAAAATGAAAAGAATTGCCCAGCGCGCAGCGCGGAAATAGTCACCGAGGCCGGTGGGCTATAGACGGTCCGCCGGGCTGGGAGGGAAGTTCGGGGCTCAAGGCCGGAAATGGGTACAGTCTTTTCTAGGGTCCTCGTGGTGCCCTGGGAGGCTACGGTCAGAAGCCTCGCCCTAAAATGGCAAGAAATGCCCAGCGCGCAGCGTGAAATAGTCCTTGAGGCCGAGGGCTATAGCCTTGGTCACGGGGCCGGGAGGGGCTTAGGGGGCTCGTCATCGAAAATGGGTACAGTTTTTGAGGGTCCTCGTGCCTGGGGAGGCTACGGTCAAGCCCGCCTTAAAATGCCAAGAAATGCCCTGTGCAGCGCGATGAAATTGTCACCGAGGCCGGTGGGCTATAGCCTTGGTCCGCGTAGGGTTGGCGAGGGGTTTAGGGGGCTCTGATTGTCGGAAATGGGTACAGTCTTTTCGAGGGTCCTCGTGTACCCCGTGGGAGGCTACGGTCAGAGGCCTACCCTAAAATGACAAGAGATACCCAGCGGCGCAGCTCGTGAAATAGTCACCGAGGCCGGTGGGCTATAGCAATTGGTCTGCTGGGGCCGGGAGGAAGTTCTGGGCGTCGGAAATGGGTACAGGCTTTTCGAGGGTCCTCGTGTGCCCAGTGGGAGGCTACGGTCAGAAGCCTGCCATAAAATGGCAAGACATGCCCAGCAGCGCAGCGCGTGAAATAGTCACCGAGGCAGGTGGGCTATAGCCTTTGGTCCTCGGGGGTTGGGCAGGGGGTTTAGGGGGCTCTGGTCGTCGGAAATGGGTACAATCTTTTCGAGGGTCCTCGTGTGCCCAGTGGGAGGCTACGGTCAGAGGCCTGCCCTAAAATGGCAAGAAATGCCGCATAGCGCGTGAAACTGTCAGGCCGAGGTGGGCTATAGCCTTTGGTCCGCGGGGTTGGGCGAGGGGTTTCGGGGCTCGCCGGAAATGGGTACATTCTTTTCGAGGGTCCTTGTGTGTGCCTGGGAGGCTACGGTCGAAGATCGCCCTAAATGGCATGACATGCCCAGCGCGCAGCGTGAAATAGTTTCCGCCGAGGCCGGTGGGCTATAGCCTTTGGTCCGCGGGGGTTGGGAGGGGTTTGGGGCTCGTCATCGAAATGGGTACAGTCATTTCGAGGGTCCTCGTGGTGCCTGGGGAGGCTACGGTCGAGGCCTCGCCTTTAAAATGGCAAGAAATGCCAAGCGCGCAGCGCTGTGAAACGGTCGCCGAGGCCGGTGGGCTATAGCCTTGGTCCGCGGGGTTGGGAGGGGTTTCGGGGCCTGCCGCCGAAATGGGTACGGTCTTTTCGAGGGTCCTCGGTGCCTAGGGGGAGGCTACTGAAGCCCGCCCCTAAAATGGCAAGAAATGCCCAGCGCAGGCGTGAAATAGTCGCCGAGGCCGGTGGGCTATAGCCTTTGGCCCGCTGGGGCTGGGAGGCGTGGGGCTCTGGTGTCGGAAATGGGTACAGTCTTTCGAGGGTCCTCGCGTCAAAGTGGGAGGCTACGGTCAGGGCCCCGCCCTAAAATGGCAAGAAATGCCCAGCGCAGAAAGTGAAATAGTCACCGAGGCCGCGGGATATAGCCTTGGTCTACGGGGTTGGGAGGCGCCGGAAATGGCATGCCTCTCGAGGGTCCTGTGCCCTGTGGGAGGCTACGGTCGAGGCCTGCCCTAAATGACAAGAAATGCCAGCGCGCAGCAGGTGAAATAGTCGCCGAGGCCGGTGGGCTATAGCCTTTGGTCCGCGGGGGTTGGGGAGGTGGTTAAGGGGGCTCTGGTCGTCGACAATGGGTAGACTCTTGTCGAGGGTCCTCGGTGCCTGGGGTGAGCCTACATCAAAAGCCCGCCCTAAAATGACAAAAATACCAGCGCAGGCTGGGAAATAGCCACCGAGGCCGGTGAGCTATAGCCTTTTGGTCCGCGGGGTTGGGGAGGGGTTTAGGGCTCCGTCGCCGGAAATGGGTACAGTTTTTCGAGGGTCCTCGCTGCTGGGAGGCTACGAAGCCCGCCTAAAATAGCAAGGCATGCCCAGCGCGCAGCGGTGAAATAGTCGCCGAGGCCTGGGCTATAGCCTTTGGTCCGCGGGGTTGGGAGGTGTTCGGGGCCTGGGCGCCGGAAATGGGTACAGCCTTTTCGAGGGTCCTCGTGCCTGGGAGGCTACTACGAAGCCCGCCCTAAAATGAGAAGAACTGCCCAGCCCAACAAGGTGAAATAGTCTCCGAGGCCGGTGGGCTACAGCCTGTGGTCCCCGGGCGTTGGGGAGGGGGTTTAGGGGCTCGGTCGCGGAAATGGGTACAGTCTTTTCGAGGGTCCTCGCGCCTGGGAGAGGCTACGGTCAAGCTCGCCTAAAATAGCAAGGCATGCCCAGCGGCGCAGCGGGTGGAAAAGTCGCCGAGGACGGTCGGCTATATCCTTTGGTCCGCGGGGGTTGGGGACGGGCGTTCGGGGGGTCTGGGCGTCGGAACTGGGTACAGTCTTTTCGAGGGTCCTCGCAGCCCTGGGAGACTACGGCCGAGGCCCGCCCTAAAATGGCGAGAAATGCCCAGCGCGCAGCTGGGGAAATAGTCACCAAGCCGGTGGCCTATAGACGGTCCGGGGGTTGGGAGGGTTTCGGGTTCTGGTCATCGGAAATGGGTGCCTTACAAGGGTCCTCGTGGTGCCTGGGTGGGAGGCTCCGGCCTCAAGCCTGCCTTAAATGCCAAGAAATGTCCAGCAGCGCAGCGGAAATAGTCGCCGAGGCCGGTGGGTTTTAGCCTTTGGTCCCGGTGGGGAGGGGTTTAGGGGCTCGGTCGGGCCGGAAATGGGCACAGCTTTTCTAGGGTCCTCGTGCAGTGCTCAAGTGAGGCTACGGTCGAAGCCCGCCCCTAAATTGGCAAGACATGCCCAAAGGCGCAGAAGCAGAAAATAGCGCAGTCGCCGAGGTCGCGGGTTATACCTTCGGTCCGCTGGGCGGGGAGGGGTTTAGGGCTCTGGTTTTTCGTCGGAAATGGGTACACTCATTTCTGAGGGTCCTCGTAGCCCAAAGTGGGAGGCTACATTGTCAGAAGCCCGCCATAAATGGCAAGAAATGCCCAGCCGCGCAGCTGCTGCGAAATAGTCACCGAGGCCGGTATGTATTTTGGTCCGCGGGCGGTTAGGGAGGGGGTTTAGGGGCTCGGGCGCGGAAATGGGCATACCATTTCGAGGGTCCTCGTGTGCCCAGTGGTAGGCTACGGTCAGAGGCCTACCCTAAACTGACAAGAATTGCCCAGCGGCGCAGCGCGTGAAATAGTCACCGAGGCCGGTGGGCTAGAGCATTTAGTCCGCCGGGGTTGGGAGGAAGTTCGGGCTCGAAAGGCCGGAAATGGGTACAGTCTTTCGAGGGTCTCGTGGTGCCCAAAGTGGGAGGTTACGGTCGAAGCTCTAAAATGGCAAGGCATGCCTGGCGCTGCGCGCTGCTGGAAATAGTCGCCGAGGCCGGTGGGCTACAGCCTGGTCCGCTGGGGTTGGGGAGGGGTTTAGGGGCCTGGCCGCCGGAAATGGTACACCTTTCGAGGGTCCTCGTGCCCAGCGGGAGGCTACGGTCGAGGCCTGCCCTAAATGGCAAGAAATGCCCAGCGCGCAGATGAAACGTCGCCGAGGTCGGGCTATAGCCTGGTCCGCGGGGGTTGGGGAGGGAAGTTCTGGGGATCTGGGCGTCGGAAATGGGTACAGTCTTTTCTAGGGTCCTCGTGTGCCCAGTGGGAGGCTACGGTCAGAAGCCTGCCCTAAAATGGCAAGACATGCCCAGCGGCGCAGCGCGTGAAATAGTCACCGAGGCCGGTGGGCTATAGCCTTTGGTCTGCTGGGGTTGGGGAGGGAAGTTCTGGGGATCTGGGCGTCGGAAATGGGTACAGTCTTTTCTAGGGTCCGTGGTGCCTGGGAGAGGCTACGGTCAAGCTCGCCTAAAATGGCAAGACATGCCCAGCGCAGGCGCAGGAAATAGTCACCGAGGCCGGTGGGCTATAGCCTTTGGTCCGCTGCAGTTGGGGAGGGGCTTAGGGGCTCGCGCCGGAATGGGTACAGTCATTTCGAGGGTCCTCGTGTGCCCAGTGGAAGGCTACGGTCAGAGGCTTACCCTAAAATGACAAGAATTGCCCAGCGGCGCAGCGCGTGAAATAGTCACCGAGGCCGGTGGGCTAGAGCATTTGGTCCGCCGGGGTTGGGGAGGGAAGTTCTGGGGCTCTGAGCGTCGGAAATGGGTACAGTCTTTTCGAGGGTCCTCGTGTGCCCAGTGGGAGGCTACGGTCAGAAGCCTGCCATAAAATGGCAAGGCATGCCCAGCGGCGCTGCGCTTGAAATAGTCGCTGAGGCCGGTGGGCTATAGCCTTTGGTCCGCGGGGGTTGGGGAGGGGGTTTATGGGGATCTGGTCGTCGGAAATGGGTACAGTCTTTTCGAGGGTAGCCTGGCAGTGGGAGGCTACGGTCAGAGGGCCCCAAAATGGCAAAAAATGCCCCGCGGCGCAGCGCGTGAAGCGGTCGCCGAGGCCGTGGCTATAGCCTTTTGGTCCGCGGGGTTGGGGAGGATGTTCTGGGATCCGGGCGCCTAAATGGATACAGTCTTTTCTAGGGTACTTGTGTGCCCAGTGGGAGGCCACGATCAGAGGCCAGCCCTAAAATAGTAAGAAATGCCCAGCGGCGCAGCGCGCGAAATAGTCGCCGAGGCCAGTGGGCTATCGCCTTTGGTCCGTGGGCTTGAGGAGGGGTTTAGGGGGCGCCACAAAATGGGTACAGTCTTTCGAGGGTCCTCGTGTGCCCAGTGGGAGGCTATGGTCAGAAGCCTACCATAAAATGGCAAGAAATTCCCAGCGGCGCAGCGCTGCGGAAATAGTCACCGAGGCCGCGTGGGCTATAGCCTGGTCCGCGAGGGGGTGCAGGGGCTTAGGGCCTGTCGCCGTTTTGAAATGGGTACAGTCTTTTCGAGGGTCCTCGTGCCCTGTGGGAGGCTACGGTCGAGGCCTCACCCTAAATGACAAGAGATGCCCAGCGCGCAGCTCAGGAAATAGTCACCGAGGCCGTGGGCTAGCAGTATTTGGTCCGCTGGGGGCTGGGAGGGAAGTTCTGGGCTCGCGGAAATGGGTACCGCCTTTTTCGAGGGTCCTCGCAGGCCCAGTGGGAGGCTACGGTCAGAAGCTCGCCATAAATGGCAAGACATACCCAAGGCGCAGCGTGAGGAAATAGTCCCCGAGGCCGGTGGGCTATAGCCTTTGGTCCGCGGGGGTTGGGGAGGGGGTTTCGGGGGCTCTGATCGTCGGAAATGGGTACATTCTTTTCGAGGGTCCTCGTGTGCCCTGTGGGAGGCTACGGTCAGAGGCCTACCCTAAAATGGCAAGAAATGCCCAGCGGCGCAGCGCGTGAAACGGTCGCCGAGGCCGGTGGGCTATAGCCTTTGGTCCGCAGGGGCAGGGGTTTCGGGGCTCTGATCCGCCGGAAATGGGTACAGTCTTTTCAAGGGTCCTCGTGTGCCCAGTGGGAGGCTACGGTCAGAAGCCTGCCCTAAAATGGCATGACATGCCCAGCGGATTAGCGCGTGAAATAGTCGCCGAGGCCAGTGGGCTATAGCCTTTGGTCCGCCGGCTGCCTGGGAGGGTTTTAAGGGCCTGTCACGAAAATGGGTACAGTCTTTCCGAGGGTCCGTGGTGCCTAGTGGGAGGCTACGGTCAGAAGTCCAAGCCCTAAAATTTAAGGAATGCCCAGCGCGCAGCGCTGGGAAATAGTCACCGAGGCCGGGTGGGCTGGCAGCCTTTGGTCCGCTGGGGGCTGGAGGGCTTGAGGGGCCTTGGCCGGAAATGGGCAGACAATCTTTTTCGAGGGTCCTCGTGTGCCTGTGGAGTTGGGCTGCCGGCTACGGTCAAGCCCACCCTAAAATGACAAGAAATGCCCAGCTGCCATGGAAATAGTCACCGAGGCCGGGCTATAGCATTTGGTCCGCTGGGGAGGGAAGTCTGGGGCTCGGTCCGCGAGAAATGGCAACAGTTCTTTTCGAGGGTCCTCGGTAGCCCCAGTGGGAGGCTACGGTCAGAGGCCTCTGGCCTAAAATGGCAAGAGACATGCCCAGCGCGCTGCGCGCTGGAAATAGTCGCCGAGCCGGTGAGGCTATAGCAGCCTTTGGTCCGCGGGCTGCCGTTGGGGTTGGGGGCGGGCCTTGCCGAAATGGGTACAATCTTTTCGAGGTCCTCGGCCCAGTGGGAGGCTACGGTCGAGGCCTGCCCCAAATGAGCAAGAATGCCCAGCGGGCGCAGCTGCGTGAAACGTCGCCGAGGCCGGTGGGCTATAGCCTTTGGGTCCGCTGGGCCGGGAGGGAAGTTTGGGCCCGCCGGAAATGGGTACAGTCTTTCGAGGGTCCTCGTGGTGCCTCAAGGGGAGGTTACGTCAGAAGCCTGCCCTAAAATGGCAAGACATGCCCAGCGCGCAGCTGTGAAATAGTCGCCGAGGCCGGTGGGCTATAGCCTGGTCCGCTGGGGGGTTGGGGAGGGGTTTAGGGGCCTGGTCATCGAAAATGGTACAAGTCTTCGAGGGACCTCGCAGCCTGGGAGGCTACGGGTCAGAAGCTCGCCCTAAAATGGCAAGACATACCCAGCGCGCAGCGCGTGAAATAGTCGCTGAGGCCGTGGGCTATAGCCTGGTCCGCGGGGGTTGGGAGGGAAGTTCCGGGGCGCCGGAAATGGTACAGTCTTTTCGAGGGTCCCTCGTGGTGCCTGGAGGCTACGGTCAGAAGCCTGCCCTAAATGGCAAGATGCCCAGCTGCGAGCGCTGTGAAATAGTCCGCCGAGGCCGTGGGCTATAGCCTTGGTCCGCTGGGGCCGAGGGGCTTAGGGCTCTGGCCATCGTAAAATGGGCAACCTTTTCGAGGGTCCTCAGCCTGGGTGGGAGGCTACGGTCAGAGCCCGCCCTAAATGGCAAGACATACCCAGCGCGAGCTGAAATAGTCCGCCGAGGCCGGTGGGCTATAGCCTCGGTCCGCTGGGGTTGGGAGGAAGTTCTGGGCCTGGGCCGGAAATGGGTACAGTCTTTCGAGGGTCCTCGTGGTGCCCAGTGGAGTTACGGTCGAAGCCCCTAAAATGGCAAGACATGCCCCAGCGCAGCCGGTGAAATAGCCGCCGAGGCCGGTGGGCTACAGCCTTTGTCCGGGGCCGGGGGAGGGGTTTAGGGGCCTGGTCATTGAAAATGGGTACAGTCTTTCGAGGGTCCTCGTGGTGCCTGTGGGAGGCTACGGTCAGAAGCCTCGCCCTAAATGGCAAGAATGCCCAGCGCGCAGCTGCTGAAATAGGCACCGAGGCCGTGGTGGGCTATAGCACGGTCCGCGGGGCAGAGGGAAGTTCGGGCCCGGGCGCCGGAAATGGGTACAGCCATTTCGAGGGTCCTCGTGTGCCCAGATCGAGGCTACGGTCAGAAGCCTGCCCTAAAATGGCAAGACATGCCCAGCGGCGCAGCGCGTGAAATAGTCGCCGAGGCCGGTGGGCTATAGCCTTTGGTCCGCGTGGGTTGGGGAGGGAAGTTCTGGGGCTCTGGGCGTCGGAAATGGGTACAGTCTTTTCGAGGGTCCTCGTGCCTGGGCAGAGGCTACGGCCGAAGCCTGCCCCAAAATGTCAAGATACATGTACCCAGCGGGCGCAGCCGGGTGAAATAGTCGCCGAGGCCGCGGGCTATAGCCTTTGGGTCCAAGGGGGTTGGGGAGGGAAGGGCCCGGTCATCGAAAATGGTACAGTCTTTTCGAGGGTCCTCGTGGTGCCCAAAGTGGGAGGTTATGGTCAGAAGCCTGCCCTTAAATGGCAAGAAATGCCCACCGGGCGCAGCGCGGAAATAGAAAATCGAGGCCGGTGGGCTATAGCATTTGGTCCGCGGGGGTTGGGGAGGGAAGCCTGGGGCTCAAGCCGGAAAATGGGTGTCTTTTGAGGGTCTCGGTGCCCGGGAGGCTACGGTCAGAAGCCTGCTCAAATGAAGACATACCAGCGGCGCAGCTCAGGAAATAGTCACCGAGGCCGGGCTACAGACGGTCCGCGGGGCTGGGAGGGAAGGGGGGCTCTGGGCGTCGGAAATGGGTACAGTCTTTTCGAGGGTCCTCGTGTGCCCAGTGGGAGGCTACGGTCAGAAGCCTGCCATAAAATGGCAAGACATGCCCAGCGGCGCAGCGCGTGAAATAGTCCCCGAGGCCGGTGGGCTATAGCCTTTGGTCCGCGTGGGTTGGGGAGGGCTCGGGGCCTGACTGCCGGAATGGGTACATTCTTTTCGAGGGTCCTCGTGGTGCCTGTGGGAGGCTACGGTCGAAGTCGCCCTAAAATGGCATGACATGCCAGCGCAGCTGGTGTAGTCGCCGAGGCCGGTTGGCTATAGCCTTTGGTCCGCGGGGCTGGGAGGGGCTTTGGGCCTCGTCATCGAAAAGGGTACAGTCTTTTCGAGGGTCCCCGTGTGCCTGGGGGAGGCTACGGTCAGAAGCCCGCCCCTAAATGGCAAGAAATGCCCAGCGGTGCAAATACAGGGAAATAGCCACCGAGGCCGGTGGCTATAGCCTTGGTCCGCCGGGCTGGGAGGGGTTTAGGGGTTCCGTCGCCGGAAATGGGTACAGACTTTCGAGGGTCCTCGGTGCCCCTGTGGGGAGGCTACGTCAGAGGCCTACCCAAAATGACAAGAAATGCCCAGCGGCGCAGCTGCTGCGGAAATAGTCACCGAGGCCGTGGCTATAGACGGTCGGGGGGTCCGGGAGGGAAGTTCTGGGCCTCGCGCCGGAATGGGCTTTTTCGAGGGTCCTCGCAGCCCAAGTGGGAGGTTACGGCCGAAGCCTGCCCTAAAATGGCAAGAAATGCCCAGCGGCGCAACGCGTGAAATAGTCGCCGAGGCCGGTGGGCTATAGCCTTTGGTCCGCGGGGGTTGGGGAGGGGTTTAGGGTGTACTGGTCATCGAAAATGGGTGCAGTCTTTTTGAGGGTCCTCGTAGTTCAGCGAGGCTACGGTCCAGAAGCCCGCCCTAAAATGGCAAGACATACCCAGCGCAGACAAGTGAAATAGTCGCCGAGGTCAGCGGCTATAGCCTTGGTCCGCGGGCCAGAGGAAGTTCTGGGTTCCGCGCCGGAAATGGCACAGTCTCGAGGGTCCTCGTGGTGCCTGGGAGGCTACGGTCAGAAGCTCGCCCTAAAATGGCAAGACATGCCCAGCCGGGCGCAGCGCGCGAAATAGTCGCTGAGGCCGGTGGGCCATAGCCGTTGGTCCGCTGGGGCTGGGAGGGGTTTAGGGCTCGTCATCGAAAATGGTACAGCTTTTCGGGAGGGTCCTCAGGTGCTCAAAGTGGGAGGCCATGGTCAAGCCCGTCCCTAAAATGGCAAGAAATGCCCAGCGGCGCAGCGCGCGAAATAGTCGCCGAGGCCGGTGGGCTATAGCCTTTGGTCCGCGGGGTTGGGGAGGGAAGTTCTGGGCTCGGGCGCCTGGAAATGGGTACAGTCTTTTCGAGGGTCCTTGTGTGCCTGGCGGGAGGCTACGGTCAAGCTCGCCTTAAAATGACAGGAAATGCCCAGCGATGCAGTGCGCGAAATAGTCGCCGAGGCCGGTGGGCTATAGACTTTGGTCTGGGGGGGTTGGGGAGGGGGTTTAGGGGGCTCTGGTCTTCGTAAATGGGTACAGTCTTTTCGAGGGTCCTCGTGTGCCCAGTGGGAGGCTACGGTCAGAAGCCTGCCCTAAAATGGCAAGACATGCCCAGCGGCGCAGCTGCAGGAAATAGTCCCCCGAGGCCGGTGGCTATAGCCTTGGTCCGCTGGCGAGGGTTTCGGGGCTGCCATCGAAAATGGGTACAGCCTTTTCGAGGGTCCTCGTGTGCCTGGGAGGCTACGGTCAAGCCTGCCCTAAATGGCAAGAATGCCCAGCGCAGCTGCTGAAATAGTGCACCGAGGCCGGTGGCTATAGCACGGTCCAGGGGCTGGGGAGGGAAGTTCTGGGGCCTCGGGGCCGGAAATGGCACAGTATTTTCGAGGGTCCTCGTGGTGCCCAGTGGGAGGCTACGGTCAGAAGCCCCGCCCTAAATGGCAAGACATACCCAGCGCGCAGCTCGCGGAAATAGTCACCGAGGCCGGTGGGCTATAGCACGGTCCGCTGGGGGTTGGGAGGGAAGTTTGGGGCCCGCTGGAAATGGTACAGTCTTTTCGAGGGTCCTCGTGTGCCCAGTGGGAGGCTACGGTCAGAAGCCTGCCATAAAATGGCAAGAAATGCCCACCGGCGCAACGCGTGAAATAGACCCCGAGGCCGGTGGGCTATAGCCTTGGGACCGCTGGGGGTCGTAGGGTTTCGGGGCTCACTGGCCGGAAATGGGTACATTCTTTCGAGGGTCCTCGGTGCCCTGTGGGAGGCTACGGCCGAAGCTCGCCCTAAATGGCATGACATGCCCAGCCGCTGCGTGAAATAGTCGCCGAGGCCGGTGGGCTATAGCCGGGTCCGCGGGGTCGAGGGGGTTTAGGCTCGTCATCGAAAATGGGTACAGTCTTTCGAGGGACCGTCAGCCCAAGGGGAGGCTACGGTCGAAGTCATTTAAAATGGCAAGACATACCCAAAGGCGCAGCGCTGCGGAAATATTCGCCGAGGCCGGTGGGCTATAGCCTTTCGTCCGCGGGGGCCGGGAGGGAAGTTCGGGGCCTGGGCGCCGGAAATGGGTACAGCTTTTCGAGGGTCCTCGTGGTGCCTGGGTGGGAGGCTACGGTCCAGAAGCCTGCCCTAAAATGGCAAGACATGCCCAGCGCGCAGCGCGTGGAAATAGTCGCCGAGGCCGGGTGGGCTACAGCCTTTGGTCCGGGGGGCCGGGAGGGGCTTTAGGGCTCGTCATCGAAATGGGCATGCCTTTCGAGGGTCCTCGTGCCTGGGCTGAGGCTACGTCAGAAGCTCGCCTAAAATGGCAAGACATACCCAGCGCGCTACAAGGTGAAATAGTCGCCGAGGCCGGGCTATAGCCTTTGGTCCGCTGGGGCTGGGGAGGGAAGTTCTGGGGCCCGCCGGAAATGGGCAGTCCTTTTCGAGGGTCCTCGTGGTGCCCAGTGGGAGGCTACGGTCAGAAGCTCGCCCTAAATGGCAAGACATGCCCAGCGCCGTGAAATAGTCCGCCGAGGCCGGTGGGCTATAGCCTTTGTCCGCGGGGTTGGGAGGGGTTTGTGGGCCCGTCATCGAAAATGGGTACAGCCTTTCGAGGGTCCTCGCAGCCCTGTGGGAGGCTATGGTCAAGCCTGCCCTAAATGGCAAGAAATGCCCAGCGCGCAGCTGCGAAATAGGCACCGAGGCCGTGGGCTAGCATTTGGTCCGCTGGGGTAGGGGAGGGGGGTTCTGGGGCTCGGGCGCCGGAAATGGCATGGCTTTTCGAGGGTCCTCGTGTGCCTGGGAGGCTACGGTCAGAAGCCCGCCCTAAAATGGCAAGACATGACCAGCGCAGCTGCTGAAATAGTCGCCGAGGCCGTGGGCTATAGCCTTTGGTCCGCTGGGGTTGGGGAGGGAAGTTCGGGGCTCGCGCCGGAAATGGCAGCCTTTTCGAGGGTCTCGTGCCCAGTGGGAGGCTACGGTCAGAAGCCTGCCCTAAAATGGCAAGACATGCCCAGCGGCGCAGCGCGTGAAATAGTCGCCGAGGCCGGTGGGCTATAGCCGTGGGTCCGCGGGGGTTGGGGCGGGAAGTTCTGTGGCTCGCCGGAAATGGGCAGTCTTTCGAGGGTCCCTCGTGGTGCCTGGGAGGAGGCTACGGTCAAGCTCGCCCTAAAATGGCAAGACATGCCCAAAGCGCGCAGCTGCGTGAAATAGTCGCCGAGGCCGGTGGGCTATAGCCTTGGTCCGCGGGCTGGGAGGGGTTAGGGCTCGCCATCGAAAATGGGTACAGCTTTTTCGAGGGTCCTCGGTGCCTGGGAGGCTATGGTCAAGCCCGTCCCCTAAATGGCAAGAAATGCCCAGCGCAGACAGGAAATAGGCACCGAGGACGGGGCTATAGCATTCGGTCCGCGGGTCGGGAGGGAAGTTCCGGGGCTCGGGCGCCGAATGGGTACAGGCTTTTCGAGGGTCCTCGTGGTGCCCAGCTGGGAGGCTACGGTCAAGCCTGCCCTAAAATGACAAGACATGCCCAGCGCGCAGCGCGGAAATAGTCGCCGAGGCCGTGGCTATAGCCTGGTCCGCGGGGTCGAGGGAAGCTGGGGCCTGCCGGAAATGGGTACAGTCTTCGAGGGTCCTGTGTGCCCAAAGGGGAGGCTACGGTCAAGCCTCGCCCAAAATGGCAAGACATGCCCACGAGCGCAGGAAATAGTCGCCGAGGCCGGTGGGCTATAGCCTTGGTCCGCTGGGGCTGGGAGGGGTTTAGGGCTCGGTCATCGAAATGGGTACAGTCTTTTCGAGGGTCCTCGTGTCCCTAGGGGGAGGTTACGGCCGAAGCTCGCCATAAAATGGCAAGACATGCCCAGCCGCGCAGCGCACAGGAAATAGTCCCCGAGGCCGTGGGCTAGCCTTGGTCCGCTGGGCGAGGGTTTCGGGGCTCACTGCGGAAATGGGTACATTCTTTCGAGGGTCCTCGTGGTGCCCTGGTGGGAGGCTACGGTCAGAAGCTCGCCTCAAAATGGCATGAATGCCCAGCGCAGCTGCGGTGAAATAGCCGCCGAGGCCGGTGGCTATAGCCTTGGTCCGCTGGGGTTGGGAGGGGGTTTGTGGGGCCCGGGTCATCGAAAAAGGGCACAGTCTTTTCGAGGGTCCCTGTGCCCAAAGTGGGAGGCGACGGTCCGAAGCCTCCCCTAAATGGCAAGAAATGCCCAGCCGTGCAGCTGCAGGAAATAGCCACCGAGGCCGTGGGCTATAGCCTTGGTCCCGGGCTGGGGAGGGGTTTAGGGCTCGTCAGCCGGAAATGGGTACAGTCCTTTTCGAGGGTCCTCGTGTCCCCGCGTGGAGGCTACGGCCAGAGCCTGCCATAAATGGCATGACATGCCCAGCGCGCAGCGCGTGAAATAGTCCCCGAGGCCGGTGGCTATAGCATTTGGTCCACGGGGCTCGGGAGGAAGTTCCGGGGCCTGGCGCCGAAATGGGTACAGTCTTTTCGAGGGTCCCCGTGTGCCCAGTGGGAGGCTACGGTCAGAAGCCTGCCCTAAAATGGCAAGAAATGCCCAGCGGTGCAGCGCGTGAAATAGCCACCGAGGCCGGTGGGCTATAGCCTTTGGTCTGCCGGGGTTGGGGAGGGGGTTTAGGGGGCTCTGGTCGTCGGAAATGGGTACAGTCTTTTCGAGGGTCCTCGTGTGCCCCGTGGGAGGCTACGGTCAGAGGCCTACCCTAAAATGGCAAGAAATGCCCAGCGGCGCAGCGCGTGAAACGGTCGCCGAGGCCGGTGGGCTATAGCCTTTGGTCCGCGGGGGTTGGCGAGGGGGTTTCGGGCCTGATCGCCGGAAATGGGTACATTCTTTTGAGGGTCCTCGGTGCCCAGTGGGACGCTACCGTCAGAGGCCCGCCCTAAAATGGCATGACATGCCCAGCGCGCAAGGTGAAATAGTCGCCGAGGCCGGTGGGCTATAGCCTGGTCCGCTGGGGTCGGGAGGGGTTTAGGGGCCTGGTCATCAAAAGGGTACAGTCTTTCGAGGGTCCCCTGCAGCTCAGTGGGAGGCTACGGCCGAAGCCCGCCCTAAAATGGCAAGAAATGCCCAGCGTGCAGCAAGGAAATAGCCACCGAGGCCGTGGGCTATAGCCTTTGGTCCGCTGGGCCGGGAGGGGTTTAGGGGCTCTGTCACGGAAATGGGTACAGTCTTTTCGAGGGTCCTCGCAGGTCCTCTGGTGGAGGCTACGGTCGAGGCTCACCCTAAATGACAAGAAATGCCCAGTGGCGCAGCGCTGCGGAAATAGTCACCGAGGCCGGTGGGGCTATAGCATCGGTCCGCGGGCGGAGGGGTTTCGGGGCCTGATCTGCCGGAAATGGGCATCTGCTTTGAGGGTCCTCGTGGGCCCTGTGGGAGGCTACGGTCCGAAGCCTGCCCTAAAATGGCATGACATGCCCAGCGGCGCAGCGCGTGAAATAGTCGCCGAGGCCGGTGGGCTATAGCCTTTGGTCCGCGGGGGTTGGGGAGGGGGTTTAGGGGGCTCTGGTCATCGAAAATGTGTACAGTCTTTTCGAGGGTCCCCTGCAGCCCAGGGGAGGCTACGGTCAGAAGCCTCGCCCTAAAATGGCAAGAATGCCCAGCGCGCAGCTGTGAAATGGTCGCCGAGGCCGGTGGCTATAGCCTTTGGTCCGCTGGGGTTGGCGAGGGATTTCGGGCTCTGATCAAAATGGTACATTCTTTCGAGGGTCCTCGTGGTGCCTGGGAGGTTACGGTCAAGCTCGCCTAAATGGCATGACATGCCTGGGCGCAGGTGAAATAGTCGCCGAGGCCGTGGGCTATGCCTGGTCCGCTGGGGCTGGGAGGGAAGTTCTGGGGCTCTGGGCGTCGGAAATGGGTACAGTCCTTTCGAGGGTCCTCGTGTGCCCAGTGGGAGGCTATGGTCAGAAGCCTGCCATAAAATGGCAAGACATGCCCAGCGGCGATGCGCGTGAAATAGTCGCCGAGGCCGGTGGGCTATAGCCTTTGGTCCGCGGGGGTTGGGGAGGGGGTTTAGGGAGCTCTGGTCGTCGGAAATGGGTACAATCTTTTCGAGGGTCCTCCTGTGCCCAGTGGGAGGCTACGGTCAGAGGCCTGGCCTAAAATGGCAAGAAATACCCAGCGGCGCAGCGCGTGAAACGGTCGCCGAGGCCGGTGGGCTATAGCCTTTGGTCCGCGGGGGTTGGGGAGGGAAGTTCTGGGCTGGCCGGAAATGGGTACAGCCTTTTCGAGGGTCTCGCAGTGTCCAGCGAGGCTACGAAGCCCGCCCAAAATGGCAAGACATGCCCAGCGCGCAATACAGGAAATAGTCCCCGAGGCCGTGGGCTATAGCCTTTGGTCCGCTGGGGGCTGGGAGGGGCTGGGGGCTCGCCGGAAATGGGTACACCTTTTCGAGGGTCCTCGTGTGCCTGGGAGGCTACGGTCGAGGCCTGCCCTAAAATGGCAAGAAATGCCCAGCCGCGCAGCTCAGAAATAGTCACCGAGGCCGTGGGCTGGCAAAGAATTGGTCCGCTGGGCTGGGAGGGAAGTTCTGCCCGCGCCGGAAATGGCAGCTTTTCGAGGGTCGCCGTGGTGCCCAGTGGGAGGTTACGGTCAAGCCCGCCATAAATGGCAAGACATGCCCAGCGCGCAGCTGCTGGAAATATTCGCCACGAGGCCGGTGGGCTATAGCCTTTTGGTCCGCGACGGTTGGCGAGGGGTTTAGGGGCTCGGTCATCGGAATGGGTACAGCCTTTTCGAGGGTCCTCGTAGCCTGGGTGGGAGGCTACGGTCGAGGCCTGCCCTAAAATGGCAAGAAATGCCCAGCGCGCAGCTCAGGAAATAGACACCGATGCCGGTGGGCTACAGCAATTGGTCCGCTGGGGCCGGGAGGAAGTTCTGGGGCTCGCCGGAAATGGGTACAGTCTTTTCGAGGGTCCTCGTGCGCCGGGAGGCTACGGTCAGAAGCCCGCCATAAATGCCAAGACATGTCCAGCGCGCAGCGCTGGAAATAGTCGCCGAGGCCGGTGGGCTATAGCCTGGTCCGCAGGGCTGGGGAGGGTGTTTCGGGGCTCGATCGCCGGAAATGGGTACATTCTTTTCGAGTGGTGCCTCGCGGGAGGCTACGGTCGAGGCCTGCCCTAAAATGGCATGACATCCCCAGCGGGGCAGCGCGTGAAATAGTCGCCGAGGCCGTGGGCTATAGCCTTTTGGTCCGCTGGGCCGGGGAGGGGCTGGGGCCCGGGCTCGAAATGGGTACAGCCTTTTCGAGGGTCCTCGTGCCCAAGGCAGGCTACGGTCAGAAGCCTGCCCTAAAATGTCAAGAAATGCCCAGCGCGCAGCTCGGAAATAGTCACCGAGGCCGTGGGCTATAGCCTTGGTCCGCGAGGCTGGCGAGGGGCCAGGGGCCTGGCCGTCGGAAATGGGTACAGTCTTTCGAGGGTCCTCGGTGCCTGGAAGGCTACGGTCGAGGCTCACCCTAAATGATAAGAGATGCCCACCGCGAGTTCAGAAATAGTCACCGAGGCCGGTGGGCTATAGCACGGTCCGCTGGGGCCGGGAGGGAAGTGGGGGCTCGGGCGCCGGAAATGGGCAGCTTTTCGAGGGTCCTCGTGGTGCCCAAGGGGAGGCTACGGTCAGAAGCTCGCCATAAAATGGCAAGACATGCCCAGCGCGCAGCGTGAAATAGTCTCCGAGGCCGGTGGCTATAGCCTTTGGTCCGCTGGGGTCGGGAGGGGTTTAGGGCTCGGTCGCCGGAAATGGGTACACCTTTTCGAGGGTCCTCGTGTGCCCAGTGGGAGGTTACGGTCAGAAGCCTGTCATAAAATGGCAATAAATGCCCAGCCCAGCGCAGCTCAGGAAATAGTCACCGAGGCCGTGGCTATGGCACTGGTCCATGGGGGCCGGGGAGGGATGTTCTGCCGCCAAGGCGCCGGAAACGGCATGCTCTTTTCGAGGGTCCTCGTGGTGCCCCTGGGAGGCTAACGTCAGAGGCCCACCCTAAATGACAAGAATGCCCAGCGCGCAGCGTTGCGGAAATAGTCACCGAGGCCGTGGCTATAGCACGGTCCGCTGGGGCCGAGGGAAGTTCTGGGGCTCGCGCCGGAAATGGGTACAGTCTTTTCGAGGGTCCTCGTGTTCCTGTGGAGGCTACGGTCAGAAGCTCTGCCATAAAATGACAAGACATGTTGCTGGCGCACAGAAATAGTCGCCGAGGCCGGTGGGCTATAGCCTGGTCCGGGGGGAGGGGTTTGGGGCTCGATCATAAATGGTACATTCTTTTCGAGGGTCCTCGTGTGCCTAGGTGGGAGGCTACGGTCGAAGCCTGCCCTAAATGGCATGACCCGCCCAGCGCGGGTGAAATAGTCGCCGAGGCCGTGGGCTATAGCCTTTGGTCCGGGGGTTGGGAGGGGGTTTAGGGGGCTCGTCATCGAAATGGGCAGTCTTCGAGGGTCCCTCGTGGTGCCCAAGTGGGAGGCTACGGCCAGAAGCCTGCCCTAAAATGGCAAGAAAACCCAGCGCGAAGGCCAGGAAATAGCCACCGAGGCCGGTGTGGCCATAGCCTTTGGTCTACGGGGCTGGGAGGGGCTTAGGGGCCCGTCCCGGAAATGGGTACAGTCCTTTTCGAGGGTCCTCGTAGCCCTGTGGAGGCTACGGTCAGAGTCCCACCCTAAAATGACAAGAAATGCCCAGTGGCGCAGCGCTGAAATAGTCACCGAGGCCGTGGCTATAGACGGTCCGCGGGGCGGGTGGGAAGTTCGGGCCTGGGCCGGAAATGGGTACAGTCTTTTCGAGGGTCCTCGTGTGCCCAGTGGGAGGCTACGGTCAGAAGCCTGCCATAAAATGGCAAGACATGCCCAGCGGCGCAGCGCGTGAAATAGTCCCCGAGGCCGGTGGGCTATAGCCTTTGGTCCGCGGGGGTTGGCGAGGGGTTTCGGGGGCTCTGATCGTCGGAAATGGGTACATTCTTTTCGAGGGTCCTCGTGTGCCCTGTGGGAGGCTACCGAAGCCCGCCCTAAAATGGCATGACATGCCCAGCGCGCAGCGCGGAAATAGGCGCCGAGGCCGGTGGGCTATAGCCTTTGGTCCGCTGGGGCCGGGAGGGGTTTAGGGGCTCAACATCGAAAGGGTACAGTCTTTCGAGGGTCCCTGCAGCCGGGAGGCTACGGTCAGAAGCCTGCCCTAAAATGGCAAGAAATGCCCAACGGCGCAGCGCGTGAAATAGCCACCGAGGCCGGTGGGCTATAGCCTTTGGTCCGCGGGGGTTGGGAGGGGTTTAGGGCCTGGCCGGAAATGGCATGTTTTTCGAGGGTCCTCGTGTGCCCAAAGGGAGGCTACGGCCGAGGCCTGCTCAAAATGGCAAGAAATGCCCAGCGGGCGCAGCTGGAAATAGTCACCGAGGCCGTGGCCATAGCAATTGGTCCGCTGGGCCGGGAGGAAGTTCTGGGGCCTGGGCCGGAAATGGGTACAGTCTTTTCGAGGGTCCTCGTGGTGCCCTGTGGGAGGTTACGGTCAGAGGCCCACCCTAAATGACAAGAATGCCCAGCGCAGGAAATAGTCACCGAGGCCGTGGGCTATAGCCTTTGGGTCCGGGGGTCGGGAGGGAAGTTCTGGGGCTCGCCGGAAATGGCATGCCTTTTCGAGGGTCCTCGTGTTCAAAGGAGGCTACGGTCAGAAGCCTGCCATAAAATGACAAGACATGCCCAGCGGCGCTGCGCGAAATAGTCGCCGAGGCCGGTGGGCTATAGCCTGGTCCGCGGGGCTGGGAGGGGTTTAGGGCTCGATCACGGAAATGGGTACATTCTTTCGAGGGTCCTCGTGGTGCCTAGTGGGAGGCTACGGTCAAGGCTCGCCCTAAATGGCATGACATGCCCAGCGCGCATGCGGAAATAGTCGCCGAGGCCGGTGGGCTATAGCCTGGTCCGCTGGGGCTGGGAGGGGTTTAGGGGGCTCGTCATCGAAAATGGCAGCTTTTCGAGGGTCCTGCAGCCAGTGGGAGGCTACGGTCAGAAGCCTCGCCCTAAATGGCAAGAAATACCCAGCGCGCAGCTGGTGAAATAGCCACCGAGGCCGGCTATAGCCTTTGGTCTACGGGGTTGGGGAGGGGTTTAGGGCCTGGGTCGCCGGAAATGGGTACAGTCTTTCGAGGGTCCTCGTAGCCCTGTGGAGGCTACGGTCGAGGCCTACCCTAAAATGACAAGAAATGCCCAGGCAGCGCAGCGGAAATAGTCACCGAGGCCGTGGCTACAGCATTTGGTCCGCTGGGGTCAGGGAAGTTCTGGGCCCGGGCGCCGGAAATGGGTACAGTCTTTTCGAGGGTCCTCGTAGCCCAGTGGGAGGCTACGGTCAGAAGCTCGCCATAAATGGCAAGACATGCCCAGCAGCGCAAGGTGAAATAGTCCCCGAGGCCGGTGGGCTATAGCCTTTTGGTCCGCGGGGCCGGGCGAGGGGTTTCGGGCTCATGCCGGAAATGGGTACATTCTTTCGAGGGTCCTCGTGTGCCCTGGGAGGCTACGGTCGAAGCCCCGCCCTAAAATGGCATGACATGCCCAGCGCAGCGCAGGAAATAGTCGCCGAGGCCGGTGGGCTATAGCCTGGTCCGCGGGGTCGGGAGGGGGTTTAGGGCTCGTCATCAAATGGGTACAGTCCTTTTCGAGGGTCCCCTGCAGCCCAAAGGGGAGGCTACGGTCAAGGCCCGCCCTAAAATGGCAAGAAATGCCCAGCGCAGCTGCTACAGAAATAGCCACCGAGGCCGGTGGGCTATAGCCTGGTCCGCCGAGGTCAGAGGGCCAGGGCCTGGTCGCCGGAAATGGGTACAGCCTTTTCGAGGGTCCTCGTAGCCCTGTGAGGCTACGGTCGAGGCCCACCCTAAAATGACAAGAAATGCCCAGTGGCGCAGCTGCGGAAATAGTCACCGAGGCCGTGGGCTATAGCATTTGGTCCGCGGGGTTGGGAGGGAAGTTCTGGGGCCTGTGTCCGAAATGGTACAGTCTTTTCGAGGCTCGTGGGGTGCCCAGGGGGAGGCTACGGGCAGAAGCCTGCCATAAAATGGCAAGACATGCCCAGCGGCGCTGCCAGAAATAGTCGCCGAGGCCGTGGGCTATAGCCTTTTGGTCCGCGGGGCTGGGGAGGGGTTTAGGGGCCTGATCGCCGGAAATGGGTACATTCTTTTCGAGGGTCCTCGTGCCTGGGAGGCTACGGTCAGAAGCCTGCCCTAAAATGGCAAGACATGCCCAGCGGCGCAGCGCGTGAAATAGTCGCCGAGGCCGGTGGGCTATAGCCTTTGGTCCGCGGGGGTTGGGGAGGGGGTTTAGGGGGCTCTGGTCATCGAAAAAGGGTACAGTCTTTTCGAGGGTCCCCGTGTGCCCAGTGGGAGGCTACGGTCAGAAGCCTGCCCTAAAATGGCAAGAAATGCCCAGCGGTGCAGCGCGTGAAATAGCCACCGAGGCCGGTGGGCTATAGCCTTTGGTCTGCGGGGGTTGGGGAGGGGGTTTAGGGGGCTCTGGTCGTCGGAAATGGGTACAGTCTTTTCGAGGGTCCTCGTGTGCCCCGTGGGAGGCTACGGTCAGAGGCCTACCCTAAAATGACAAGAAATGCCCAGCGGCGCAGCGCGTGAAATAGTCACCGAGGCCGGTGGGCTATAGCATTTGGTCCGCGGGGGTTGGGGTGGGAAGTTCTGGGGCTCTGGGCGTCGGAAATGGGTACAGTCTTTTCGAGGGTCCTCGTGTGCCCAGTGGGAGGCTACGGTCAGAAGCCTGCCATAAAATGGCAAGACATGCCCAGCGGCGCAGCGCGTGAAATAGTCCCCGAGGCCGGTGGGCTATAGCCTTTGGTCCGCGGGGGTTGGCGAGGGGTTTCGGGGGCTCTGATCGTCGGAAATGGGTACATTCTTTTCGAGGGTCCTCGTGTGCCCTGTGGGAGGCTACGGTCAGAAGCCTGCCCTAAAATGGCATGACATGCCCAGCGGCGCAGCGCGTGAAATAGTCGCCGAGGCCGGTGGGCTATAGCCTTTGGTCCGCGGGGGTTGGGGAGGGGTTTAGGGGGCTCTGGTCATCGAAAAAGGGTACAGTCTTTTCGAGGGTCCCGCAGGTGCCCAAAGGGGAGGCTACGGTCAGACGCCCGCACTCAAATGGCAAGAAATGCCCAGCAGCGCAGCTGCAGAAATAGCCACCGAGGCCGGTGGGCTATAGCCTTGGTCCGCCGAGGTCGGGAGGGGTTTAGGGCCTGGTCCGTCGGAAATGGGTACAGTCTTTTCGAGGGTCCTCGTGAGCCCCGTGGGAGGCTAAGGTCAGACGCCTGACCTAAAATGAAAAGAAATGCAAAGCTGCGCAGATAGTGAAATACTCACCGAGGCCGGTGGCCTATAGCGTTTGGTACGCTGGGTGGGGGGAGGAAGTTCGGGCCTGTGCCGAAATGGGTACAGTCTTTTCGTGGGCTCTCGTGTGCCCAGTGGGAGGCTACGGTCAGAAGCCTGCCCTAAAATGACAAGAAATGCCCAGCGGTACAGCGCGTGAAATAGACACCGAGGCCGGTGGGCTGCTGGCGAGGGATTTCGGCCTGATCGTCGGAAATGGGTACATTCTTTTCGAGGGTCCTCGTGTGCCCAGTGGGAGGCTACGGTCAGAAGCCTGCCCTAAAATGGCATGACATGCCCAGCGGCGCAGCGCGTGAAATAGTCGCCGAGGCCGGTGGGCTATAGCCTTTGGTCCGCGGGGGTTGGGGAGGGAAGTTCTGGGGCTCTGGGCGTCGGAAATGGGTACAGTCTTTTCGAGGGTCCTTGTTTGCCCAGTGGGAGGCTACGGTCAGAGGCCTACCCTAAAATGACAAGAAATGCCCAGTGGCGCAGCGCGTGAAATAGTCACCGAGGCCGGTGGGCTATAGCATTTGGTCCGCGGGGGTTGGGGAGGGAAGTTCTGGGGCTCGCCGAAATGGTTACAGTCTTTTCGAGGGTCCTCGTGTGCCCAGTGGGAGGCTACGGTTAGAAGCCTGCCCTAAAATGGCAAGAAATGCCAAGCGGCGCAGCGCGGGAAATAGCCACCGAGGCCGGTGGGCTATAGCCTTTGGTCCGCGGGGGTTCGAGGCCGGGTTTAGGGCCTGATCGTCGGAAATGGGTACAGTCTTTTCGAGGGTCCTCGTGGTGCCCTGTGGGAGGCTACGGTCGAGGCCTACCCTAAATGGCAAGAAATGCCCAGCGCAGCGCTGGGAAATAGTCGCCGAGGCCGGTGGGCTATAGCCTGGTCCGCGGTTGGGCGAGGGGTTTCGGCCTGACCGCCGGAAATGGGTACATTCTTTTCGAGGGTCCTCGTGTGCCTGGGGGAGGCTACGTCAAGCCCCGCCTCTAAATGGCATGACATGCCCAGCGCAGCAGGAAATAGTCACCGAGGCCGGTGGCTATAGCCTTTGGTCCGCGGGGCTGGGAGGGGTTTAGGGCTCGTCATCGGAAAAGGGTACAGTCTTTCGAGGGTCCTCGTGTGCCTGGGGACGCCACGGTCAGAAGCCTGCCCTAAAATGGCAAGAATGCCGCGCGCAGCGGAAATAGCCACCGAGGCCGGTGGGCTATAGCCTTGGTCCGCCGGGGCCGGGAGGGGTTTAGGGGCTCGTCGCCGGAAATGGGTACATTTTTCGAGGGTCCTCGGTTCCCCTGTGGGAGGCTACGGTCGAGGCCTACCCTAAAATGACAAGAAATGCCCAGCGCGCTAAAGGTGAAATAGTCACCGAGGCCGGTGGGCTATAGCCTTTGGTCCGCGGGGTTGGGAGGGAAGTTCGGGGCCTGGGCGCCGGAAAAATGGCCTTTTTCGAGGGCCCTCGTGTCCCAAGTGGGAGGCTACGGTCAGAAGCCTGCCCTAAATTGGCAAGAAATGCCCAGCGGTGCAGCGCGCAAAATAGCCACCGAGGCCGTTGGGCTATAGCCTTTGGTCCGGGCTGGGGGGAGGGGTTTAGGGGCTCGGTCGCCGAAATGGGTACAGTCTTTCGAGGGTCCTCGTGGTGCCCTGGGAGGCTACGGTCGAGGCCTCACCCTAAATGGCAAGAAATGCCCAGCGCGCAGCTGCGGAAACGGTCGCCGAGGCCGGTGGGCTATAGCCTTTGGTCCGCGGGGGTTGGCGAGGGGTTTCGGGGGCTCTGATCGTCGGAAATGGGTACATTCTTTTCGAGGGTCCTCGTACCCAAAGGGGTGGGAGGCTACGGAAGCCCGCCCTAAAATGGCATGACATGCCCAGCGCGCAGCTGCGGAAATAGCGCCGAGGCCGGTGGGCTATAGCCTTGGTCCGGGGGTTGGGAGGAAGTTCTGGGGCCTGGCGCCGGAAATGGGTACAGTCTTTCGAGGGTCCTCGTGCCCAGTGGAGGCTACGGTCAGAGGCCTACCCTAAATGACAAGAAATGCCCAGTGGCGCAGGTGGAAATAGTCACCGAGGCCGGTGGGCTAGCATTTGGGTCCGCGGGGCTGGGAGGGAAGTTCGGGGCCTGGCCGAAATGGGTACAGTCTTTCGAGGGTCCAAGTGTGCCCCGGGGGAGGATACGGTCACAGGCCGGCCCTAAATTGACAAGAAATTCCCAGCGGTGCAGGCACAGGAAATAGCCACCGAGGCCGGTGGGCTATAGCCTTTGGTCCGCCGGGTCGGGGAGGGTTTCAGGGCTCATCACGGAAATGGGTACAGTCTTTTCGAGGGTCCTCGTAGCCTGGGAGGCTACGGTCAGAGGCCTACCCTAAAATGGCAAGAAATGCCCAGCGGCGCAGCGCGTGAAACGGTCGCCGAGGCCGGTGGGCTATAGCCTTTGGTCCGCGGGGGTTGGCGAGGGGGTTTCGGGGGCTCTGATCGTCGGAAATGGGTACATTCGTTTTGAGGGTCCTCGTGTGCCCTGTGGGAGGCTACGGTCAGAAGCCTGCCCTAAAATGGCATGACATGCCCAGCGGCGCAGCGCGTGAAATAGTCGCCGAGGCCGGTGGGCTATAGCCTTTGGTCCGCGGGGGTTGGGGAGGGGGTTTAGGGGGCTCTGGTCATCGAAAATGTGTACAGTCTTTTCGAGGGTCCCCGTGTGCCCAGTGGGAGGCTACGGTCAGAAGCCTGCCCTAAAATGGCAAGAAATGCCCAGCGGTGCAGCGCGTGAAATAGCCACCGAGGCCGGTGGGCTATAGCCTTTGGTCCGCGGGGGTTTGGGAGGGCTTAGGGCCTCGTCGCCGAAATGGGTACAGGCTTTTCGACGGTCCTCGTGTGCCCAGTGGGAGCCTACGGTCAGAAGCCTGCCCTAAAATGGCATGACATGCCCAGCGGCGCAGCGCGTGAAATAGCCACCGAGGCCGGTGGGCTATAGCCTTTGGTCCGCGGGGGTTTGGGAGGGGGTTTAGGGCTGCCGCCGAAATGGGTACAGTCCTTTTCGAGGGTCCTCGTGTGCCTGTGGGAGGCTACGGTCGAGGCCTACCCTAAAATGACAAGAAATGCCCAGGCGCAGCTGGAAATAGTCACCGAGGCCGTGGGCTAGCATTTGGTCCGCTGGGCCGGGAGGGAAGTTCCTGGGGCTCGCCGAAATGGGTACATTTCGAGGGCCCTCGTGCCTGGGGAGGCTACGGTCAAAGCCCCGCCCTAAAATGGCAAGAAATGCCCAGCAGCACGTGAAATAGCCACCGAGGCCGCTGGGCTATAGCCTTTTGTCCGCGGGTCGGGAGGCTCGGGGCCTGATCGGCCGGAAATGGGTACAGTCATTTCGAGGGTCCTCGTGTGCACAGTGGGAGGCTACGGTCAGAAGCCTGCCCTAAAATGGCATGACATGCCCAGCGGCGCAGCGCGTGAAATAGTCGCTGAGGCCGGTGGGCTATAGCCTTTGGTCCGCGGGGGTTGGGAGGTTAGGGCTCGTCATCGAAATGGTACAGTCTTTTCGAGGGTCCCTGGTGCCCAGTGGGAGGCTACGGTCAAGCCTGCCCTAAATGGCAAGAAATTCCAGGCGCGCAGCGTGAAATAGCCACCGAGGCCGTGGGCTATAGCCTTGGTCCGCTGGGGCTGGGAGGGGTTTACGGGCCCGTCCGGAAATGGGTACAGTCCTTTCGAGGGTCCTCGGTGCCTGTGGAGGCTACGGTCAGAGGCCTACCCTAAAATGGCAAGAAATCCCCAGCGCGCAGCGCGCGAAATAGTTGCCGAGGCCGGTGGCCATAGCCTTTTGGTCCGTGGGGGGTTGGGCGAGGGATTTGGGGCCTGACTGGCCGGAAATGGGTACAGTCTTTTCGAGGGTCCTCGTGCCCAGTGGGAGGCTACGGTCAGAAGCAAGCCCAAAATGGCAGGAAATGCCCAGCGTCGCAGCGCAGGAAATAGTCGCCGAGGCCGGTGGGCTATAGCCTCTGGTCCGCGGGGGTTGGGGAGGGAGGTTCGGGCTCGGGCGCCGGAAATGGGTACGCTTTTCGAGGGTCCTCGTGCCTGGGAGGCTATGGTCGAAGCCCGCCATAAAATGGCAAGACATGCCCAGCGCGCGCTGGTGAAATAGTCCGCCGAGGCCGGTGGGCTATAGCCTTTGGTCCGCTGGGCCGGGGAGGGGTTTGGAGCTCGTCGGAAATGGGTACAATCTTTCGAGGGTCCTCGTGCCTGTGGGAGGCTACGGTCCAAAGGCCCGCCTAAATGGCAAGAAATACCCAGCGGCGCAGCGCCTGAAATGGTCGCTGAGGCGGTGGGCTATAGCCTTTGGTCCGCGGCGGTTGGGGAGGGAAGTTCTGGGGTTCTTGGCGTCGGAAATGGGTACAGTCTTTTCGAGGGTCCTCGTGTGCCCAGTGCGAGGCTACGGTCAGAAGCCTGCCCTAAAATGGCAAGACATGACCAGCAGGCGCAGGTGAAATAGTCCCCGAGGCCGTGGGCTATAGCCTTGGTCCGCGGGGCCGGGAGGGGTTTAGGGCTCGGTCGTCGGAAATGGGTACAGTCTTTCGAGGGTCCTCGTACCTCAGAGGAGGCTACGGTCGAGGCCCACCAAATGACAAGAAATGCCCAGCGGTGCAGCGCGTGAAATAGTGACCGAGGCCGGTGGGCTATAGCCTTTGCTCCGCGGGGGTTGGGGAGGGAAGTTCTGGGCCTCTGGGCGTCGGAAATGGGTATAGTCTTTTCGAGGGTCTTCGTGTGCCCAGGGGGAGGCTACGGTCAGAAGCCTGGCCTAAAATGGCAAGACAAGAGGAAATAGCCGAGGCCGTGGGCTATAGCCTTTGGTCCGCTGGGGTTGGGAGGTTTAGGGCTCGTAAAATGGGTACAGTCTTTTCGAGGGTCCTCGTGCCCGTGGGAGGCTATGGTCAGAAGCCCGCCCCCAAAATGGCAAGAAATGCCCAGCGCGCAGCGGTGAAATAGTCACCGAGGCCGCGGGCTACAGCCTTTGGTCCCTGGGGTTGGGAGGGATGTTCTGGGCTCGCCGGAAATGGGTACAGTCTTTCGAGGGTCCTGGTGCCCAGTGAGGCTACGGTCATAAGCCTGCCCTAAAATGGCAAGACATGCCCAGCGGCGCAGCGCGTGAAATAGTCGCCGAGGCCGGTGGGCTATAGCCTTTGGTCCGCGGTGGTTGGGGAGGGGGTTTAGGGTGTTCTGGTCATTGAAAATGGGTACAGTCTTTTCGAGGGTCCTCGTGCCTGGGAGGCTATGGTCAAGCCCGCCTAAAATGGCAAGAAATGCCCAGCGCGCAACAAGGTGAAATAGGCACCGAGGCCGTGGCTATAGCACGGTCCGCTGGGGTTGGGAGGGAAGTTCGGGGCTCGGGCGCCGGAAATGGGTACAGCCTTCGAGGGTCCTCGCAGCCTGGGGAGGCTACGGTCAAGCCTGCCCCAAATGGCAAGACATACCCAGCGCGCAGCTGCGGAAATAGTCCGCCGAGGCCGTGGGCTATAGCCTTTGGTCCGCTGGGGTTGGGAGGGAAGTTCGGGGCTCAAGGCCGGAAATGGGTCCAGCCTTTTCGAGGGTCCTAGTGGTGCCCGTGGGAGGCTACGGTCAGAAGCCTGCCCTAAAATGGCAAGACATGCCCAGCGGCGCAGCGTGAAATAGCAGCCGAGGCCGTGGGCTATAGCCTTGGTCCGCTGGGAGGGGTTTGTGGGGCTCGTCATCGAAAATGGGTACAGCCTTTTTGAGGGTCCTCGTGCCCGTGGAGGCTAGGTCAAGCCCGCCTAAATGGCAAGAAATGCCCAGCGCGCAGCTGTGAAATAGGCACGCCGAGGCCGGTGGGCTAGGCATTGGGTCCGCGGGGCCGGGGAGGGAAGTTCTGGCCTGGGTGTTGGAAATGGGCAGCCTTTTTCAAGGGTCCTCGTGCTGCCTGGGAGGCTACACGGTCAAGCTCGCCTTTAAATGGCAAGACATGCCCAGCCGCGCAGCTGGAAATAGCCGCCGAGGCCGTGGGCTATAGCCGTTGGTCCGCGCGGGTTGGGGAGGGAAGTGCTGGGTCTCTGGGTGTCTCAAATGGGTCCAGTCTTTTCGAGGGTCCTCGTGTGCCCATTGGGAGGCTACGGTCAAGCCCGCCTAAATGGCAAGACATGCCCAGCGCGCAGCTGCGGAAATAGTCGCCGAGGCCGGTGGGCTATAGCCTTGGTCCGCTGGGGGTTGGGAGGCTTAGGGGCTCGTCGCCGGAAATGGGTACAGCTTCGAGGGTCCTCGCGCCTAGCTGGGAGGTTACGGTCAAGCCTGCCCTAAAATGGCAAGATATGCCCAGCGCGGAGCACGTGAAATAGTCGCCGAGGCCGGTGGATTATAGCCTTGGTCCGCGGGGGGAGGCGTCGGGGCTGGCCGGAAATGGGTACGTCTTTTCGAGGGTCCTCGTGTGCCTGGGCAGAGGCTACGGTACGAAGCCTGCCCTAAATGTCAAGAAATGCCCAGCTGAAGGCAGAAATAGTCACCGAGGCCGGTGGGCTATCGCCTTTGGCCCGCGGGGCCGGGAGGGGTTTAGGGCTCGTCATCGAAATGGGTATGCCTGAGGGTCCTCGTGCCCAAAGGGGAGGCTAGGGTCAAGCCGCCCCTAAAATGGCAAGAAATGCCCAGCGCGCAGCTGCGGAAATAGGCACCGAGGCCGGTGGGCTATAGCATCGGTCCGCGGGGCCGGGGAGGGAAGTTCGGGCTCGCTGGAAATGGGTACAGTCTTTTCGAGGGTCCTCCTGAGCCCAGTGGGAGGCTACGGTCAGAAGCCTGCCCTAAAATGGCAAGACATGCCCAGCGGCGCAGCGCGTGAAATAGTCGCCGAGGCCGGTGGGCTATAGCCTTTGGTCCGCGGGGGTTGGGGAGGGAAGTTCTGGGGCTCTGGGCGTCGGAAATGGGTCCAGTCTTTTCGAGGGTCCTCGGGTGCCCAGTGGGAGGCTACGGTCAGAAGCCTGCCCTAAAATGGCAAGACATGCCCAGCGGCGCAGCGCGTGAAATAGTCGCCGAGGCCGGTGGGCTATAGCCTTTGGTCCGCGGGGGTTGGGGAGGGGGTTTAGGGGGCTCTTGTCGTCGGAAATGGGTACAGTCGTTTCGAGGGTCCTCGCGTGCCCAGTGGGAGGCTACGGTCAGAAGCCTGCCCTAAAATGGCAAGACATGCCCAGCGGCGGAGCACGTGAAATAGTCGCCGAGGCCGGTGGATTATAGCCTTTGGTCCGCGGGGGTTGGGGAGGGGCGTTCGGGGGCTGTGGGCGTCGGAAATGGGTACGGTCTTTTCGAGGGTCCTCGTGTGCCCAGTGGGAGGCTACGGTCAGAAGCCTGCCCTAAAATGTCAAGAAATGCCCAGCGGCGTAGCGTGTGAAATAGTCACCGAGGCCGGTGGGCTATTGCCTTTGGTCTGCGGGGGTTGGGGAGGGGGTTTAGGGGGCTCTGGTCGTCGGAAATGGGTACAGTCTTTTCGAGGGTCCTCGTGTGGCCTGGGGGAGGCTACGGTCAGAGGCCTACCCTAAAATGACAAGAAATGCCCAGCGGCGCAGCGCGTGAAATAGTCACCGAGGCCGGTGGGCTATAGCATTTGGTCCGCGGGGGTTGGGGAGGGAAGTTCTGGGGCTCTGGGCGTCGGAAATGGGTACAGTCTTTTCGAGGGTCCTCGTGTGCCCAGTGGGAGGCTACGGTCAGAAGCCTGCCATAAAATGGCAAGACATACCCAGCGGCGCAGCGCGTGAAATAGTCCCCGAGGCCGGTGGGCTATAGCCTTTGGTCCGCGGGGGTTGGGGAGGGGGTTTCGGGGGCTCTGATCGTCGGAAATGGGTACAGTCTTTTCGAGGGTCCTCGTGTGCCCAGTGGGAGGCTACGGTCAGAAGCCTGCCATAAAATGGCAAGACATGCCCAGCGGCGCAGCGCGTGAAATAGTCGCCGAGGCCGGTGGGCTATAGCCTTTGGTCCGCTGGGGTCGAGGGGTTTCGGGGCTCGCCGGAAATGGGTACATTCTTTTCGAGTGTCCTCATGTGCCCCGTGGAGGCTACGGTCAGAAGCCCGCCTAAAATGGCATGACATGCCCCAGCGCAGCGCTGAAATAGTCGCCGAGGCCGTGGGCTATAGCCTTTGGTCCGCTGGGGCCGGGAGGGGTTTAGGGGCTCCGGTCATCGAAAGTGGGTACAGTCTTTACGAGGGTCTCGGTGCCCAAATGGGAGGTTACGGTCAGAAGCTTGCCCTAAAATGGCAAGAATGCAGCTGCAGCGTGAAATAGTCACCGAGGCCGGAGCGCTATAGCCTGTGGTCCGCTGCTGGGTAGGGGTTTAGGGGCTCGTCGGAAATGGGTACAGCTTTTCGAGGGTCCTCGTAGCCCTGTGGAGGCTACGGTCAGAGGCCTACCCTAAAATGACAAGAAATGCACAGTGGCGCAGCGCGTGAAATAGTCACCGAGGCCGGTGGGCTATAGCATTTGGTCCGCATGGGTTGGGGAGGGAAGTTCTGGGGCTCTGGGCGTCAGAAATGGGCACAGTCTTTTCGAGGGTCCTCGTGTGCCCAGTGGGAGGCTACGGTTAGAAGCCTGCCATAAAATGGCAAGACATGCCCAGCGGCGCAGCGCGTGAAATATTCGCCGAGGCCGGTGGGCTATAGCCTTTGGTCCGCGACGGTTGGCGAGGGGGTTTAGGGGGCTCTGGTCATCGGAAATGGGTACAGTCTTTTCGAGGGTCCTCGTGTGCCCCGTGGGAGGCTACGGTCAGAGGCCTACCCTAAAATGACAAGAGATACCTAGCGGCGCAGCTCGTGAAATAGTCACCGAGGCCGGTGGGCTATAGCAATTGGTCCGCGGGGGTTGGGGAGGGAAGTTCTGGGGCTCTGGGCGTCGGAAATGGGTACAGTCTTTTCGATGGTCGTCGTGTGCCCAGTGGGAGGCTACGGTCAGAAGGCTGCCATAAAATGGCAAGACATGCCCAGCGGCGCAGCGCGTGAAATATTCGCCGAGGCCGGTGGGCTATAGCCTTTTGTCCGCGACGGTTGGCGAGGGGGTTTAAGGGGCTCTGGTCATCGGAAATGGGTACAGTCTTTTCGAGGGTCCTCGTGTGCCCCGTGGGAGGCTACGGTCAGAGGCCTACCCTAAAATGACAAGAGATACCTAGCGGCGCAGCTCGTGAAATAGTCACCGAGGCCGGTGGGCTATAGCAATTGGTCCGCGGGGGTTGGGGAGGGAAGTTCTGGGGCTCTGGGCGTCGGAAATGGGTACAGTCTTTTCGAGGGTCCTCGTGTGCCCAGTGGGAGGCTACGGTCAGAAGCCTGCCATAAAATGGCAAGACATGCCCAGCGGCGCAGCGCGTGAAATAGTCGCCGAGGCCGGTGGGCTATAGCCTTTGGTCCGCGGGGGTTGGGGAGGGTGTTTCGGGGGCTCTGGTCGTCGGAAATGGGTACATTCTTTTCGAGGGTCCTCGTGTGCCCAGTGGGAGGCTACGGTCAGAAGCCTGCCCTAAAATGGCAAGACATGCCCAGCGGCGCAGCGCGTGAAATAGTCGCCGAGGCCGTGGGCTACAGCTCGGTCCGCGGGGTTGGGGAGGGGTCGGCGGGCTCGTCATCGAAAATGGGTAGTCTTTCGAGGGTCCTCGTGGTGTCCAAAGTGGGAGGCTACGGCCAGAAGCCCGTCTAAATGTCAAGAAATGCCCAGCGCGCAGCTGTGGAAATAGTCACCGAGGCCGTGGGCTATAGCCTGGTCCGCGAGGGTCAAGGAGGTTTAGGGGCTCTGTCGTCGGAAATGGGTACAGTCTTTTCGAGGGTCCTCGCGTTCCCTGTGGAAGGCTACGGTCAGAGGCCTCACCCTAAATGACAAGAGATGCCCACCGCGCAGTTCGGTGAAATAGTCACCGAGGCCGTGGGCTATAGCATTTGGTCCGGGCCGGGGAGGGAAGTTCCGGGGCCCGGGCGCGGAAATGGGTACAGTCTTTTCGAGTGTCCTCGCAGCCCAGGGGAGGCTACGTCAAGCCCGCCATAAAATGGCAAGACATGCCCAGCGGGCGCTGCGCCAGAAATAGTCGCCGAGGCCGGTGGGCTATAGCCTTGGTCCGCGGGTCCGGGAGGGGCTTTAGGGGTTCTGGCCGCCGGAAATGGGTACAATCTTTCGAGGGTCCTCGTGTGCCTGGGTGGGGAGGCTACGGCCAGAGGCCTCTAAAATGACAAGAGATACCCAGCGCGCAGCGCGTGAAATAGTCTCAGAGGCCGGGTGGCTATAGCATATGGTCCGCTGGGTCGGGAGGAGGTTTCGGGGCTCATCGCCGGAAATGGGTACATTCTTTCGAGGGTCCTCGGTGCCTGTGGGAGGCTACGGCCGAAGCCTCGCCCTAAAATGGCATGACATGCCCAGCGCGCAGCACAGGAAATAGTCGCCGAGGCCGGTGGGCTATAGCCTTGGTCCGCGAGGGTTAGCGAGGGGCTTAGGGCCTCGTCGCCGGAATGGGTACAGTATTTTCGAGGGTCCTCGTGGTGCCCTGCTGGAGGCTACGGTCGAGGCCTACCCTAAAATGACAAGAGATGCCCACCGCGCAGTTCGGGAAATAGTCACCGAGGCCGGAGGGCTCTAGCATTTCGGTCCGCTGGGGCCGGGAGGAAGTTCGGGGCCTGGGCGCCGGAAATGGGTACAGTCTTTTCGAGGGTCCTCGTGCCCAAGTGAGGCTACGGTCAGAAGCTCGCCATAAAATGGCAAGACATGCCCAGCGCGCAGCGGAAATAGTCTCCGAGGCCGGCGGGCTATAGCCTTTCGGTCCGGGGGCGGGAGGGGTTTAGGGCTCGCCGGAAATGGGTACACTTTCGAGGGTCCTCGTGTGCCTGTGGGAGGCTACGGTCGAGGCCTGCCCAAAATGGCAAGAAATGCCCAGCGCGCAGCTCAGGAAATAGTCACCGAGGCCGTGGGCTATAGCATTTGGTCCGCGGGGCCGGGAGGGAAGTTCGGGGCCCGGGCGCCGGAAATGGGTACAGTCCTTTTCGAGTGTCCTCGCAGCTCAGGAGGCTACGGTCAGAAGCCCGCCATAAATGGCAAGATATGCCCAGCGGCGCTGCTGTAAAATAGTCGCTGAGGCCGTGGGCTATAGCCTTTTGGTCCGCGGGGGCCGGGGGAGGGGTTTAGGGTTCGGTCGCCGGAAATGGGTACACCTTTTCGAGGGTCCTCGCAGTGCCTGGGGAGGCTACGGTCAGAGGCCCCGCCCTAAATGACAAGATACCCAGCGCGCAGCGGCTGAAATAGTCTCCGAGGCCGGTGGGCTATAGCCTTTTGGGCCGCGGGGGTTGGGGAGGAACTTTCGGGGGCTCTGATCGTCGGAAATGGTACATTCTTTCGAGGGTCCTCGTGGTGCCCTGTGGGAGGCTGGGCGTCAGAAGCCCGCCCTAAAATGGCATGACATGCCCAGCGCGCAGCGCTGGAAATAGTCGCCGAGGCCGGTGGGCTATAGCCTTTGGTCCGCGAGGGTTAGCGAGGGGTTTAGGGGCTCGCCGTCGGAATGGGTACAGTATTTTCGAGGGTCCTCGTGGTGCCCTGCTGGAGGCTACGGTCGAGGCCTACCCTAAATGACAAGAGATGCCCACCGCGCAGTTCAGGAAATAGTCACCGAGCCGGTGGGCCAGACGGTCCGCGGGGGTTGGGGAGGGAAGTTCTGGGGCTCGGGCCGGAAATGGGTACAGTCTTTCGAGGGTCTCGTGGTGCCCAAGTGGGAGGCTACGGTCAGAAGCCCGCCATAAAATGGCAAGACATGCCCAGCGCAGCTGAAATAGTCTCCGAGGCCGGTGGCTATAGCCTTGGTCCGCTGGGGTGGGGGGGTTTAGGGGCCTGGGTCCGCCGGAAATGGGTTCAATCTTTTCGAGGGTCCTCGTGTGCCCAGTTGGAGACTACCGAACGACTCCAGACCAATAATGGCAACAAATGCCCAGCGGCGCAGCTCGTGAAATAGTCACCGAGGCCGGTGGGCTATAGCAATTGGTCCGGGGGGGGTGGGGAGGGAAGTTCTGGGGCCTGGCCGGAAATGGGTACAGCCTTTTCGAGTGTCCTCGGTAGCCCAAAGTGGGTGGCTACGGTCAGAAGCCTGCCATAAATGGCAAGACATGCCCAGCGGTCCAGCGCCTGAAATAGTCGCCGAGGCCGGTGGGCTATAGCCTTGGGTCCGCTGGGGCCGGGAGGGGCTTAGGGTTCTGGCCGCCGGAAATGGGTACAGTCTTTTCGAGTGTCCTCGTGTGCCCAGTGGGAGGCTACGGTCAGAGGCCTGCCCTAAAATGACAAGAGATACCCAGCGGCGCAGCGCGTGAAATAGTCTCCGAGGCCGGTGGGCTATAGCCTTTGGGCCGCGGGGGTTGGGGAGGAGGTTTCGGGGGCTCTGATCGTCGGAAATGGGTACATTCTTTTCGAGGGTCCTCGTGGTGCCCTGTGGGAGGTTACGGTCAGGCCCGCCTAAAATGGCATGACATGCCCAGCGCGCAGCTGAAATAGTCGCCGAGGCCGTGGGCTATAGCCTTTGGTCCGCGAGGTTAGCGAGGGGTTTAGGGGCCTGGTCGCCGGAAATGGGTACAGTATTTTCGAGGGTCCTCGTGGTGCCCCTGCTGGAGGCTACGGTCCGAGGCCTCACCCTAAATGACAAGAGATGCCCACCGCGCAGTTCAGGAAATAGTCACCGAGGCCGGTGGGCTACAGCATTTGGTTCGCGGGGGTTGGGGAGGGAAGTTCTGGGGCTCTGGGCGTCGGAAATGGGTACAGTATTTTCGAGGGTCCTCGTGTGCCCAGTGGGAGGCTACGGTCAGAAGCCTGCCCTAAAATGGCAAGACATGCCCAGCGCGCAGCTGTGAAATAGTCTCCGAGGCCGGTGGGCTATAGCCTTGGTCCGCGGGGTGGGGAGGGGTTTAGGGCCTGGTCGTCGGAAATGGGTACAATCTTTTCGAGGGTCCTCGTGTGCCCAGTGGGAGGCTACGGTCAGAGGCCTGCCCAAAAATGGCAAGAAATGCCCAGCGGCGCAGCTCGTGAAATAGTCACCGAGGCCGGTGGGCTATAGCAATTGGTCCGCGGGGGTTGGGGAGGGAAGTTCTGGGGCTCTGGGCGTCGGAAATGGGTACAGTCTTTTCGAGGGTCCTCGTGTGCCCCGTGGGAGGCTACGGTCAGAGGCCCACCCTAAAATGACAAGAAATGCCGAGCGGCGCAGCGCGTGAAATAGTCACCGAGGCCGGTGGGCTATAGCATTTGGTCCGCGGGGGTTGGGGAGGGAAGTTCTGGGGCTCTGGGCGTCGGAAATGGGTAGAGTCTTTTCGAGGGTCCTCGTGTGCCCAGTGGGAGGCTACGGTCAGAAGCCTGCCATAAAATGGCAAGACATGCCCAGCGGCGCTGCGCGTAAAATAGTCGCCGAGGCCGGTGGGCTATAGCCTTTGGTCCGCGGTGGTTGGGGAGGGGGTTTAGGGGGCTCTGGTCGTCGGAAATGGGTACAATCTTTTCGAGGGTCCTCGTGTGCCCAGTGGGAGGCTACGGTCAGAGGCCTGCCCTAAAATGACAAGAGATGCCCAGCGGCGCAGCTCGTGAAATAGTCACCGAGGCCGGTGGGCTATAGCACGGGTCCGGGGGTTGGGGAGGGAAGTTCTGGGGCTCTGGGCGTCGGAAAAGGGTACAGTCTTTTTGAGGGTCCTCGTGTGCCCAGTGGGAGGCTACGGTCAGAAGCCTGCCATAAAATGGCAAGACATGCCCAGCGGCGCAGCGCGTGAAATAGTCGCCGAGGCCGGTGGGCTATAGCCTTTGGTCCGCGGGGGTTGGGGAGGGTGTTTCGGGGGCTCTGATCGTCGGAAATGGGTACATTCTTTTCGAGGGTCCTCGTGTGCCCAGTGGGAGGCTACGGTCAGAAGCCTGCCCTAAAATGGCATGACATGCCCAGCGGCGCAGCGCGTCAAATAGTCGCCGAGGCCGGTGGGCTATAGCCTTTGGTCCGCGGGGGTTGGGGAGGGGGTTTAAGGGGCTCTGGTCATCGAAAATGGGTACAGTCTTTTCGAGGGTCCTCGTGTGCCCAGTGGGAGGCTACGGTCAGAAGCCTGCCCTAAAATGTCAAGAAATGCCCAGCGGCGCAGCGCGGGAAATAGTCACCGAGGCCGGTGGGCTATAGCCTTTGGTCCGCGGGGGTTGGGGAGGGGGTTCGGGGGCTCGCGTCGGAAATGGCACAGTCTTTTCGAGGGTCCTCGTGCCTGTGGAAGGCTACGGTCGAGGCCTACCCTAAATGACAAGAGATGCCCACCGCGCAGCAGGAAATGGTCACCGAGGCCGGTGGGCTATAGCACGGTCCGCTGGGGTCGGGAGGGAAGTTCGGGGCTCGGGCGCCGGAAATGGCATAGTCTTTTCGAGTGTCCTCGTGTGCCCAGTGGGAGGCTACGGTCAGAAGCCTGCCATAAAATGGCAAGACATGCCCAGCGGCGCTGCGCGTAAAATAGTCGCCGAGGCCGGTGGGCTATAGCCTTTGGTCCGCGGGGGTTGGGGAGGGGGTTTAGGGGGTTCTGGTCGTCGGAAATGGGTACAATCTTTTCGAGGGTCCTCGTGTGCCCAGTGGGAGGCTACGGTCAGAGGCCTGCCCTAAAATGACAAGAGATACCCAGCGGCGCAGCGCGTGAAATAGTCTCCGAGGCCGGTGGGCTATAGCCTTTGGGCCGCGGGGGTTGGGGAGGAGGTTTCGGGGGCTCTGATCGTCGGAAATGGGTACATTCTTTTCGAGGGTCCTCGTGTGCCCTGTGGGAGGCTACGGTCAGAAGCCTGCCCTAAAATGGCATGACATGCCCAGCGGCGCAGCGCGTGAAATAGTCGCCGAGGCCGGTGGGCTATAGCCTTTGGTCCGCGAGGGTTAGCGAGGGGGTTTAGGGGGCTCTGGTCGTCGGAAATGGGTACAGTATTTTCGAGGGTCCTCGCAGTGCTCGCTGGAGGCTACGGTCAGAGGCCTACCCTAAAATGACAAGAGATGCCCACCGCGCAGTTCGTGAAATAGTCACCGAGGCCGGTGGGCTACAGTATCGGTCCGCTGGGGTTGGGGAGGGAAGTTCGGGGCCTCGCGCGGAAATGGGTACAGTCTTTCGAGGGTCCTCGGTGCCCAGCTGGGAGGCTACGGTCAGAAGCCCGCCATAAATGGCAAGACATGCCCAGCGCGCAGCTGCGTGAAATAGTCTCCGAGGCCGGTGGGCTATAGCCTTTTGTCCGCGGGGCGGGGAGGGGTTTAGGGCCTGGTCGCCGGAAATGGGTACAATCTTTCGAGGGTCCTCGGTGCCCAGTGGGGAGGCTACGGTCAGAGGCCTGCCCAAAATGGTAAGAAATGCCCAGCGGCGCAGCTCAGGAAATAGACACAGAGGCCGGTGGGCTAAAGCATTTGGTCCGGGGTGGGGAGGAAGTTCGGGGCCTGCCGGAAATGGGTCTTTTTCGAGTGTCCTCGCAGCCCAAAGTGGGAGGCTACGGTCAAGCCCGCCCTAAAATGGCAAGGCATGCCCAGCGGCGCTGCAGAAATAGTCGCCGAGGCCGGTGGGCTATAGCCTGGTCCGCGGGGCCGGGAGGGGTTTAGGGTTCTGGTCGCCGGAAATGGGTACACCTTTCGAGGGTCCTCGTGTGCCCAGTGGGAGGCTACGGTCAGAGGCCCGCCCTAAAATGACAAGAGATACCCACGCGCAGCAGGTGAAATAGTCTCCCGAGGCCGGTGGGCTATAGCCTGGGCCGCTGGGGTCGGGAGGAGGTTTCGGGGCTCGACCGGAAATGGGTACATTCTTTCGAGGGTCCTCGTGGTGCCCTGTGGGGAGGCTACGGTCGAAGTCGCCTAAAATGGCATGACATGCCCAGCGGCGCAGCGCGTGAAATAGTCGCCGAGGCCGGTGGGCTATAGCCTTTGGTCCGCGAGGGTTAGCGAGGGGGTTTAGGGGGCTCTGGTCGTCGGAAATGGGTACAGAATTTTCGAGGCTCGCAGTGCCCGGGGAGGCTACGGCCGAGGCCCGCCCAAAATGGCAAGAAATGCGCAGTCAGGAAATAGTCACCGAGGCCGGTGGGCTATAGCATTTGGGTCCGCTGGGGCTGGGAGGGAAGTTCTGGGCTCGGGCGCCGGAAATGGGTACAGTCTTTTCGAGTGTCCTCGGTGCCCAGTGGGAGGCTACGGTCGAAGCTCGCCATAAAATGGCAAGACATGCCCAGCGGCGCTGCTGAGAAATAGTCGCCGAGGCCGGTGGGCTATAGCCTGGTCCGCGGGGCTGGGAGGGGTTTAGGGGTTCTGTCAGCGGAAATGGGTACAATCTTTCGAGGGTCCTCGTGTGCCCAGGGGAGGCTACGGTCGAGGCCCGCCCTAAATGACAAGAGATACCCAGCGCGCAGCTGCGTGAAATAGGCCCCGAGGCGGGTGGGCTATAGCCTTGGGGCCGGGGGGTTGGGGTTGGGGGTTTCGGGCCTGATCCGTTTAAATGGGTACATTCTTTTCGAGGGTCCTCGTGGTGCCCTGTGGGAGGCCACGGTCAGAAGCCTGCCCTAAATGGCATGACATGCCCAGCGCCAGGCTGGAAATAGTCCGCCGAGGCCGTGGGCTATAGCCTTGGTCCGCGAGGGTTAGCGAGGGGTTTAGGGGCTCGGTCGTCGGAAATGGGTACAGTATTTTCGAGGGTCCTCGTAGCCTGCTGGAGGCTACGGTCGAGGCCTACCCTAAATGACAAGAGATGCCCACCGCGCAGTTCGTGGAAATAGTCACCGAGGCCGGTGGGCTATAGCACGGTCCGCGGGGTCGGGAGGAAGTTCGGGGCTCGGCGCCGGAAATGGGTACAGTCTTTCGAGGGTCCTCGGTGCCCAGTGGAGGCTACGGTCAAGCCCGCCATAAAATGGCAAGACATGCCCAGCGCGCAAGCAGCTGCGGAAATAGTCTCCGAGGCCGTGGGCTATAGCCTGGTCCGCTGGGGCGGGGGAGGGGTTTAGGGGCTCGTCGGAAATGGGTACACCTTTCGAGGGTCCTCGTGTGCCCAAGGGAGGCTACGGTCGAGGCCTGCCCAAAATGGCAAGAAATGCCCAGCGCAGTCAGGAAATAGTCACCGAGGCCGTGGGCTATAGCACTGGTCCGCTGGGCCGGGAGGGAAGTTCTGGGGCTCGCCGGAAATGGGTACAGTCTTTTCGAGGGTCCTCGTGGTGCCCTGTGGGAGGCTACGGTCGAGGCCCACCTAAAATGACAAGAAATGCCGAAAGGCGCAGCGGGTGAAATAGTCACCGAGGCCGTGGGCTATAGGCACGGTCCGCGGGGGGAGGGAAGTTCGGGGCTCGGGCCGGAAATGGGTAGAGTCTTTCGAGGGTCCTCGTGTGCCCAAAGTGGGAGGCTTACGGTCGAAGCCCGCCATAAATGGCAAGACATGCTCAGCGCGCTATGCCAGAAATAGTCGCCGAGGCCGGTGGGCTATAGCCTTGGTCCGCGGTGGTCGGGAGGGGTTTAGGGGCTCGCCGGAAATGGGTACAATCTTTCGAGGGTCCTCGTGCCTGCTGGGAGGCTACGGTCAGAGGCCTGCCCTAAAATGACAACAGAAGCCCAGCGGCGCAGCTCAGGTAATAGTCGCCCTGGCCGGTGGGCTACAGATTCGGTCCGCGGGGCTGGGGAGGGAAGTTCTGGGCCTGCCGGAAAAGGGTACAGTCTTTGAGGGTCTCGTGCCCAGTGGGAGGCTACGGTCAGAATCCCGCCATAAAATGGCAAGACATGCCCAGCGGCGCAGCGCGTGAAATAGTCGCCGAGGCCGTGGGCTATAGCCTGGTCCGCGGGGTCGGGAGGGTGTTTCGGGGCCTGACCGGAAATGGGTACATTCTTTCGAGGGTCCTCGTGTGCCTGGGAGGCTACGGTCAGAGCCTGCCCTAAAATGGCATGACATGCCCAGCGCGCAGCTGCGAAATAGTCGCCGAGGCCTGTGGGCTATAGCCTTGGTCCGCGGGGCCGGGAGGGGTTTAAGGGCTCGTCATCGAAAATGGGTACAGTCTTTTCGAGGGTCCTCGTGCCCAGTGGGAGGCTACGGTCAGAAGCCTGCCTAAAATGTCAAGAAATGCCCAGCGGCGCAGCTCATAAATAGTCACCGAGGCCGGTGGGCTATAGCCTTTGGTCCGCGGGATTGGGGAGGGGCCGGGGCCTGGTCGCCGGAAATGGGTACAGTCTTTTCGAGGGTCCTCGAGCCTGTGGAAGGCTACGGTCAGAGGCCTACCCTAAATGACAAGAGATGCCCACCGCGCAGTTCGCGGAAATAGTCACCGAGGCCGGTGGGCTATAGCACGGTCCGCTGGGGTCGGGAGGGAAGTTCGGGGCTCGCGCCGGAAATGGTACAGTCTTTTCGAAAGTGTCTCGTGCAGCCCAGTGGAGGCTATGGTCAGAAGCCCGCCATAAAATGGCAAGACATGCCCAGCGCGCAGCGTGAAATAGTCTCCGAGGCCGGTGGGCTATAGCCTTGGGCCGCTGGGGTGGGAGGAGGTTTCGGGGCTCTGTTCGCCGGAACTGGGTACATTCTTTCCGAGTGTCCTCGCGTGCCCTGTGGGAGGCTACGGTCAGAAGCCTGCCCTAAAATGGCATGACATGCCCAGCGCAGCGCTGCGGAAATAGTCGCCGAGGCCGGTGGGCTATAGCCTTGGTCCACGGGCTGGGGAGGGGTTTAAGGGCCCGTCATCAAAATGGGTACAGTCTTTTCGAGGGTCCTCGTGTGCCCTGTGGAGGCTACGGTCGAGGCCCACCCTAAAATGACAAGAGATGCCCACCGCGCAGTTCGGAAATAGTCACCGAGGCCGGTGGGCTATAGCATAGGTACCGCGGGGTTGGGAGGAAGTTCGGGGCTCGCCGGAAATGGGTACAGTCTTTTCGAGGGTCCTCGTGTGCCCAGTGGGAGGCTACGGTCAGAAGCCTGCCATAAAATGGCAAGACATGCCCAGCGGCGCAGCGCGTGAAATAGTCTCCGAGGCCGGTGGGCTATAGCCTTTGGTCCGCGGGGGTGGGGGAGGGGGTTTAGGGGGCTCTGGTCGTCGGAAATGGGTACAATCTTTTCGAGGGTCCTCGTGTGCCCAGTGGGAGGCTACGGTCAGAGGCCTGCCCAAAAATGGCAAGAAATGCCCAGCGGCGCAGCTCGTGAAATAGTCACCGAGGCCGGTGGGCTATAGCAATTGGTCCGCGGGGGTTGGGGAGGGAAGTTCTGGGGCTCTGGGCGTCGGAAATGGGTACAGTCTTTTCGAGGGTCCTCGTGTGCCTGTGGAGGCTACGGTCGAGGCCCACCCTAAAATGACAAGAAATGCCCAGCGCGCAGCTGCAGGAAATTGTCACCGAGGCCGGTGGACTATAGCATTTGGTCCGCTGGGGTGGGAGGGAAGTTCGGGGCTCGCCGGAAATGGGTAGAGTCTTTCGAGGGTCCTCGTAGCCCAGGGGAGGCTACGGTCAGAAGCCCGCCATAAAATGGCAAGACATGCCCAGCGGCGCGCGCCAGAAATAGTCGCCGAGGCCGTGGGCTATAGCCTTTGGTCCGCTGGGGCCGGGAGGTTAGGGGCTCGTCGCCGGAAATGGGCACACCTTTTCGAGGGTCCTCGTGGTGCCTGGGAGGCTACGGTCAGAGGCCTGCCCTAAAATGACAAGAGATGCCCAGCGGCGCAGATCGGAAATAGTCACCGAGGCCGGTCCAGACGGTCCGCGGGGGTTGGGGAGGGAAGTTCTGGGGCTCTGGGCGTCGGAAATGGGTACAGTCTTTTCGAGGGTCCTCGTGTGCCCAGTGGGAGGCTACGGTCAGAAGCCTGCCGTAAAATGGCAAGACATGCCCAGCGGCGCAGCGCGTGAAATAGTCCCCGAGGCCGGTGGGCTATAGCCTTTGGTCCGCGGGGGTTGGGGAGGGGGTTTAAGGGGCTCTGGTCATCGAAAATGGGTACAGTCTTTTCGAGGGTCCTCGTGTGCCCAGTGGGAGGCTACGGTCAGAAGCCTGCCCTAAAATGGCAAGAAATGCCCAGCGGCGCAGCGCGTTAAATAGTCACCGAGGCCGGTGGGCTATAGCCTTTGGTCCGCGGGGGTTGGGGAGGGGGTTTAGGGGGCTCTGGTCGTCGGAAATGGGTACAGTCTTTTCGAGGGTCCTCGTGTGCCCAGTGGGAGGCTACGGTCAGAGGCCTACCCTAAAATGACAAGAGATGCCCACCGGCGCCGCGCGTGAAATAGTGACCGAGGCCGGTGGGCTATAGCATTTGGTCCGCGGGGGTTGGGGAGGAAGTTCGGGGCCTGGCCGGAAATGGGTACAGTCTTTCGAGTGTCCTCGCAGCCAAAGTGGGAGGCTATGGTCAAGCCCGCCATAAATGGCAAGACATGCCCAGCGGCGCAGCGCGTGAAATAGTCTCCGAGGCCGGTGGGCTATAGCCTTTGGGCCGCGGGGGTTGGGGAGGAGGTTTCGGGGGCTCTGATCGTCGGAAATGGGTACATTCTTTTCGAGGGTCCTCGTGTGCCCTGTGGGAGGCTACGGTCAGAAGCCTGCCCTAAAATGGCATGAGATGCCCAGCGGCGCAGCTGCGGAAATAGTCGCCGCCGAGGCCGTGGGCTATAGCCTTTGGTCCACGGGGCCGGAGGGGGTTTATGGGGCTCTGGTCATCAAAAATGGGTACAGTCTTTTCGAGGGTCCTCGTGTGCCCTGGTGGAGGCTACGGCGAAGCCCGCCCTAAAATGTCAAGAAATGCCGAGCGCGCAGTGTGAAATAGTCACCGAGGCCGGTGGGCTATAGCCTTTGGTCCGCGAGGGTTGGGGAGGGGGTTTAGGGGGCTCTGGTCGTCGGAAATGGGTACAGTCTTTTCGAGGGTCCTCGTGTGCCCCGTGGAAGGCTACGGTCAGAGGCCTACCCTAAAATGACAAGAGATGCCCACCGGCGCAGTTCGTGAAATAGTCACCGAGGCCGGTGGGCTATAGCATTTGGTCCGCGGGGGTTGGGGAGGGAAGTTCTGGGGCTCTGGGCGTCGGAAATGGGTACAGTCTTTTCGAGTGTCCTCGTGTGCCCAGTGGGAGGCTATGGTCAGAAGCCTGCCATAAAATGGCAAGACATGCCCAGCGGCGCAGCGCGTGAAATAGTCTCCGAGGCCGGTGGGCTATAGCCTTTGGGCCGCGGGGGTTGGGGAGGAGGTTTCGGGGGCTCTGATCGTCGGAAATGGGTACATTCTTTTCGAGGGTCCTCGTGTGCCCTGTGGGAGGCTACGGTCAGAAGCCTGCCCTAAAATGGCATGACATGCCCAGCGGCGCAGCGCGTGAAATAGTCGCCGAGGCCGGTGGGCTATAGCCTTTGGTCCGCGAGGGTTAGCGAGGGGGTTTAGGGGGCTCTGGTCGTCGGAAATGGGTACAGTATTTTCGAGGGTCCTCGTGTGCCCCGTTGGAGGCTACGGTCAGAGGCCTACCCTAAAATGACAAGAGATGCCCACCGGCGCAGTTCGTGAAATAGTCACCGAGGCCGGTGGGCTATAGCATTTGGTCCGCGGGGGTTGGGGAGGGAAGTTCTGGGGCTCTGGGCGTCGGAAATGGGTACAGTCTTTTCGAGGGTCCTCGTGTGCCCAGTGGGAGGCTACGGTCAGAAGCCTGCCATAAAATGGCAAGACATGCCCAGCGGCGCAGCGCGTGAAATAGTCTCCGAGGCCGGTGGGCTATAGCCTTTGGTCCGCGGGGGTTGGGGAGGGGGTTTAGGGGGCTCTGGTCGTCGGAAATGGGTTCAATCTTTTCGAGGGTCCTCGTGTGCCCAGTGGGAGGCTACGGTCAGAGGCCTACCCAAAATTGGCACGAAATGCCCAGCGGCGCAGCTCAGGAAATAGTCACCGAGGCCGGTGGGCTAGCACTGGTCCGCGGGGTTGGGAGGAAGTTCTGGGGCTCGGGCCGGAAATGGGTACAGTCTTTTCGAGGGTCCTCGTGTGCCCCGTGGGAGGCTACGGTCAGAGGCCTACCCTAAAATGACAAGAAATGCCCAGCGGCGCAGCGCGTGAAATAGTCACCGAGGCCGGTGGGCTATAGCATTTGGTCCGCGGGGGTTGGGGAGGGAAGTTCTGGGGCTCTGGGCGTCGGAAATGGGTACAGTCTTTTCGAGGGTCCTCGGGTGCCCAGGGGTAGGCTACGGTCAAGCCTGCCATAAATGGCAAGACATGCTCAGCGCGCGAAATAGTCACCGAGGCCGGTGGGCTATAGCCTTTGGTCCGCGGGGGTTGGGGAGGGGGTTTCGGGGGCTCTGGTCGTCGGAAATGGGTACAATCTTTTCGAGGGTCCTCGTGTGCCCAGTGGGAGGCTACGGTCAGAGGCCTGCCCTAAAATGGCAAGAAATGCCCAGCGGCGCAGCGCGTGAAATAGTCACCGAGGCCGGTGGGCTATAGCCTTTGGTCCGCGGGGGTTGGGGAGGGGGTTTCGGGGGTTCCTGTCGTCGGAAATGGGTACAGTCTTTTCGAGGGTCCTTGTGTACCCAGTGGGAGGCTACGGTCAGAAGCCTGCCTAAAATGGCAAGACATGCCCAGCGGCGCAGCGTGCGAAATAGTCCCCGAGGCCGGTGGGCTATAGCCTTTGGTCCGCGGGGGTTGGGGAAGGTGTTTCGGGGGCTCTGGTCGTCGGAAATGGGTACAGTCTTTTCGAGGGTCCTCGTGTGCCCAATGGGAGGCTACGGTCAGAAGCCTGCCCTAAAATGGCAAGACATGCCCAGCGGCGCAGCGCGTGAAATAGTCACCGAGGCCAGTGGGCTATAGCCTTTGGTCCACGGCGGTTGGGAAGGGGTTTAGGGGCTCGTCATCGAAAATGGGTACAGTCTGAGGGTCCCTGTGGTGCCCAGTGGAGGCTACGGTCAGAAGCCCGCCATAAAATGGCAAGATATGCCCAGCGCGGCGCAACGGTCGCCGAGGCCGTGGGCTATAGCCTTGGTCCGCGGGGGGGAGGGAACTGGGGCCTGGGCGCCGGAAATGGGTACAGTCTTTACGAGGGTCCTCGTAGCCCTGTGGAGGCTACGGTCAGAGGCCTACCCTAAAATGACAAGAATGGCCAGGCGCAGCGCGGAAATAGTCACCGAGGCCGTGGGCTATAGACGGTCCGCGTGGGTTGGGGAGGGAAGTTCTGGGGCTCTGGGCGTCGGAAATGGGTACAGTCTTTTCGAGGGTCCTCGTGTGCCCAGTGGGACGCTACGGTCAGAAGCCTGCCATAAAATCGCAAGACATGCCCAGCGGCGAAGCGCGTTAAACGGTCGCCGAGGCCGGTGGGCTATAGCCTTTGGTCCGCGGGGGTTGGGGAGGGAACTTCTGGGGCTCTGGGCGTCGGAAATGGGTATAGTCTTTTCGAGGGTCCTCGTGTGCCCAGTGGGAGGATACGGTCAGAAGCCTGCCATAAAATGGCAAGACATGCCCAGCGGCGCAGCGCGTGAAATAGTCGCCGAGGCCGGTAGGCTATAGCCTTTGGTCCGCTGGGGGAGGAGGCTTAGGGGCTCGTCATCGAAATGGCACAGTCCTTTTCGAGGGTCCTCGTGTGCCTGGAGGCAACGGTCAGAAGCCTGCCCTAAAATGGCAAGAAATGCCCAGCGGCGCAGCGCTGCGTGAAATAGTCACCGAGGCCGTGGGCTATAGCCTTTGGTCCGCGGGGCCGGGGAGGGGTTTAGGGGCTCGTCATCGAAAATGGCACAGTCTTTTGAGGGTCCCTGTGCCCAAAGTGGGAGGTTACGGTCAAAGCTCGCCATAAATGGCAAGATGCGCGGTTGGCAAACGGTCGCCGAGGCCGGTGGGCTATAGCCTTTGGTCCGCTGGGGTCGGGAGGAACTGGGGCTCGGGCTGGAAATGGGTACAGTCTTTTCGAGGGTCCTCGTGTGCCCCGTGGGAGGCTACGGTCAGAGGCCTACCCTAAAATGACAAGAAATGGCCAGTGGCGCAGCGCGTGAAATAGTCACCGAGGCCGGTGGGCTATAGCATTTGGTCCGCGGGGGTTGGGGAGGGAAGTTCTGGGGCTCTGGGCGTCGGAAATGGGTACAGTCTTTTCGAGGGTCCTCGTGTGCCCAGTGGGACGCTACGGTCAGAAGCCTGCCATAAAATCGCAAGACATGCCCAGCGGCGAAGCGCGTTAAACGGTCGCCGAGGCCGGTGGGCTATAGCCTTTGGTCCGCGGGGGTTGGGGAGGGAACTTCTGGGGCTCTGGGCGTCGGAAATGGGTATAGTCTTTTCGAGGGTCCTCGTGTGCCCAGTGGGAGGATACGGTCAGAAGCCTGCCATAAAATGGCAAGACATGCCCAGCGGCGCAGGGCGTCAAATAGTCGCCGAGGCCGATAGGCTATAGCCTTTGGTCCGCGGGGGTTGGGGAGGGGGTTTAGGGCGCTCTGGTCGTCGAAAATGGGTACAGTCGTTTCGAGGGTCCTCGGATTCCCAGTGGGAGGCTACGGTCAGAAGCCTGCTTTAAAATGGGAAGAAATGCCCAGCGGCGCAGCGCGTGAAAAAGTCACCGAGGCCGGTGGGCTATAGCTGGGGTGGGGGTTTAGGGAGCTTGGCCGGAAATGGGTACAGTCTTTCGAGGGTCCTCGTGTGCCTGGGAGGCTACGGTCGAGGTCTGCCCTAAAATGGCAAGAAATGCCCAGCAGCGCAGGAAATGGTCGCCGAGGCCGGTGGGCTATAGCCTTGGTCCGCTGGGGCCGGGAGGGACGCTGGGGCTCGCGCCGGAAATGGCATGCTTTTCGATGGTCCTCGTGTGCGCAGTGGGAGGCTACGGTCAGAAGCCTGCCCTAAAATGGCAAGAAATGCCCAGCGGCACAGCGCGTGAAATAGTCACCGAGGCCGGTGGGCTAAAGCCTTTGGTCCGCGCGGGTTGGGGTGGGGGTTTAGGGGGCTCTGGTCATCGGAAATGGGTACAGTCTTTTCGAGGGTCCTCGTGTGCCAGTTGGGAGGCTACGTTCAGAGGCCTGCCCTAAAATGGCAAGAAATGCCTAGCGGCGCAGCGCGTGAAATAGTCACCGAGGCCGGTGGGCTATAGAATTTGGTCCGCGCGGGTTGGGGTGGGGGTTTAGGGGGCTCTGGTCGTCGGAAATGGGTATAGTGTTTTTGAGGGTCCTCGTGTGCCCAGTGGGAGGCTACGGTGAGAGGCCTGCCCTAAAATCGCAAGAAATGCCCAGCGGCGCAGCGCGTGAAATAGTCACCGAGGCCGGTGGGCTATAGCCTTTGGTCCGCGCGGGTTGGGGTGGGGGTTTAGGGGGTTCTTGTCGTCGGAAATGGGTACAGTGTTTTTGAGGGTCCTCGTGTGCCCAGTGGGAGGCTACGGTCAGAGGCCTGCACTAAAATGCCAAGAAATACCCAGCGGCGCAGCGCGTGAAATGGTCGCCGAGGCCGGTGGGCTATATCCTTTGGTCCGCGGCGGTTGGGGAGAAACGTTCTGGGGCTCTGGGCGTCGGAAATGGGTACAGTCATTTCGAGGGTCCTCGTGTGCCCAGTGGGAGGCTACGGTCAGAAGCCTGCCCTAAAATGGCAAGAAATGCCCAGCGGCGCAGCGCGTGAATTGGTCGCCGAGGCCGGTGGGCTATAGCCTTTGGTCCGCGGGGGTTGGGGAGGGACGTTCTGGGGCTCTGGGCGTCGGAAATGGGTACAGTCTTTTCGAGGGTCCTCGTGTGCCCAGTGGGAGGCTACGGTCAGAAGCCTGTCCTAAAATGGCAAGAAATTTCCATCGGCGCAGCGAGTGAAATAGTCGCCGAGGCCGGTGGGCTATAGCCTTTGGTCCGCTGGGCCGGGAGGGGTTCGCTCGTCGCCGGAAATGGCATGTGATTTACGAGGGTCCTCGCAGCCTGGGGAGGCTACGGTCAGAGGCCTGCCCTAAAATGGCAAGAAATGCCCAGCGGCGCAGCGCGTGAAATGGTCGCCGAGGCCGGTGGGCTATATCCTTTGGTCCGCGGCGGTTGGGGAGAAACGTTCTGGGGCTCTGTGTGTCGGAAATGGGTACAGCCATTTCGAGGGTCCTCGTGTGCCCAGTGGCAGGCTACGGTCAGAAGCCTGCCCTAAAATGGCAAGATATGCCCAGCGGCGCATCGCGTGAAATAGTCACCGAGGCCGTTGGGCTATAGCCTTTGGTCTGCTGGGGCCGGGAGGGACGCCTGGGCTCTGGGCGTCGGAAATGGGTACAGTATTTACGAGGGTCCTCGTGTGCCCAGTGGGAGGCTACGGTCAGAGGCCTGCCCTAAAATGGCAAGAAATACCCAGCAGCGCAGCGCGTGAAATGGTCGCCGAGGCCGGTGGGCTATATCCTTTGGTCCGCGGCGGTTGGGGAGAAACGTTTTGGGGCTCTGGGCGTCGGAAATGGGTACAGTATTTACGAGGGTCCTCGTGTGCCCAGTGGGAGGCTACGGTCAGAAGCCTGTCCTAAAATGGCAAAAAATGTCCAGCGGCGCAACGCGTGAAATAGTTGCCGAGGCCGTTGGGCTATAGCCTTTGGTCCGCGGGGGTTGGGGAGGGACGTTCTGGGGCTCTGGGCGTCGGAGACTTGTACAGTCTTTTCGAGGGTCCTCGTGTGACCAGTGGGAGCCTACGGTCAGAAGCCTGCCCTAAAATGGCAAGATATGCCCAGCGGCGCATCGGGTGAAATAGTCGCCGAGGCCGGTGGTCTATAGCCTTTGGTCCGTGGGGGTTGGAGAGGGGTTAGGGGGTTCTGGTCGTCGGAAATGGGTAAAGTCTTTTCGAGTGTCCTCGTGTGCCCAGTGGGAGGCTACGGTCAGAGGCCTGCCCTAAAATGGCAAGAAATACCCAGCGGCGCATGGCGTGAAATGCTTGCCGAGGCCGGTGGGCTATAGCCTTTGGTCCGCGGCAGTTGGGGAGAAAAGTTCTGGGGATCTGGGCGTCGGAAATGGGTACAGTCTTTTCGAGGGCCCTCGTGTGCCCAGTGGGAGGCAACGGTCAGGGGCCTGCCCTAAAATGGCAAGAAATACCCAGCGGCGCAGCGCGTGAAATAGTCGCCGAGGCCGGTGGGCTATAGCCTTTGGTCCACGGGGGTTTCGGAGGGGGTTTCGGGGGCTCTGGGTGTCGGAAATGGGTACAGTCTTTCCGAGGGTCCTCGTGTGCCCAGTGGGAGGCTACGGTCAGAGGCCTGCCCTAAAATGACAAGAAATACCCAGCGGCGCAGCGCGTGAAATGCTTGCCGAGGCCGGTGGGCTATAGCCTTTGGTCCGCGGCGGTTGGGGAGAAAAGTTCTTGGGCTCTGGTCGTCGAAAATGGGTACAGTCTTTTCGAGGGTCCTCGTGTGCCCAGTGGGAGGCTACGGTCAGAAGCCTGCCCTAAAATGGCAAGATATGCCCAGCGGCGCATCGCGTGAAATAGTCGCCGAGGCCGGTGGTCTATAGCCTTTGGTCCGCGGGGGTTGGGGAGGGGGTTCGGGGGTTCTGGTCGTCGGAAATGGGTAAAGTCTTTTCGAGTGTCCTCGTGTGCCCAGTGGGAGGCTACGGTCAGAGGCCTGCCCTAAAATGGCAAGAAATACCCAGCGGCGCAGCGCGTGAAATAGTCCCCGAGGCCGGTGGGCTATAGCCTTTGGTCCGCGGGGGTTGGGGAGGGGGTTTTCGGGGCTCTGGTCGTCGGAAATGGGTACAGTATTTACGAGGGTCCTCGTGTGCCCAGTGGGAGGCTACGGTCAGAAGCCTGTCCTAAAATGGCAAGAAATGTCCAGCGGCGCAGCGCGTGAAATAGTTGCCGAGGCCGGTGGGCTATAGCCTTTGGTCCGCGGGGGTTGGGGAGGGACGTTCTGGGGCTCTGGGCGTCGGAAATTTGTACAGTCTTTTCGAGGGTCCTCGTGTGGCCAGTGGGAGCCTACGGTCAGAAGCCTGCCCTAAAATGGCAAGATATGCCCAGCGGCGCATCGCGTGAAATAGTCACCGAGGCCGGTGATCTATAGCCTTTGGTCCGGGGGGGTTGGGGAGGGGGTTTCGGGGGCTCTGATTGTCGGAAATGGGTGCAGTCTTTTCGAGGGTCCTCGTGTGCCCAGTGGGAGGCTACGGTCAGAGGCCTGCCCTAAAATGGCAAGAAATACCCAGCGGCGCAGCGCGTGAAATGCTTGCCGAGGCCGGTGGGCTATAGCCTTTGGTCCGCGGCAGTTGGGGAGAAAAGTTCTGGGGCTCTGGTCATCGGAAATGGGTACAGTCTTTTCGAGGGTCCTCGTGTGCCCAGTGGGAGGCTACGGTCAGAAGCCTGCCGTAAAATGGCAAGACATGCCCAGCGGCGCAGCGCGTGAAATAGTCCCCGAGGCCGGTGGGCTATAGCCTTTGGTCCGCGGGGGTTGGGGAGGGGGTTTCGGGGGCTCTGATCGTCGGAAATGGGTACATTCTTTTCGAGGGTCCTCGTGTGCCTAGTGGGAGGCTACGGTCAGAAGCCTGCCCTAAAATGGCATGACATGCCCAGCGGCGCAGCGCGTGAAATAGTCGCCGAGGCCGGTGGGCTATAGCCTTTGGTCCGCGGGGGATGGGTTTAGGGGCTCGTCATCGAAAATGGGTACAGTTTTGAGGGTCCCCGTGCCCGTGGGAGGCTACGGTCGAAGCCCGCCATAAAATGGCAAGATATGCCCAGCGAAGCGCTGGAAACGGTCGCCGAGGCCGGTGGGGCTATAGCCTTTTGGTCCGCTGGGGCTGGGAGGGAACTGCCTGGGCATCGGAAATGGCAGTCTTTTCGAGGGTCCTCGTGTGCCTGTGGGAGGCTACGGTCCGAGGCCTACCCTAAATGACAAGAAATGGCCAGTGGCGCAGCGTGAATTAGTCACCGAGGCCGGTGGGCTATAGACGGTCCGGGGGTTGGTGGGAAGTTCGGGGCCTGGGCGCTTAAATGGGTACATTTTTCGAGGGTCCGTGGGGACGCCACGGTCAGAAGCCCGCCATAAAATCGCAAGATATGCCCAGCGCGGTTAAGAACGGTCGCCGAGGCCGTGGGCTATATTCGTCCGGCGGGGAGGAACTTCGGGGCCTCGCGCCGAAATGGGTATAGTCTTTCGAGGGTCCCAGTGCCCAAAGGTGGGGGAGGATACGGTCAGAAGCCCGCCATAAATGGCAAGACATGCCCAGCGCGCAGCTGCTGAAATAGTCGCCGAGGCCGGTAGGCTATCGCCTTTGGTCCGCGGGGGTTGGGGAGGGGCGTTCGGGGGCTCTGGTCATCGAAAATGGGTACAGTCTTTTCGAGGGTCCTCGTGTGCCCAGTTGGAGGCTACGGTCAGAAGCCTGCCCTAAAATGGCAAGAAATGCCCAGCGGCGCAGCGCGTGAAATAGTCACCGAGGCCGGTGGGCTATAGCCTTTGTTCCGCGCGGGTTGGGGTGGGGGTTAGGAGCCGGTATCGCCGGAAATGGGTACGCCTTTTCGAGGGTCCTCGTGGTGCCTGGGAGGCTACGGCCGAGGCCTGCCCTAAAATGGCAAGAAATGCCCAGCAGCGCAGCGCGCGAAATTTTCGCCGAGGCCGGTGGGGTATAGCCTTCGGTCCGCGGGGGGAGGGACGCTTGGGGCCCGCCGGAAATGGGTACAGTCTTTTCGATGGTCCTCGTGGTGCGCAAGTGGGGAGGCTACGGTCAGAAGCCTCCAAATGGCAAGAAATGCCCAGCGCACAACAAGGAAATAGTCACCGAGGCCGGTGGGCTAAAGCCTTTGGTCCGCGCGGGTCAGTGGGGGTTAGGGCTCGGGTCATCGGAAATGGGTACAGCCTTTCGAGGGTCCTCGTGTGCCGCTTGGGAGGCTACGTCAGAGGCCCCGCCCTAAAATGGCAAGAAATGCTCAGCTGCGCAGCGCTGCGAAATAGTCACCGAGGCCGGTGGGCTATAGAATCGGTCCGCTGGTCGGGTGGGGGTTTAGGGCTCGTCGTCGGAAATGGGTATAGTGTTTTCGAGGGTCCTCGTGGTGCCCAGCTGGAGGCTACGTGAGAGGCCCGCCTTTGCAAAATCGCAAGAAATGCCCAGCGGCGCAGCGCGTGAAATAGTCACCGAGGCCGGTGGGCTATAGCCTTGGTACGAGATGGTTGGGGTGGGGGTTTAGGGGGCTCTTGTCGTCGGAAATGGGTACAGTGTTTTTGAGGGTCCTCGTGTGCCCAGTGGGAGGCTACGGTCAGAGGCCTGCACTAAAATGCCAAGAAATACCCAGCGGCGCAGCGCGTGAAATGGTCGCCGAGGCCGGTGGGCTATATCCTTGGTCCGGGCGGTTGGGGAGAAACGCCTGGGGCTCGCGCCGGAAATGGGTACAGTCATTTCGAGGGTCCTCGTGTGCCTGGCTGGGAGGCTACGGCGAAGCCCGCCTAAAATGGCAAGAAATGCCCCGCGGCGCTGCGCTTGAATTGGTCGCCGCGGCCGGTGGGCTATCGCCTTTGGTCCGCTGGGGTTGGGAGGGACGCCTGGGGCTCGCCGGAAATAGGTAGCCTTTTTCGAGGGTCCTCAGCCTGGGAGGCTGGCCAAGCCTGTCCCTAAATGGCAAGAAATTTCCATCGCAGCGAGTGAAATAGTCGCCGAGGCCGGTGGGCTATAGCCTTGGTCCGCGGGGGTTGGGGAGGGCTTTTCGGCCCGTCACGGAAATGGTTACGATTTACGAGGGTCCTCGTGGTGCCCAGTGGGGAGGCTACGTCGTCGAGGCCCGCCCTAAAATGGCAAGAATACCCAATGGGCGCAACAGGAAATGGTCGCCGAGGCCGTGGGCTATATCCTTTGGTCCGCGGGCGGGAGAAACGCCTGGGCCTCGGGCGCCGGAAATGGGTACGCCATTTCGAGGGTCCTCGGTGCCTGGGGAGGCTACGGTCAGAAGCCTGCCCTAAAATGGCAAGAAATGCCCAGCGGCGCAGCGCGTGAAATGGTAGCCGAGGCCGGTGGGCTATAGCCTGGTCCGGGGGTCGGGAGGGACGCCTGGGGCTCGGGCGCCGGAAATGGCATGATTTACGAGGGTCCTCGTAGCCTGGGCTGAGGCTACGGTCGAGGCCTGCCCTAAATGGCAAGAAATACCCAAAGAGCGCAGCTGGTGAAATGGTCGCCGAGGCCGGTGGCCATATCCTCGGTCCGCGGGGCGGTTGGGGGAGAAACGCCTGGGGCTCGCGCCGGAAATGGCATGATTTACGAGGGTCCTCGTAGCCCATGAGGAGGCTACGGTCAGAAGCCTGCCCTAAAATGGCAATAAATGTCCAGCGGCGCACCGCGTTAAATAGTTGCCGAGGCCGTTGGGCTATAGCCTTTGGTCCGCGGGGGTTGGGGAGGGACGTTCTGGGGCTCTGGGCGTCGGAGACTTGTACAGTCTTTTCGAGGGTCCTCGTGACCAGCTGGAGCCTACGGCCGAAGCCCGCCTAAAATGGCAAGATATGCCCAGCGCGATCGGGTGAAATAGTCGCCGAGGCCGGTGGTCTATAGCCTCGTCCGTGGGTTGGAGAGGGGTTTTGGGGTTCTGGTCGTCGGAAATGGGTAAAGTCTTTTCGAGTGTCCTCGGTGCCCAGCCTGGGAGGCTACGGTCGAGGCCCGCCCTAAATGGCAAGAAATACCCAGCGCGCATGGCGGAATGTTTGCCGAGGCCGGTGGGCTATAGCCTTTGGTCCGCGGCAGTTGGGGAGAAAAGTTCTGGGATCCGCGCCGGAAATGGCAGTCTTTTCGAGGGCCCTCGCAGCCCAGTGGGGAGGCAACGGTCAGCCTGCCCTAAATGGCAAGAACCAGCAGCGCGCGCGGAAATAGCCGAGGCCGGTGGGCTATAGCCTTGGTCCACGGGGTTTCGAGGGGTTTCGGGGCCTGTGTCGGAAATGGTACAGTCTTCCGAGGGTCCTCGTGCCTGCTGGGAGGCTACGGTCGAGGCCTGCCCTAAAATGACAAGAAATACCCAACAAGCGCAGTAAGGTGAAATGCTTGCCGAGGCCGTGGGCTATAGCCTTTGGTCCGCGGGCGGTTGGGGAGAAAAGTTCTGGCCTGTCCGTCGAAAATGGGTACAGTCTTTCGAGGGTCCTCGTGCAGCTGGGGAGGCTACGGTCAGAAGCCTGCCCTAAAATGGCAAGATATGCCCAGCGCGCATCGCGGAAATAGTCGCCGAGGCCGGTGGTCTATAGCCTCTGCTCCGCGGGGCTGGGGAGGGGTTCGGGGTTCGGTCGGAAATGGGTAAAGTCTTTCGAAAGTGTCCTCGTGGTGCCCAAAGTGGGAGGCTACGGTCGGAGGCCCCAAAATGGCAAGAAATACCCAGCGCGCACAGGAAATAGTCCCCGAGGCCGCGGGCTATAGCCTTTGGTCCGCGGGGCTGGGAGGGGTTTTCGCCCGTCGCCGGAAATGGCATGATTTACGAGGGTCCTCGCAGCCTGGGGAGGCTACGGTCAAGCCTGCCCCTAAAATGGCAAGAAATGCCAGCGCGCAGGTGAAATAGTTGCCGAGGCCGTGGGCTATAGCCTTTGGTCCGCGGGGTGGGAGGGACGCTGGGGCTCCGCCGGAAATTTGTACAGTCTTTTCGAGGGTCCTCGTGGGTGGGAGCCTACGGTCAAGCCCGCCCTAAATGGCAAGATATGCCCAGCGGCGCATCGTGAAATAGTCACCGAGGCCGGTGATCTATAGCCTTTGGTCCGGGGTTGGGAGGGGCTCGGGGCCTGATTGTCGGAAATGGTGCAGTCTTTTCGAGGGTCCTCGTGGTGCCTGGGCGGGAGGCTACGGTCGAGGCCTGCCCTAAATGGCAAGAAATACCCAGCGCGCAGCGCTGCAGGAAATGCTTGCCGAGGCCGGTGGGCTATAGCCTGGTCCGCGGGGGGAGAAAAGTTCGGGGCTCGTCATCGGAAATGGGTACGCCTTTTCGAGGGTCCTCGTGCCCAAAGGGGAGGCTACGGTAAGAAGCCTGCCCTAAATGGCAAGATATACCAGCGCGCATCGCGGGAATAGTCGCTGAGGCCGGGGCTATAGCCTCGGTCCGCGGGTGGGTGGGGTTAGGGCTCGTCATCGAAATGGGTACAGCCTTTTCGAGGGTCCTCGCAGCCCATTGGGAGGCTACGGTCAGAGGCCTGCCCTAAAATGGCAAGAAATGCCCAGCGGCGCAGCGCGTGAAATAGTCACCGAGCCTGGGCTATAGCTGGTCCGTGGGGTGGGGAGGGGTTTCGGGCCTGCCGCCGAAATGGGTACAGCCTTTTCGAGGGTCCTCGTGTGCCCAGTGGGAGGCTACGGTCAGAAGCCTGACCTAAAATTGCATGAAATGCCCAGCAGCGCAGCGCGTGAAATAGTCACCGAGGTCGGTGGGCTATAGCCTTTGTTCCGCGCGGGTTGGGGTGGCGGTTTAGGGGGCTTTGGTCGTCGGAAATGGGTACAGTCTTTTCGAGGGTCCTCGTGTGCCCAGTGGGAGGCTACGGTCAGAGGCCTGCCCTAAAATGGCAAGAAATGCCCAGCGGCGCAGCGCGTGAAATGGTCGCCAAGGCCGGTGGGCTATATCCTTTGGTCCGCGGCGGTTGGGGAGAAACGTTCTGGGGCTCTGGGCGTCGGAAATGGGTACAGTCTTTTCGAGGGTCCTCGTCTGCCCAGTGGGAGGCTACGACCAGAAGCCTGCCCTAAAATGGCAAGAAATGCCCAGCGGCGCAGCGCGTGAAATGTCCAGCGGCGCACCGCGTGAAATAGTCACCGAGGCCGGTGGGCTATAGCCTTTGGTCCGCGGGTCAGTGGGGGTTTAGGGGTTCCGCCATCGGAAATGGGTACAGTCTTTTCGAGGGTCCTCGTGTGCCAATTGGGAGGCTACGGTCAGAGGCCTGCCCTAAAATGGCAAGAAATGCCCAGCGGCGCAGCGCGTGAAATAGTCACCGAGGCCGGTGGTCTATAAAATTGGTCCGCGCGGGTTGGGGTGGGGGTTTAGGGGGCTCTGGTCGTCGGAAATGGGTACAGTGTTTTCGAGGGTCCTCGTGTGCCCATTGGGAGGCTACGGTCAGAGGCCTGCCCTAAAATGGCAAGAAATGCCCAGCGCGCACGTGAAGTCCGAGGGGTTTCGGGCCCGTCAGAAAATTTGTACAGTCTTTTCGAGGGTCCTCGTGTGGCCAGTGGGAGCCTACGGTCAGAAGCCTGCCCTAAAATGGCAAGATATGCCCAGCGGCGCATCGCGTGAAATGGTCGCCAAGGCCGGTGGGCTATATCCTTTGGTCCGCGGCGGTTGGGGAGAAACGTTCTGGGGCTCTGGGCGTCGGAAATGGGTACAGTCTTTTCGAGGGTCCTCGTCTGCCCAGTGGGAGGCTACGACCAGAAGCCTGCCCTAAAATGGCAAGAAATGCCCAGCGGCGCAGCGCGTGAAATGCTTGCCGAGGCCGGTGGGCTATAGCCTTTGCTCCGCGGCAGTTGGGGAGAAAAGTTCTGGGGCTCTGGTCATCGGAAATGGGTACAGTCTTTTCGAGGGTCCTCGTGTGCCCAGTGGGAGGCTACGATAAGAAGCCTGCCCTAAAATGGCAAGATATGCCCAGCGGCGCATCGCGTGGAATAGTCGCTGAGGCCGGTGGGCTATAGCCTTTGGTCCGCTGGTCGGGTGGGGTTTAGGGGCTCGTCATCGAAATGGGTACATGCCTTTTCGAGGGTCCTCGTGTGCCCATTGGGAGGCTACGGCCGAGGCCCCGCCCTAAATGGCAAGAAATGCCCAGCGCGCAGCGCGAAATAGTCACCGAGCCCGCGGGCTACAGCGCTTGGTCCGGGGGGAGGGGTTTCGGGGCTCCGCCGAAATGGGTACAGCCTTTTCGAGGGTCCTCGTGTGCCCAGTGGGAGGCTACGGTCAGAAGCCTGACCTAAAATTGCATGAAATGCTCAGCAGCGCAGCGCGTGAAATTGTCACCGAGGTCGGTGGGCTATAGCCTTTGTTCCGCTGGCTGGGGTGGCGCTTAGGGGCCGGTCGTCGGAAATGGGTACAGTCTTTTCGAGGGTCCTCGTGTGCCCAGTGGGAGGCTACGGTCAGAGGCCTGCCCTAAAATGGCAAGAAATGCCCAGCGGCGCAGCGCGTGAAATGGTCGCCAAGGCCGGTGGGCTATATCCTTTGGTCCGCGGCGGTTGGGGAGAAACGCCTCGGGGCTCTGCCGGAAATGGTGCAGTCTTTTCGAGGGTCCTCGCCTCGCCCAAAGGGAGGCTACGACCAGAAGCCTGCCCTAAAATGGCAATGAAATTTCCAGCGCGCACCGCGGAAATAGTCACCGAGGCCGTGGGCTATAGCCTTTGGTCCGCGCGGGTCAGGGGGCGTTTAGGGGCTGGTCATCGGAAATGGGTACAGTCTTTCGAGGGTCCTCGTGCCAATTGGGAGGCTACGGTACGAGGCCTCGCCCTAAATGGCAAGAAATGCTCAGCCGCGCAATCAAGGTGAAATATTCACCTAGGCCGGTGGTCTATAGAATTTGGTCCGCTGGTCGGGGTGGGGGCTTAGGGGCTCGTCGCCGGAAATGGGTACAGTGTTTTCGAGGGTCCTCGTGGTGCCTGGGGAGGCTACGGTCGAGGCCCCGCCCTAAAATGGCAAGAAATGCCCAGCGGCGCACAAGGTGAAATAGTCACCGAGGCCGGTGGCTATAGCCTTTGGTCCGCGCGGCTGGGGTGGGGGCTTAGGGGCTCGACATCGGAAATGGGTACAGTCTTTAGAGGGTCCTCGCTGCTGGGCCTGAGGCTACGGGTCGAGGCCCGCCTAAAATGGCAAGAAATGCCCAGCGCAGGAAATAGTCACCGAGGCCGTGGGCTATAGAATTTGGTCCGCTGGGGGTGGGGCTTAGGGGCTCGCCGGAAATAGGTACAGTGTTTTGAGGGTCCTCGCAGCCTGGGAGACTACGGTGAGAGGCCTGCCCTAAATGGCAAGAAATACCCAGCCGCGATCGCGGGAAATAGTTGCCGATGCCGGTGGTCTATAGCCTTGGGTCTGCGGGGGTTGGGAGGGGTTCGGGGTTCTGGTCTCGAAATGGGTAAAGTCTTTCGAGTGTCCCTGCAGCCAGCTGGAGGCTACGGTCCGAGGCCCGCCTAAAATGGCAAGAAATACCCAGCGCGCAGCTGCGGAAATAGTCCCCAGGCCGGGCGGTTCATAGCCTTTTGGTCCGCGGGGTTGGGGAGGGGGTTTTCGGCCCGTCGCCGGAAATGGGCATGATTTACGAGGGTCCTCGTGCCTGGGAGGCTACGGTCGAAGCTGCCCCAAAATGGCAAGCAATGTCCAGCCGCGCAGCTGCGGAAATAGCTTGCCGAGGCCGTGGGCTATAGCCTTTGGTCCGCTGGGGCCGGGGAGGGACGTTCGGGGCCTGGCGCCGGAAATTTGTACAGTCTTTTAGAGGGTCCTCGTGGCTGGAGCCTACGGTCAGAAGCCTGCCCTAAAATGGCAAGATATGCCCAGCGTCGCATCGCGTGAAATAGTCACCGAGGCCGGTGATCTATAGCCTTTGGTCCGCGGGGGTTGGGGAGGGGGTTTCGGGGGCTCTGGTTGTCGGAAATGGGTGCAGTCTTTTCGAGGGTCCTCGTGTGCCCAGTTGGAGGCTACGGTCAGAGGCCTGCCCTAAAATAGCAAGAAATACCCAGGGGCGCAGCGCGTGAAATGCTTGCCGAGGCCGGTGGGCTATAGCCTTTGGTCCGCGACAGTTGGGGAGAAACGTTCTGGGGCTTTGGTCATCGGAAATGGGTATAGTCTTTTCGAGGGTCCTCGTGTGCCCAGTGGGAGGCTACGGTCAGAAGCCTGCCCTAAAATGGCAAGATATGCCCAGCGGCGCATCGCGTGGAATAGTCGCTGAGGCCGGTGGGCTATAGCCTTTGGTCCGCGCGGGTTGGGGTGGGGGTTTAGGGGGCTCTGGTCATCAGAAATGGGTACAGTCTTTTCGAGGGTCCTCGTGTACCCATTGGGAGGCTACGGTCCGAGGCCTGCCCTAAAATGGCAAGAAATGCACAACGGCGCAGCATGCGAAATTGTCTTCGAGGCCGGCGGGCTATAGCCTTTGGTCCGCGGGTTGGGGTGGGGTTTAGGGCTCTTGTCACGGAAATGGGTACAGGTTTTGAGGGTCCTCGGTGCCCTGGAGGCTACGGTCGAGGCCCGCACTAAAATGCCAAGAAATACCCAGCGCAGTCAGAAATGGTCGCCGAGGCCGGTGGGCTATATCCTTTGTTCCGCGGCGGTTGGGGACAAACGCCTGGGCTCGCCGGAAATGGGTACAGTCGTTTCGAGGGTCCTCGTGTGCCCATTGGGAGGCTACGGTCCGAGGCCGGCCCTAAAATGGCAAGAAATGCCCAGCGGCGCAGCGCGTGAAATAGTAACCGAGCCCTGGGCTATAGGCATGGTCCATGGGGCGGGGAGGGGCTCGGGCCTGCCGTCGAAATGGGTACAGCCTTTTCGAGGGTCCTCGTGTGCCTGGGTGAGGATACGTCAGAAGCCTGACCTAAAATTGCATGAAATGCTCAGCAGCGCAGCGCGTGAAATTGTCACCGAGGTCGGTGGGCTATAGCCTTTGTTCCGCGCGGGTTGGGGTGGCAGTTTAGGGGGCTTTGGTCGTCGGAAATGGGTACAGTCTTTTCGAGGGTCCTCGTGTGCCCAGTGGGAGGCTACGGTCAGAGGCCTGCCCTAAAATGGCAAGAATGCAGCGCTGCAGAAATGGTCGCCAAGGCCGTGGGCTATATCCTTGGTCCGCGCGGGGAGAAACGCCTGGGGCTCGGCCGGAAATGGCATGCCTTTTCGAGGGTCCTCGCCCCGCGGGAGGCTACGGCGAGGCCCGCCCTAAATGGCAAGAAATGCCCAGCGCGCAGCCGCTGCGAAATGGTCGCCAAGGCCGTGGGCTATATCCTTTGGTCCGTGGGCGTTGGGGAGAAACGCTCGGGCTCGGGCGCCGGAAATGGCACAGCTTTTCGAGGGTCCTCGCCCGCCGGGAGGCTACGCACCGTAAGCCTGCCCTAAATGGCAAGGCAGTGAAATGTCCAGCGCGCCGCTGGAAATAGTCACGGAGGCCGGTGGGCTATAGCCTTTGGTCCGCGGGTTGGGGTGGGGTTTAGGGGGCTGGTCGTCGGAAATGGGTACAGTGTCTTGAGGGTCCTCGTGCCTGGGAGGCTACGGTCGAGGCCCGCCAAATGGCAAGAAATGCCCAAAGAGCGCAGCTGGAAATGGTCGCCGAGGCCGGTGGGCTATAGCCTGGTCCGCGGGGCCGGGAGGGACGCTGGGGCCTGGGCCGGAAATGGCAGTCTTTTCGAGGGTCCTCGTGTGCTGGGAGGCTACGGTCGAGGCCCGCCCTAAAATGGCAAGAAATGTCGCCAGCGCAGCTGGAAATAGTCACCGAGGCCGTGGGCTATAGAATCGGGTCCGCGCGGGGTTGGGGTGGGGGCTTAGGGCTCGTCGGAAATAGGTACAGAGTTTTTGAGGGTCCTCGTGTTCCCATGGAGACGTGAGAGGCCCGCAAAATGGCAAGAAATGCCCAGCGCGCAGCGCGTGAAATAGTCGCCGAGGCCGGGCGGGCTATAGCCTTTGGTCCGCTGGGCCGGGAGGGGTTTTCGGCCTGTCACGGAAATGGCATGATTTACGAGGGTCCTCGGTGCCCAGTGGGAGGCTACGGTCAAGCCCGCCCCTAAAATGGCAAGAAATGTCCAGCCGCGCAGCTGCGAAATAGTTGCCGAGGCCGGTGGGCTATAGCCTTTGGTCCGCGGGGGTTGGGGATGGACGTTCTGGGGCTCTGGGCGTCGGAAATTTGTACAGTCTTTTCGAGGGTCCTCGTGTGGCCAGTGGGAGCCTATGGTCAGAAGCCTGCCCTAAAATGGCAAGATATGCCCAGCGGCGCATCGCGTGAAATAGTCACCGAGGCCGGTGATCTATAGCCTTTGGTACGCTGGGGCCGGGAGGCTCGCCTGTCGGAAATGGGTGCAGTCTTTTCGAGGGTCCTCGTGTGCCTAGTTGGAGGCTACGGTCAGAGGCCTGCCCTAAAATGGCAAGAAATACCCAGCGGCGCAGCGCATGAAATGCTTGCCGAGGCCGGTGGGCTATAGCCTTTGGTCCGCGGCAGTTGGGGAGAAAAGTTCTGGGGCTCTGGTCATCGGAAATGGGTACAGTCTTTTCGAGGGTCCTCGTGTGCCCAGTGGGAGGCTACGGTCAGAAGCCTGCCCTAAAATGGCAAGATATGCCCAGCGGCGCATCGCGTGGAATAGTCGCTGAGGCCGGTGGGCTATAGCCGGTGGTCCGCGGGGGGTGGGGCTTGGGGCCTGGCCAGAAATGGGTACAGCCTTTTCGAGGGTCCTCGTGCCCAGCTGGGAGTCTACGGTCAAGCCCGCCTAAATGGCAAGATATGCCCAGCGCGATCGCGTGGAATAGTCCGCCGAGGCCGTGGGCTATAGCATTTGGTCCGCGGGGCCGGGAGGGGGCCCGGCCGCCGGAAATGGCATGATTTACGAGGGTCCTCGTGTGCCCAGTGGGAGGCTACGGTCAGAGGCCTGCCCTAAAATGGCAAGAAATGCCCAGCGGCGCAGCGCGAAATAGTTGCCGAGGCCGGTGAGCTATAGCCTTTGGTCCGCGGGCCGGGGATGGACGCCTGGGGCCTGGCGTCGGAAATTTGTACAGTCTTTTCGAGGGTCCTCGTGTGGCCAGTGGGAGCCTATGGTCAGAAGCCTGCCCTAAAATGGCAAGATATGCCCAGCGGCGCATCGCGTGAAATAGTCACCGAGGCCGGTGATCTATAGCCTTTGGTCCGCGGGGGTTGGGGAGGGGGTTTCGGGGGCTCTGGTTGTCGGAAATGGGTGCAGTCTTTTCGAGGGTCCTCGTGTGCCTAGTTGGAGGCTACGGTCAGAGGCCTGCCCTAAAATGGCAAGAAATACCCAGCGGCGCAGCGCATGAAATGCTTGCCGAGGCCGGTGGGCTATAGCCTTTGGTCCGCGGCAGTTGGGGAGAAAAGTTCTGGGGCTCTGGTCATCGGAAATGGGTACAGTCTTTTCGAGGGTCCTCGTGTGCCCAGTGGGAGGCTACGGTCAGAAGCCTGCCCTAAAATGGCAAGATATGCCCAGCGCGATCAAGGAATAGTCGCCGAGGCCGGTGGGCTATAGCCTTTGGTCCGCGGGTCCGGGTGGGGCTTAGGGCTCGTCATTAGAAATGGGCATGCCTTTTCGAGGGTCCTCGTGTGCCCAGTGGGAGGCTACGGTCAGAAGTCTGCCCTAAAATAGCAGAAAATATGCCCAGCGGCGCATCGCGTGAAATAGTCGCCGAGGCCGGTGGTCTACAGCCTTTGGTCCGCGGGGGTTGGGGCGGGGGTTCGGGGGTTCTGGTCGTCTGAAATGGCTACAGTATTTACGAGGGTCCTCGTGTGCCCAGTGGGAGGCTACGGTCAGAAGCCTGTCCTAAAATGGAAAGAAATGCCTAGCGGCGCAGCGATTGAAATAGTCACCGAGGCCGGGCTAGCTGGTCCGGGGGGTGGGAGGGGTTTCGGGGCCTGCCGAAATGGCATGCCTTTTCGAGGGTCCTCGTGCCTGGGGGAGGCTACGGTCGAGGCCTGCCCTAAAATGGCAAGAATGCCCAGCGCAGCTGAAATGGTCGCCAAGGCCGGTGGGCTATATCCTTGGTCCGCTGGCCGGGGAGAAACGCCTGGGCTCTGGTCGTCGGAAATGGGTACAGTCTTTTCGAGGGTCCTCGTCTGCCCAGTGGGAGGCTACGACCAGAAGCCTGCCCTAAAATGGCAAGAAATGCCCAGCGGCGCAGCGCGTGAAATGTCCAGCGGCGCAGCGCGTGGAATAGTGACCGAGGCCGGTGGGCTATAGCCTTTGGTCCGCGCGGGTTGGGGTGGGGGTTTAGGGGGCTCTGGTCATCGGAAATGGGTACAGTCTTTTCGAGGGTCCTCGTGCCACTGGGAGGCTACGGTCGAGGCCCGCCCTAAAATGGCAAGAAATGCCCAGCGGCGCAGCGCGTGAAATAGTCACAGAGGCCGTTTGGCTATAGCCTTTGCTCCGCGCTGGGTCAGGGGGTTTAGGGGCTCGTCATCGGAAATGGGTACAGCTTTTCGAGGTTCCTCGCTTGCCGCTGGGAGGCTACGGTCGAGGCCCCGCCCTAAAATGGCAAGAAATGCCCAGCGCGCCACAGGAAATAGTCACCGAGGCCGGTGGCTAGAATTTGGTCCGCTGGTCCGGGGTGGGGGTTTAGGGCTCGTCGCCGGAAATAGTACAGTGTTTTTAGTGGTCCTCGGTGCAGCCGAGACTACGGTGAGAGGCCTGCCCTAAATGGCAAGAAATGCCCAGCGCGCAGCAATACAGGAAATAGTCACCGAGGTGGGATATAGCCTTGGTCCGCTGGCTGGGTGGGGTTTAGGAGGCTCTTGTCGCCGGAAATGGGTACAGTGTTTTGAGGGTTCTCGTGCCCAGCTGGGAGGCTACGGTCGAGGCCCGCACTAAAATGCCAAGAATACCGAGCGCGCAGCGGAAATGGTCGCCGAGGCCGTGGGCTATATCCTTGGTCCGCGGGCGTTGGGGAGAAAGGTTCGGGCCTGGGCCGGAAATGGGTACAGCCATTTCGAGGGTCCTCGTGTGCCCAGCTGGGAGGCCACGAAGCCCGCCCTAAAATGGCAAGAAATGTCCAGCGCGCAAGGAATTAGTCGCCGAGGCCGGTGGGTTATAGCCTTTGGTCCACGGGGGTTGGGGAGGGGGTTTCGGGGGCTCTGGTTGTCGGAAATGGGTACAGTCTTTTCGAGGGTCCTCGTGTGCCTAGCGGGAGGCTACGGTCAGAGGCCTGCCCTAAAATGGCAAGAAATACCCAGCGGCGCTGCGCGTGAAATCCTTGCCGAGGCCGATGGGCTATAGCCTTTGGTCCGCGCGGGTTGGGGTGGGGGTTTAGGGGGCTCTTGTCGTCGGAAATGGGTACAGTCTTTTCGAGGGTCCTCGTTTGCCAGTTGGGAGGCTACGGTCAGAGGCCTGCCCTAAAATGGCAAGAAATGCCCAGCGGCGCAGCGCGTGAAATAGTCACCGAGGCCGGTGGGCTATAGAATTTGGTCCGCGCGGGTTGGGGTGGGGGTTTAGGGGGCTCTGGTCGTCGGAAATAGGTACAGTGTTTTTGAGGGTCCTCGTGTGCCCAGTGGGAGACTACGGTGAGAGGCCTGCCCTAAAATGGCAAGAAATGCCCAGCGGCGCAGCGCGTGAAATAGTCACCGAGGCCGGTGGGATATAGCCTTTGGTCCGCGCGGGTTGGGGTGGGGGTTTAGGAGGCTCTTGTCGTCGGAAATGGGTACAGTGTTTTTGAGGGTTCTCGCAGCCCATGAGGCTACTACGAGGCCTGCACTAAAATGCCAAGAAATACCCAGCGGCGCTGCGCGTGAAATAGTCGCCGAGGCCGGTGGGCTATATCCTTTGGTCCGCGGCGGTTGGGGAGAAAGGTTCTGGGGCTCTGGGCGTCGGAAATGGGTACAGTCATTTCGAGGGTCCTCGTGTGCCCAGTGGGAGGCTACGGTCAGAAGCCTGTCCTAAAATGGCAAGAAATGTCCAGCGGCGCAGCGCGTGAAATAGTCGCCGAGGCCGGTGGGCTACAGCCTTTGGTCCACGGGCTGGGAGGGCCGGGGCCTGTGTTGTCGGAAATGGGTACAGTCTTTCGAGGGTCCTCGGTGCCCACGGAGGCTACGGTCGAGGCTTGCCCTAAATGGCAAGAAATACCCAGCGCGCAGCGCAGAAATGCTTGCCGAGGCCGGCGGGCTATAGCCTTTGGTCCGCGCGGGTCAGGGGTGGGGTTTAGGGCTTTATCGCCGGAAATGGCACAGTGTTTTGAGGGTCCTCGTGGTGCCCAATGGAGGCTACGGCCGAGGCCCGCACTAAATGCCAAGAAATACCCAGCGCGCAGCGTGAAATGGTCGCCGAGGCCGGTGGGCTATATCCTTGGTCCGCGCGCGGGGACAAACGCCTGGGGCCTCGCCGGAAATGGCTACAGTCATTTCGAGGGTCCTCGTGTGCCCAGTGGGAGGCTACGGTCAGAAGCCTGCCCTAAAATGGCAAGAAATGCCCAGCGGCGCAGCGCGTGAAATGGTCGCCGAGGCCGGTGGGCTATAGCCTTTGGTCCGCGGGGGTTGGGGATGGGGTTTTCGGGGCTCTGGTCGTTGGAAATGGGTACAGTATTTACGAGGGTCCTCGTGTGCCCAGTGGGAGGCTACGGTCAGAAGCCTGTCCTAAAATGGCAAGAAATATCCAGCGGAGCATCGCGTGAAATAGTTGCCGAGGCCGGTGGGCTATAGCCTTTGGTCCGCGGGGGTTGGGGAGGGACGTTCTGGGGCTCTGGGCGTCGGAAATTTGTACAGTCTTTTCGAGGGTCCTCGTGTGACCAGTGGGAGCCTACGGTCAGAAGCCTGCCCTAAAATGGCAAGATATGCCCAGCGGCGCATCGGGTGAAATAGTCCCCGAGGCCGGTGGTCTATAGCCTTTGGTCCGCGAGGGTTGGGGAGGGGGTTCGGGGTCCGCCGGAAATGGGTAAAGTCTTTTCGAGTGTCCTCGTGTACCCAGCTGGGAGGCTACGGTCGAGGCCCGCCTAAATGGCAAGAATGCCCAAGATCGCAGCTGCGGAAATGGTCGCCGAGGCCGTGGGCTATAGCCTTGGTCCGCGGGGCCGGGAGGGACGCTGGGGCTCAAGGCCGGAAATGGGTACGCTTTTTCGAGGGTCCCCGCTGCCAGCTGGGAGGCTACGGTCAGAAGCCAGCCCTAAAATGGCTAGAAAAGCCCAGCGCACAACAAGGTGAAATAGTCACCGAGGCCGGTGGGCCATAGCCTTTGGTCCGCGCGGGTCAGTGGGGTTTAGGGCTCGTCATCGAAAGGGGTACAGTCTTTTCGAGGGTCCTCGTGCCGCTGGGAGGCTACGGCCGAGGCCCCGCCTAAAATGGCAAGAAATGCCCAGCGGCGCAGTGCGTGAAATAGTCACCGAGGCCGGTGGGCTATAGAATTTGGTCCGCGCGGGTTGGGGTGGGGGTTTAGGAGGCTCTGGTCGTCGGAAATGGGTACAGTGTTTTTGAGGGTCCTCGTGTGCCCAGTGGGAGGCTACGGTGAGAGGCCTGCCCTAAAATGACAAGAAATGCCCAGCGGCGCAGCGCGTGAAATAGTCACCGAGGCCGGTGGGCTATAGCTTTTGGTCCGCTGGGTCAGTGGGGGTTTAGGGGTTCTGTCGCCGGAAATGGGTACAGGTTTTGAGGGTCCTCGTAGCCCGGGAGGCTACGGTCAGAGGCCTGCACTAAAATGCCAAGAAATACCCAGCGGCGCAGCGCGTGAAATGGTCGCCGAGGCCGGTGGGCTATATCCTTTGGTCCGCGGCGGTTGGGGAGAAACGTTCTGGGGCTCTGGGCGTCGGAAATGGGTACAGTCATTTCGAGGGTCCTCGTGTGCCCAGTGGGAGGCTACGGTCAGAAGCCTGCCCTAAAATGGCAAGAAATGCCCAGCGGCGCAGCGCGTGAATTGGTCGCCGAGGCCGGTGGGCTATAGCCTTTGGTCCGCGGGGGTTGGGGAGGGACGCTTGGGGCTCGCCGGAAATGGGTACAGTCTTTTCGAGGGTCCTCGTGTGCCCAGTGGGAGGCTACGGTCAGAAGCCTGTCCTAAAATGGCAAGAAATACCCAGCGGCGCAGCGCGTGAAATTCTTGCCGAGGCCGGTGGTCTATAGCCTTTTGTCCGCGGGGGTTGGGGAGGGGGTTTCGGGGGTTCTGGTTGTCGGAAATTTGTGCAGTCTTTTCAAGGGTCCTCGTGTGCCCAGTGGGAGGCTACGGTCAGAGGCCTGCCCTAAAATGGCAAGAAATACCCAGCGGCGCAGCGCGTGAAATGCTTGCCGAGGCCGGTGGGCTATAGCCTTTGGTCCGCGGCAGTTGGGAGAGAAAAGTTCTGGGGCTCTGGTCATCGAAAATGGGTACAGTCTTTTCGATAGCCCTCGTGTGCCCAGTGGGAGGCTACGGTCAGAAGCCTATCCTAAAATGGCAAGAAATGTCCAGCGGCGCAGCGCGTGAAATAGTCGCCGAGGCCGGTGGGCTATAGCCTTTGGTCCGCGCGGGTTGGGGTGGGGGTTTAGGGGGCTCTTGTCGTCGGAAATGGGTACAGTGTTTTTGAGGGTCCTCGTGTGCCCAGTGGGAGGCTACGGTCAGAGGCCTGCACTAAAATGCCAAGAAATACCCAGCGCAGCAAGGTGAAATGGTCGCCGAGGCCGGTGGGCTATATCCTTTGGTCCGCGGCGGTTGGGGAGAAACGTTCTGGGGCTCTGGTCGTCGGAAATGGGTACAGTATTTACGAGGGTCCTCGTGTGCCCAGTGGGAGGCTACGGTCAGAGGCCTGCACTAAAATGCCAAGAAATACCCAGCGGCGCAGCGCGTGAAATGGTCGCCGAGGCCGGTGGGCTATATCCTTTGGTCCGCGGCGGTTGGGGAGAAACGTTCTGGGGCTCTGGTCGTCGGAAATGGGTACAGTATTTACGAGGGTCCTCGTGTGCCCAGTGGGAGGCTACGGTCAGAAGCCTGTCCTAAAATGGCAAGAAATGTCCAGCGGCGCAACGCGTGAAATAGTTGCCGAGGCCGGTGGGCTATAGCCTTTGGTCCGCGGGGGTTGGGGAGGGACGTTCTGGGGCTCTGGGCGTCGGAAATTTGTACAGTCTTTTCGAGGGTCCTCGTGTGACCAGTGGGAGCCTACGGTCAGAAGCCTGCCCTAAAATGGCAAGATATGCCCAGCGGCGCATCGGGTGAAATAGTCGCCGAGGCCGGTGGTCTATAGCCTTTGGTCCGCGGGGGTTGGGGAGGGGGTTCGCGGGTTCTTGTCGTCGGAAATGGGTAAAGTCTTTTCGAGTGTCCTCGCAGCCTGGGAGGCTACGGTCGAGGCCTGCCCTAAAATGGCAAGAAATACCCAGGCGCAGCAAGGCGAAATAGTCACCGAGGCCGTGGGCTATAGCCTTTGGTCCGCGGGGCCGGGAGGGGCTTTGGGCTCGTCGCCGGAAATGGGTACAGATTTACGAGCGCCCCGTGGTGCCTGGGGAGGCTACGGTCGAGGCCCGCACTAAAATGCCAAGAAATACCCAGCGCGCAGCGCTGGTGAAATGGTCGCCGAGGCCGGTGGGCTATATCCTCGTCCGCGCGGTCGGGGAGAAACGCCTGGGGCTCGTCAGTCGGAAATGGGTACAGATTTACGAGGGTCCTCGGTGCCTGGGGAGGCTACGTCAAGCCTCGCCCCTAAATGGCAAGAAATGTCCAGCCGCAACGCTGAAATAGTTGCCGAGGCCGGTGGGCTATAGCCTTTGGTCCGCGGGGCCGAGGGACGCCTGGGCTCGCCGGAAATTTGTACAGTCTTTCGAGGGTCCTCGTGACCAGTGGGAGCCACGTCAGAAGCCCGCCCTAAAATGGCAAGATATGCCCAGCGCGATCGGTGAAATAGTCGCCGAGGCCGGTGGTCTATAGCCTGGTCCGCGGGGTCCGGGAGGGGTTCGGGGTTCTGCCGCCGGAAATGGGTAAAGTCTTTCGAGTGTCCTCGCAGCCCAGCTGAGGCTACGGCGAGGCCCGCCCTAAAATGGCAAGAAATACCCAGCGCGCAGTCACTGGAAATAGTCACCGAGGCCGGTGGGCTATAGCCTCGGTCCGCTGGGGCCGGGAGGGGTTTTGGGGCCTCCGCCGGAAATGGGCATGATTTACGAGCGCCCTCGTGCCCAGGGAGGCTACGGTCAAGCCCGTCCCCAAAATGGCAAGAAATGTCCAGCGCGATCTCGTGAAATAGTTGCCGAGGCCGGTGGGCTATCGCCTTTGGTCCGCCGGGGCCGGGAGGGACGCCTGGGCCTCGCCGGAAATTTGTACAGTCTTTTCGAGGCCTCGTGTGACCAGCTGGGAGCCACGGTCAGAAGCCCGCCCTAAAATGGCGATATGCCCAGCGCGATCGGTGAAATAGTCGCCGAGGCCGGTGGTCTATAGCCTTTTGGTCCGCTGGGCCGGGAGGTTCGGGGTTCCGCCGCCGGAAATGGGTAAAGTCTTTCGAGTGTCCTCGCGGTACCTGGGAGGCTACGTCGAGGCCTGCCCTAAAATGGCAAGAAATACCCAGCGCAGCTGCGTGAAATAGTCACCGAGGCCGGGCTATAGCCTTTGGTCCGCTGGGCCGGGGAGCGGGTTTTCGGCTCGTCGTCGGAACATTGGTACAGTATTTACGAGGGTCCTCGGTGCCTGGGAGGCTACGGCCAGAAGCCCGCCCTAAAATGGCAAGAAATGTCCAGCGCGATCTCGCGGAAATAGTTGCCGAGGCCGGTGGGCTATAGCCTTTGGTCCGCGGGTGGGGAGGGACGTGCTGGGGATCTGGGCGTCGGAAATTTGTTCAGCCTTTTAGAGGGTCCTCGTGACCAGGGAGCCTACGGTCGAAGCCCGCCTAAAATGGCAAGATATGCCCAGCGGCGCATCGCGGAAATAGTCACCGAGGCCGTGATCTATCGCCTGGTCCGCGGGGGAGTCGGGAGGGTTTCGGGGCTCGTTGTCGGAAATGGGTGCAGTCTTTCGAGGGTACTGCAGCCCAGCGGCTACGGTCGAGGCCCCGCCCAAAATGGCAAGAAATACCCAGCGCAGCGCTGCGGAAATGCTTGCCGAGGCCGGTGGGCTATAGCTTGGTCCGCATTGGGGACAAAAGTTCTGGGGCTCTGGTCATCGGAAATGGGTAAACTCTTTTCGAGGGCACTCGTGTGCCCAGTGGGAGTCTTCGGTCATAAGCCTGTCCTAAAATGGCAAGAAATGTCCAGCGGCGCAGCGCGTGAAATAGTCGCCGAGGCCGGTGGGCTATAGCCTTTGGTCCGCGGGGGTTGGGGTGGGGGTTTCGGGGGCTCTTGTCGTCGGAAATGGGTACAGTGTTTTAGAGGGTGGTCGTGTGCCTGGGAGGCTACGGTCGAGGCCTCGCACTTAAATGCAAAGAATACCAGCGCGCAGCGTGAAATGGTCGCCGAGGCCGGTGGGCTATCCTTTGGTCCGCGGGGCTGGGAGGGGTTTCGGGGCCTGGGCGCCGGAAATGGTACGCCGAGGGTCCTCGCAGTGCCCAGTGGGAGGCTACGGTCAGAGCCCTGCCCTAAAATGGCAAGAAATACCCAGCGGCGCAGCGCGTGAAATGCTTGCCGAGGCCGGTGGGCTATAGCCTTTGGTCCGCGGCGGTTGGGGAGTAAAGTTCTGGGGCTCTGGTCGTCGGAAATGGGTACAGTCTTTTCGAGGGTCCTCGTGCTCAAGGAGGCTACGGTCAGAAGCCCGCCTTAAATGGCAAGATATGCCAGGCGCATCGCGAAATAGTCGCCGAGGCCGGGTCTATAGCCTTTGGTCCGCGGGGTTGGGAGGCGGTTCGGGGTTCCGCCGCCGGAAATGGTAAAGTCTTTTCGAGTGTCCTCGCAGCCTGCTGGAGGCTACGGTCGAGGCCCGCCCTAAAATGGCAAGAAATACCCACAGCGCAGCTGGAAATAGTCACCGAGGCCGGCGGGCTATAGCCTTTGGTCCGCGCGGGTTGGGGTGGGGCTTTAGGGGGCTCTGGTCATCGGAAATGGGTACAGTCTTTTCGAGGGTCCTTGTGTGCCCAGTGGGAGGCTACGGTCAGAAGCCTGCCCTAAAATGGCAAGAAATGCCCAGCGGCGCAGCGCGTGAAATAGTCACCGAGGCCGGTGGGCTATAGCCTTTGGTCCGCGCGGGTTGGGGTGGGGGTTTAGGGGGCTCTGGTCGTCGGAAATGGGTACAGTGTTTTCGAGGGTCCTCGTGTGCCCAGTGGGAGGCTACGGTCAGAGGCCTGCCCTAAAATGCCAAGAAATGCCCAGCGGCGCAGCGCGTGAATTGGTCGCCGAGGCCGGTGGGTTATAGCCTTTGGTCCGCGGGGGTTGGGGAAGGACGTTCTGGGGCTCTGGGAGTCGAAAATGGGTACAGTCTTTTCGAGGGTCCTCGTGTGCCCAGTGGGAGGCTACGGTCAGAAGCTTGTCCTAAAATGGCAAGAAATGTCCAGCGGCGCAGCGCGTGAAATAGTCGCCGAGGCCGGTGGGCTATAGCCTTTGGTCCGCGCGGGTTGGGGTGGGGGTTTAGGGGGCTCTGGTCGTCGGAAATGGGTACAGTGTTTTCGAGGGTCCTCGTGCCTGGGAGAGGCTACGGTCCGAGGCCCGCCCTAAACTGCCAAGAATACCCAGCGCGCACAGGTGAAATGGTCGCCGAGGCCGGTGGGCTATATCCTTGGTCCGCGGCGTCGGGAGGGACGCCTGGGCTCGCCGGAAATGGATACAGTTTTTCGAGGGTCCTCGCAGCCCTGGGAGGCTACGGTCAAGCCTGCCTAAATGGCAAGAAAGGCCCAGCGCGCAGCTGAATTTGTCGCCGAGGCCGGTGGGCTATAGCCTTGGTCCGCGGGGCCGGGGAGGGACGCTCGGGGCTCGGGCCGGAAATGGGTACAACACTGAGGGTCCTCGCAGCCTGGAAGCTACGGTCAAGCCTGCCCAAAATGGCAAGATATGCCCAGCGCGATCGCGTGAAATAGTCACCGAGGACGGTGTTCTATATCCTTTGGTCCGCTGGGGTTGTGGAGGGGTTCGGGGGTTCTGCCGCCGGAAATGGGTACAGCCTTTTTCGAGTGTCCTCGCAGCCCAATGGGAGGCTACGGTCAGAGGCCTGTCCTAAAATGGCAAGAAATGTCCAGCGGCACAGCGCGTGAAATAGTCGCCGAGGCCGGTGGGCTATAGCCATTGGTCCGCGGGGTTGGGGTGGGGTTTAGGGCTCGTCATCGGAAATGGGTACAGTTTTCGAGGGTCCTCTTGTGCCTGGGGAGGCTACGGCCGAAGCCCGCCCTAAAATTGCAAGAAATGTCCAGCGGCTCAGCGCGTGAAATAGTCTCCGAGGCCGGTGGGCTATAGACTTCGGTCCGCGCGGGTTTGGGTGGGGGTTTAAGGGGCTCTGGTCGTCGGAAATGGGTATAGTGTTTTCGAGTGTCCTCGCAGTGCCTGGGAAGGCTACGGTCGAGACCCGCCCTAAAATGCCAAGAAATACCCAGCGCAGCAGGTGAAATGGTCGCCGAGGCCGTGGGCTATATCATTTGGTCCGCGCGGTTGGGGAGAAACGCCTGGGGCTCGCCGGAAATGGGTACAGTCTTTTCGAGGGTTCTCGTGCAGCCTGGGAGGCTACGGTCCGAAGCCTGCCCTAAATGGCAAGAAATGCCCAGCGGCGCAGCTGGTGAATTTTTCGCCGAGGCCGGTGGGCTATAGCCTTGGTCCGCGGGCCGGGAGGGACGCCTGGGATCCGGGCGCCGGAAATGGGTACAGCTTTGAGGGCCTCGTGTGCCTGGGCGGGAGGCTACGGTCAAGCCCGCCCTAAAATGGCAAGAAATGTCCAGCGCGCGCGAAATAGTCGCCGAGGCCGTGGGCTATAGCCTTGGTCCACGGGGCCGGGAGGGGTTTTCGGCGCCGCCGGAAATGGGTACAGATTTACGAGGGTCCTCGTGTGCCCAAGTGGGAGGCTACGGTCAAGCCCGCCCCTAAAATGGCAAGAAATGTCCAGCGCGCAACGCGTGAAATAGTTGCCGAGGCCGGTGGGCTATAGCCTTTGGTCCGCGGGGGTTGGGGAGGGACGTACTGGGGCTCTGGGCGTAGGAAATTTGTACAGTCTTTTCGAGGGTCCTCTAGTGACCAGTGGGAGCCTACGGTCAGAAGCCCGCCCTAAATGGCAAGATATGCCCAGCGCGATCGGGTGAAATAGTCGCCGAGGCCGCGGTGGTCTATAGCCTTTGGTCCGCTGGGGCCGGGAGGTTCGCGGGTTCTTGTCGCCGGAAATGGGTAAAGTCTTTCGAGTGTCCTCGTGTCCATGGGAGGCTACGGTCGAGGCCTGCCCTAAATGGCAAGAAATACCCAGCGCAGCGCTGGTGAAATAGTCACCGAGGCCGGTGGGCTATAGCCTTTGGTCCGCGGGTCCGGGAGGGGTTTTGGGGCTCGTCGCCGGAAATGGCATGATTTACGAGGGTCCTCGTGCCTGGGAGGCTACGGCCAGAAGCCCGTCCCTAAAATGGCAAGAATGTCCAGCGGCGCATCGCGAAATAGCCGAGGCCGTGGGGCTATAGCCTTGGTCCGCGGGGGGGAGGGACGCCTGGGGCTCGCCGGAAATTTGTACAGTCTTTTCGAGGGTCCTCGTGTGACCAGTGGGAGCCTACGGTCAGAAGCCTGCCCTAAAATGGCAAGATATGCCCAGCGGCGCATCGGGTGAAATAGTCGCCGAGGCCGGTGGTCTATAGCCTTTGGTCCGCGGGGGTTGGGGAGGGGGTTCGGGGGTTCTGGTCGTCGGAAATGGGTAAAGTCTTTTCGAGTGTCCTCGTGTACCCAGTGGGAGGCTACGGTCAGAGGCCTACCCTAAAATGGCAAGAAATACCCAGCGGCGCAGCGCGTGAAATAGTCACCGAGGCCGGTGGGCTATGGCCTTTGGTCCGCGGGGGTTGGGGAGCGGGTTTTCGGGGCTCTGGTCGTCGGAAATGGGTACAGTATTTACGAGGGTCCTCGTGTGCCCAGTGGGAGGCTACGGTCAGAAGCCTGTCCTAAAATGGCAAGAAATGTCCAGCGGCGCATCGTGTGAAATAGTTGCCGAGGCCGGTGGGCTATAGCCTTTGGTCCGCGGGGCCGGGAGGGACGCCTGGGCTCGGCCGGAAATTTGCCAGTCTTTTCGAGGGTCCTCGTGGTGACCAGTGGGAGCCCACGGTCAGAAGCCCGCCCTAAATGGCAAGATATGCCCAGCGCGATCGCTGCGGAAATAGTCACCGAGGCCGGTGGTCTATAGGCCTGGTCCGCTGGGCCGGGAGGGGTTCGGGTTCCGCTGAATGGGTAAAGTCTTTTCGAGTGTCCTCGGTACCCAAGGGGAGGCTACGGTCAGAGGCCTACCCTAAATGGCAAGAAATACCAGCGCAGCTGCTGGAAATAGTCACCGAGGCCGGTGGCTGCGGCCGGTAGCCTGGGTCCGGGGGTTGGGTCAGAGGGTGCTTTTGGGCTCGCCGCTGGAATGGGCATGAAGTTACGAGGGTCCTCGGTGCCTGGGCGGGAGGCTACGGTCGGCCCGCCCGAAAATGGCAAGAAATGTCCAGCGCGCATCGCGTGAAATAGTTGCCGAGGCCGTGGGCGGTAGCCTCGTCCGGGGGTCGGGAGGGACGCCTGGGCTCGCTGGCCGGAATTTTGTACAGTCTTTTCGAGGGTCCTCGTGTGACCAGCCACGGCCGAAGCCTGCCCTAAATGGCAAGATATGCTCAGCGCGACGCGAAGAAGCCGCCGGCGCTGGTCTATAGCAGCCTATTGGTCCGCGGGGGCTGGGGAGGGGTCCGGGGTTCGGGTCGCCGGAAATGGGTAAAGTCTTTTCGAGTGTCCTCGTACCCAGCTGGGGAGGCTACGGTCAGAGGCCTACCTTAAAATGGCAAGAGGGGCCACCCAGCTGCCAGCTGGCGGAGAAATAGTCCACCGAGGCCGGCGGCTATGGCCTCTGGTCCGCATGGGCCGGGGAGCGGTTTTCGGGCTCGGCCGTCGGAAATGGGCATGTAATACGAGGGTCCTCGGTGCCCAGCGCTGAGGTACACAAGGTTCCACAGCCCTAAAATGGCAAGAAATGTCCACGCCGCGATCGCTGTGAAATAGCTTGCCGAGGCCGCGGGCTTATACCGGTCCGCTGGGGCCGAGGGACGCCTGGGCCTGGGCGCCGGAAATTTGTAACTTTTCGAGGGTCCTCGTAGACCAAAGGGGAGCCTACGGTCGAAGCTCGCCTTAAAATGGTAAGATATGCCTGGCCAAAGCGACGGGTGAAATAGTCGCCGAGGCCGGTGGGCTATAGCCTTTGGTCCGCGGGGGTTGGGGAGGGGGTTCGCGGGTTCTTGTCGTCGGAAATGGGTAAAGTCTTTTCGAGTGTCCTCGCAGTGTACAGCTGAGGCTACGGCCGAGGCCCGCCCTAAATGGCAAGAAATACCCAGCGACGCAATGCGCGAAAAAGTCAACGAGGCCGGTGGGCGATAGCCTTTCGTCCGCGGGGCTTGGGAGGGGTTTGGGCTCGGGTCGTCGGAAATGGGCATGATTACGAGGGTCCTCGTGCCCAGCGGGAGGCTGTAAGCCTGCCTCAAAATGGCAAGAAATGCCCCGCGGCGCAGCGCGCGAAATAGTGACCGAGGCGCTGGGCTATAGCCTTTGGTCCGCGGGGCCGGGAGGGGACGCTCGGGGCTCAAGGCCGGAAATTTGTGGCAATTTTTCGAGGGTCCTCGTGACCAAAGGTGAGCCTACGGTCAAGCCCGCCCTAAATGGCAAGATATGCCCAGCGGGCGCATCGGGTGAAATAGTCGCCGAGGCCGGTGGTCTATAGCCTTGGTCCGCGGGGTTGGGGAGGGGTTCGGGGTTCCGGGTCGGAAATGGTAAAGTCTTTTCGAAAGTGTCCTCGTGTACCCTGGGAGGCTACGGTCGAGGTCACCCTAAAATGGCAAGAAATACCCAGCGCAGCGCCAGGAAATAGTCACCGAGGCCGGGGCGGCCTTTGGTCCGCGGGGTCGGGGAGCGGGTTTTGGGCTCGGGTCGCCGGAAATGGCATGATTTACGAGGGTCCTCGTGTGCCCAGCCTGGGAGGCTACGGTCAGAATCTCCGCCCCAAAATGGCAAGAAATGTCCAGCGGCGCATCGCGGAAGGTGAAATGGTTGCCGAGGCCGTGGGCTATAGCTCGGTCCGCTGGGGGCCGGGGAGGGACGCCTGGGCCTGGCCGGAAATTTGTACCAGTCTTTCGAGGGTCCTCGTGTGACCAGTGGAGCCACGGTACCAGAAGCCCGCCCTAAATGGCAAGATATACCCAGCGGCGCATCGCGTGAAATAGTCACCGAGGCCGGTGATCTATCGCCTTGGTCCGAGGGAGTTGGGAGGGGTTTCGGGACTCGTTGTCGGAAATGGTGCAGTCTTTCGAGGGTACTGTGCCTGGGAGGCTACGGTCGAGGCCTGCCCTAAATGGCAAGAAATCAGCGCTGCGAAATGCTTGCCGAGGCCGTGGGCCAGCCTTTGGTCCGCGGCAGTTGGGGACAAAAGTTCTGGGGCTCTGGTCATCGGAAATGGGTACAGTCTTTTCGAGGGCCCTCGTGTGCCCAGTGGGACGCTACGGTCAGAAGCCTGTCCTAAAATGGCAAGAAATGTCCAGCGGCGCAGCGCGTGAAATAGTCGCCGAGGCCGGTGGGCTATAGCCTTTGGTCCGCTGGGGGTGGGGGTTTGGGGGGCTCTTGTCGTCGGAAATGGGTACAGTGTTTTTGAGGGTCCCTCAGCCCAAAGGGGAGGCTACGGTCGAGGCTGCACTTAAATGCCAAGAAATACCCAGCGCAGTCACAGAAATGGTCGCCGAGGCCGGGGCTGGCATCCTTTGGGTCCGCGGGCCGAGGGGTTTCGGGGCCTGTGCCCAAGTGGGAGGCTACGGTCGAGGCTTCGCCCTAAAATGGCAAGAAATACCCAGCGCAAAGGTGAAATGCTTGCCGAGGCCGGTGGTCTATAGCCTTGGTCCGCGGGGCCGGGAGGCGTCTGGGGTTCGGCCGGAAATGGTAAAGTCTTTCGAGTGTCCTCGTGGTGCCTGGGAGGCTACGGTCAGAGGCCTGCCCTAAAATGGCAAGAAATACCCAGCGGCGCAGCGCGTGAAATAGTCACCGAGGCCGGCGGGCTATAGCCTTTGGTCCGCGCGGGTTGGGGTGGGGCTTTAGGGCCCTCTGGTCATCGGAAATGGGTACAGTCTTTTCGAGGGTCCTGGTGTGCCCAGTAGGAGGCTACGGTCAGAAGCCTGCCCTAAAATGGCAAGATATGCCCTGCGGCGCAGCGCGTGAAATAGTCACCGAGGCCGGTGGGCTATAGCCTTTGGTCCGCGCGGGTTGGGGTGGGGGTTTAGGGGGCTCTGGTCGTCGGAAATGGGTACAGTGTTTTCGAGGGTCCTCGTGTGCCCAGTGGGAGGCTACGGTCAGAGGGTTGCCCTAAAATGCCAAGAAATGCCCAGCGGCGCAGCGCGTGAATTGGTCGCCGAGGCCGGTGGGTTATAGCCTTTGGTCCGCGGGGGTTGGGGAAGGACGTTCTGGGGCTCTGGGAGTCGAAAATGGGTACAGTCTTTTCGAGGGTCCTCGTGTGCCCAGTGGGAGGCTACGGTCAGAAGCTTGTCCTAAAATGGCAAGAAATGTCCAGCGGCGCAGCTGCTGCGAAATAGTCCGCCGAGGCCGCGGGCTATAGCCTTTTGGTCCACGGGGCCGGGAGGGGTTTCAGGGCCTGGGCGCCGGAAATGGGTACAGTGCTTTTCGAGGGTCCTCGTAGCCGGGGAGGCTACGGTCAGAGCCGCCCTATAATGGCAAGAAATACCCAGCGGCGCAGCGCGTGAAATGCTTGCCGAGGCCGGTGGGCTATAGCCTTTGGTCCGCGCGGGTCGGGGAGAAAAGTTCGGGGCTCGCCGCCGGAAATGGGTCCAGTCTTGTCGAGGGTTCTCGTCCCAAAGGGGGAGGCTACGGGTCAAGCCCGCCCTAAAATGGCAAGATATACCCAGCGCGCATCGCGTGAAATAGCCGAGGCCGTGGGCTATAGCCTTTGGTCCGCGGGGGTCAGTGGGGCCTGGGGGCTCTGTCATCGAAATGGGTACATTTTTCGAGGGTCCATGTGCCTCAAAGGGGAGGCTACGGTCAGAAGCCTGCCCTAAAATGGCAAGAAATGCCCAGCGGCGCAGTGCGTGAAATAGTCATCGAGGCCGGTGGGCTATAGCCTTTGGTCCGCGCGGGTTGGGGTGGGGGTTTAAGGGGCTCTGGTCGTCGGAAATGGGTACAGTGTTTTCGAGGGTCCTCGTAGCCTGGGAGGCTACGGTCGAGGCCCGCCCTAAAATGCCAAGAAATACAGCGCGCACAGGAAATGATCGCCGAGGCCGGTGGGCTATATCCTTTGGTCCGCGGCGGTTGGGGAGGGACGTTCTGGGGCTCTGGGCGTCGGAAATGTGTACAGTCTTTTCGAGGGTCCTCGTGTGCCCAGTGGGAGGCTACGGTCAGAAGCCTGCCCTAAAATGGCAAGAAAGGCCCAGCGGCGCAGCGCGTGAATTTGTCGCCGAGGCCGGTGGGCTATAGCCTTTGGTCCGCTGGGGCCGGGAGGGACGCCTGGGCTCGGCCGGAAATGGCATAATTCGAGGGTCCTCGCAGCCCGCTGGAAGGCTACGGTCAAGCCTGCCCAAAAATGGCAAGATATGCCCAGCGCGACGCGTGAAATAGTCGCCGCCGAGGCCGGTGGTCTATAGCCTTTGGTCCGCGTTAGGGAGGTTCAGGGTTCTCGGCCGCCGGAAATGGGTACAGTCTTTTCGAGTGTCCTCGTGGTGCCCACGGGAGGCTACGGTCCAAGCCCGCCCTAAAATGGCAAGAAATGTCCAGCGCACAGCTGCGGAAATAGTCGCTGAGGCCGTGGGCTATAGCCATTGGTCCGCTGCTGGGTGGGGGAGGGCCTCGTCATCGGAAATGGGTACAGTCTTTTCGAGGGTCCTCTGTGCCTGGGGAGGCTACGGTCAAGCCCGCCCTAAAATTGCAAGAAATGTCCAGCGCGCACAGGAAATAGTCACCGAGGCCGTGGGCTATAGACTCGGTCCGCTGGCCGGGGTGGGGGCATGGGCTCGTCATCGGAAATGGCATGCCGAGTGTCCTCGTGTGCCCTGGGGGAGGCTACGGTCCGAGCCCGGCCCTAAAATGCCAAGAAATACCCGGCGGCGCCGCGCGCGAAATCGTCGCCGAGGCCGGCGCGCTATAGCCTTGGTCCGCGGGTCGGGGAGAAACGCCTGGGCTCGCGCCGGAAATGGGTACAGTCTTTCGAGGGTTCTCGTGCTCAAGGGGAGGCTACGGTCAAGCCTGCCTTAATATGGCAAGAAATGCCCAGGGCGCAAAAGGTGAATTTGTCGCCGAGGCCGGTGGGCTATGCAGCCTTTGGTCCGCGGGCTGGGAGGGACGCTCGGGATCTGGGCCGGAAATGGGCTTGAGGCCCTCGTGCCTGGGAGGCTACGGTCAAGCCTGCCCAAAATGGCAAGAAATGTCCAGCGCGCAGCAAGGTGCGAAATAGTCGCCAAGGCCGGTGGGCTATAGCCTTTCGTCCACGGGGTTGGAGGGGTTTTCGGCCCGTCGTCGGAAATGGGTACAGTATTTACGAGGGTCCTCGTGTGCCCAGTGGGAGGCTACGGTCAGAAGCCTGTCCTAAAATGGCAAGAAATGTCCAGCGGCGCAACGCGTGAAATAGTTGCCGAGGCCGGTGGGCTATAGCCTTTGGTCCGCGGGGGTTGGGGAGGGACGCCTGGGCTCGACGCCGGAAATTTCAGGCTTTTTCGAGGGTCCTCGTGACCAAAGGGGAGCTACGGTCAGAAGCCTGCCCTAAAATGGCAAGATATGCCCAGCGGCGCATCGGGTGAAATAGTCGCCGAGGCCGGTGGTCTATAGCCTTTGGTCCGCGGGGGTTGGGGAGGGGGTTCGCGGGTTCTTGTCGTCGGAAATGGGTAAAGTCTTTTCGAGTGTCCTCGTGTGCCCAGTGGGAGGCTACGGTCAGAGGCCTGCCCTAAAATGGCAAGAAATACCCAGCAAGCAAGGCTGCGGAAATAGTCACCGAGGCCGTGGGCTATATCCTTTGGTCCGCGGGGCTCGGGGAGAAACGCTCGGGGCTCGGCCGGAAATGGGTACAGTCTTTTCGAGGGTTCTCGTGTGCCCAGTGGGTGGCTACGGTCAGAAGCCTGCCCTAATATGGCAAGAAATGCCCAGCGGCGCAGCGCGTGAATTTGTCGCCGAGGCCGGTGGGCTATAGCCTTTGGTCCGCGGGGCCGGGAGGGACGCTCGGGATCCGGGGCCGGAAATGGCATAGCTTTTCGAGGCCTCGTCAGCCTGGGAGGCTACGGTCAAGCCTCGCCCTAAAATGGCAAGAAATGTCCAGCGCAGCGCTGGGAAATAGTCGCCGAGGCCGGTGGGCTATAGCCTTTGGGTCCACGGGGGGGAGGTTTTCGGCCTGGGTCGCCGGAAATGGGTATGATTTACGAGGGTCCTCGTGGTGCCCAAGGGAGGCTGGCTACGAAGCCCGCCCTAAAATGGCAAGAAATGTCCAGCGCGAACGCTGAAATAGTTGCCGAGGCCGGTGGGCTATAGCCTTTGGTCCGCTGGGCTGGGAGGCGCCTGGGCCTGGGCGCCGGAAATTTGTACAGTCTTTCGAGGGTCCTCGTGACTGGGGAGCCTACGGTCAAGCCCGCCTCAAATGGCAAGATATGCCCAGCGGCGATCGGTGAAATAGTCGCCGAGGCCGGTGGTCTATAGCCTTTGGTCCGGGGGCCGGGAGGGGTTCGCGGTTCTTGTCAGCCGGAAATGGTAAAGTCTTTCGAAAGTGTCCTCGCAGCCCAGTGGGAGGTTACGGTCGAGGCCTGCCCTAAATGGCAAGAAATACCCAGCGCGCAACAAGGAAATAGTCACCGAGGCCGGCGGGCTATAGCCTTTGGTCCGCGGGGTCGGGAGGGGTTTTGGGCCCGTCGCCGGAAATGGGTACATGATTTACGAGGGTCCTCGTGCCCAGCTGGGAGGCTACGGTCAAGCCCGTCTCAAAATGGCAAGAAATGTCCAGCGAGCATCAGGAAATAGTTGCCGAGGCCGGCCGGCTATAGCCTTTGGTCCGCGAGGGCTGGGAGGGACGCCTGGGCCTGGGCGCCGGAAATTTGTACAGTCTTTTCGAGGGTCCTCGTGACCAAAGGGGGAGCCTACGCCAAGCCTGCCTAAATGGCAAGATATGCCCAGCGCGATCGGGTGAAATAGTCGCCGAGGCCGGTGGTCTATAGCCTGGTCCGCGGGGCCGGGGAGGGGTTCGGGGTTCCGGGTCGGAAATGGTAAAGTCTTTTCGAGTGTCTCGTACCTGGGTGAGGCTACGGTCGAGGCCTGCCCTAAAATGGCAAGAAATACCCAGCGCGCAGCTGGAAATAGTCACCGAGGCCGGGGGGCTATAGCCTGGTCCGCGGGCCGGGAGGTTTGCCCGGTCGTCGAAAATGGGTACAGTATTTTCGAGGGTCCTCGTGTGCCCAGTGGGAGGCTACGGTCAGAAGCCTGCCCGAAAATGCCAAGAAATGTCCAGCGGCACATCGCGTGAAATAGTCGCCGATGCCGGTGGGCTATAGCCTTTGGTCCGCGTGGGTTGGGGAGGGGCGTTCGGGGGCTCTGGGTGTCGGAAATTTGTACAGTCTTTTCGAGGGTCCTCGCGTGACCGGGGAGCCTTACGAAGCCCGCCTTAAAATGGCAAGATATGCCCAGCGCGCATCGGGTGAAATAGTCGCCGAGGCCGGTGGTATATAGCCTGGTCCGCGGGGTTGAGGGGTTCGCGGTTCTTGTCGCCGGAAATGGGTAAAGTCTTTCGAGTGTCCTCGTGGTGCCTGGGAGGCTGGTCGAGGCCTGCTCTAAAATGGCAAGAAATACCCAGCGCGCGCGCGTGAAATTGTCACCGATGCCGTTGGGCTATTGCCTTTGGTCGGCGGGGTCGGGAGGGGTTTTGGGCTCGCCGCCGGAAATGGATACGATTTACGAGGGTCCTCGGTGCCCAAGTGGAGGCTACGGCCGAAGGCTGTCCTAAAATGGCAAGAAATGTCCAGCGCATCGCGGAAATAGTTGCCGAGGCCGGTGGGCTATAGCCTTGGTCCGCGGGGCCGGGAGGGACGCCTGGGCTCCGCCGGAAATTTGTACAGTCTTTTCGAGGCCCTCGTGACCAAAGGGAGGCTACGTAAGCCCCGCCCTAAATGGCAAGATATGCCCAGCGCGATCGGTGAAATAGCCGAGGCCGGTGGTCTATAGCCTGGTCCGCGGGGTTGGGAGGGGGTTCGGGGTTCGCCGCCGGAAATGGGTAAAGTCTTTCGAGTGTCCTCGTACCTGGGGAGGCTACGGTCGAGGCCCGCCTAAATGGCAAGAAATACCTCAGCCGCGCAGCGGTGAAATAGTCACCGAGGCCGCGGGCTATAGCCTTTGGTCCGCTGGGGTTGGGGAGCGGCTGGGCCCGGTCACGAAATGGGTACAGATTTACGAGGGTCCTCGTAGCCTGGGAGGCTACGGTCAAGCCCGCCTAAAATGGCAAGAAATGTCCAGCGCGATCGCGTGAAATAGTTGCCGAGGCCGTGGGCTATAGCTTGGTCCGCTGGGGTTGGGAGGGACGCCTGGGGCTCGGGCGCCGGAATTTGTACAGTCTTTTCGAGGGTCCTCGTGACCAGGGGAGCCACGAAGCCTGCCCTAAATGGAAAGATATGCCCAGCGGCGATCGCTGGAAATAGTCACCGAGGCCGTGATCTATCGCTTTGGTCCGCGGGAGTCGGGAGGGGTTTCGGGGCCTGCTGTCGGAAATGGTGCAGTCTTTTCGAGGGTACTGTGCCCAGCTGAGGCTACGGTACGAGGCCTGCCCTAAAATGGCAAGAAACGCAAGCAAGTGAAATGCGTGCCGAGGCCGGTGGGCTATAGCTTTTGGTCCGCGGCAGTTGGGGATTAAAGTTCTGGGGCTCTGGTCATCGGAAATGGGTACAGTCTTTTCGAGGCCTCGTGTGCCTGGGTGGGACGCCACGGTCAAGCCTGTCTTCTAAATGGCAAGAAATGTCCAGCGCGCAGCTGTGAAATAGTCGCCGAGGCCGTGGGGCTATAGCCTTTGGTCCGCTGGCCGGGGTGGGGCTTAGGGGCTCTTGTCGCCGGAAATGGGTACAGGTTTTGAGGGTCCTCGTGTGCCCATGGGGAGGCTACGGCCGAGGCTGCACTTAAATGCCAAGAAATACCCAGCGCAGCGTGAAATGGTCGCCGAGGCCGTGGGCTATATCCTTGGTCCGGGGTTGGGCCGGGAGGGGTTCATGGTTCTTGTCCGGAAATGGGTAAAGACTTTCGAGTGTCCTCGTGCCCAGCTGGGAGGCTACGGTCGAGGCCTGCCCTAAATGGCAAGAAATACCCAGCGCGCGCAGCGGAAATAGTCACCGAGGCCGTGGGCTATAGCCTTTTGGTCCGCGGGGTCGGGAGGGGTTTTGGGCTCGCCGGAAATGGGCATGATTTACGAAGGTCCTCGTGTGCCCAAGTGAGGCTACGGTCAAGCTCGCCCTAAAATGGCAAGAAATGTCCAGCGGCGCATCGCGTGAAATAGTTGCCGAGGCCGGTGGGCTATAGCTTTTGGTCCGCGGGGGGGAGGACGCTCGGGGCTCGGGCGCCGGAAATTTGTACAGTCTTTCGATGGTCCTCGTGGTGACTGGGAGCCACGCCGTAAGCCCGCCCTAAAATGGCAAGATATGCCCACGCGCATCGGTGAAATAGTCACCGAGGCCGGTGGTCTATAGCCTTTGGTCCGCGGGGTCAGGGGTTTCGGGGTTCGGCCGGAAATGGTAAAGTCTTTCGAGTGTCCTCGTACCCTGGGAGGCTACGGTCGAGGCCCCGCCCTAAAATGGCAAGAAATACCTCAGCCGCGCAGCTGCGGAAATAGTCACCGAGGCCGGTGGGCTATAGCCTGGTCCGCTGGGGTCGGGAGCGGGTTTTCGGCCCGGGTCCGGAAATGGCATGATTTACGAGGGTCCTCGTGCCTGGAAAGGAGGCTACGGTCAAGCCTGCCCTAAAATGGCAAGAAATGTCCAGCGCGATCGAGTGAAATAGTTGCCGAGGCCGTGGGCTATAGCCTTGGTCCGCTGGGGCCGGGGAGGGACGCCTGGGCTCGGCCGGAAATTTGTACGTTTTCGAGCCCTCGTGACCAGTGAGGCTACGGTCGAAGCCTGCCCTAAAATGGCAAGATATGCCCAGCGCGATCGGGTGAAATAGTCGCCGAGGCCGGTGGTCTATAGCCTTCGGTCCGCGGGGCCGAGGGGTTCGGGGTTCGCCGCCGGAAATGGGTAAAGTCTTTCGAGTGTCCTCGTACCCGTGGGAGGCTACGGTCGAGGCCCGCCCTAAAATGGCAAGAAATACCCAGCGCACAAGCGTGAAATAGTCACCGAGGCCGTGGGCTATAGCCTTTGGTCCGCGGGGTCGGGGAGGGGTTGGGCTCGCCGGAAATGGCACAGATTTACGAGGTCCTCGGTGCCTGGGAGGCTACGGTCCGAAGCCCGCCTAAATGGCAAGAAATGTCCAGCGCATCGCGTGAAATAGTTGCCGAGGCCGGTGGGCTATAGTCGGTCCGCGGGCCGGGAGGACGCTGGGGCTCCGCCGGAAATTTGTACAGCTTTTCGATGGTCCTCGTGACCAGCTGGGAGCCACGCCGTAAGCCCGCCCTAAAATGGCAAGATATGCCCAGCGCGATCGGTGAAATAGTCACCGAGGCCGGTGGTCTATAGCCTTTGGTCCGCGGGGCTGGGAGGGGTTTCGGGGTTCCGCCGAAATGGGTAAAGTCTTTCGAGTGTCCTCGTACCAGCTGGGAGGCTACGGTCGAGGCCCGCCCTAAAATGGCAAGAAATACCAGCGCGCAGCGGTGAAATAGTCACCGAGGCCGGTGGCTATAGCCTGGTCCGGGGTCCGGGGAGCGGGTTTTCGGCCCGTCCGCCGAAATGGGTATGATTTACGAGGGTCCTCGTGTGCCCAGTGGGAGGCTACAGTCAGAAGCCTGTCCTAAAATGGCAAGAAATGCGTGAAATAGTTGCCGAGGCCGGTGGGCTATAGCCTTTGGTCCGCGGGGGTTGGGGAGGGACGTTCTGGGGCTCTGGGCGTCGGAAATTTGTACAGTCTTTTCGAGGGTCCTCGTGTGACCAGTGGGAGCCTACGGTCAGAAGCCTGCCCTAAAATGGCAAGATATGCCCAGCGGCGCATCGCGTGAAATAGTCACCGAGGCCGGTGATCTATCGCCTTTGGTCCGCGGGAGTTGGGGAGGGGGTTTCGGGGGCTCTGGTTGTCGGAAATGGGTGCAGTCTTTTCGAGGGTACTCGTGTGCCCAGTGGGAGGCTACGGTCAGAGGCCTGCCCTAAAATGGCAAGAAATACCCAGCGGCGCAGCGCGTGAAATGCTTGCCGAGGCCGGTGGGCTATAGCCTTTGGTCCGCGGCAGTTGGGGACAAAAGTTCTGGGGCTCTGGTCATCGGAAATGGGTACAGTCTTTTCGAGGGCCCTCGTGTGCCCAGTGGGACGCTACGGTCAGAAGCCTGTCCTAAAATGGCAAGAAATGTCCAGCGGCGCAGCGCGTGAAATAGTCGCCGAGGCCGGTGGGCTATAGCCTTTGGTCCGCGCGGGTTGGGGTGGGGGTTTAGGGGGCTCTTGTCGTCGGAAATGGGTACAGTGTTTTTGAGGGTCCTCGTGTGCCCAGTGGGAGGCTACGGTCAGAGGCCTGCACTTAAATGCCAAGAAATACCCAGCGGCGCAGCGCGTGAAATGGTCGCCGAGGCCGGTGGGCTATATCCTTTGGTCCGCGGGGGTTGGGGAGGGGGTTTCGGGGGCTCTGGGCGTCGGAAATGGGTACAGTCGTTTCGAGGGTCCTCGTGTGCCCAGTGGGAGGCTACGGTCAGAGGCCTGCCCTAAAATGGCAAGAAATACCCAGCGGCGCAGCGCGTGAAATGCTTGCCGAGGCCGGTGGGCTATAGCCTTTGGTCCGCGGCGGTTGGGGAGAAAAGTTCTGGGGCTCTGGTCGTCGGAAATGGGTACAGTCTTTTCGAGGGTCCTCGTGTGCCCAGTGGGAGGCTACGGTCAGAAGCCTGACCTAAAATGGCAAGAAATGCCCAGCGGCGCATCGCGTGAAATAGTCGCCGAGGCCGGTGGGCTATAGCCTTTGGTCCGCGGGGCCGGGGAGGCGGTTCTGGGGTTCTCGTCCGGAAATGGGTAAAGTCTTTCGAGTGTCCTCGCAGCCTGCAGGAGGCTACGGTCAGAGGCCTGCCCTTAAATTGCAAGAAATACCCAGCGCAGCGTGAAATAGTCACCGAGGCCGACGGGCTATAGCTCGGTCCGCGGTCGGGGTGGGGCTTTAGGGCTCGGTCATCGGAAATGGGTACAGTTTTTCGAGGGTCCTGTGTGCCTGGGAGGCTACGGTCGAAGCCTGCCCTAAAATGGCAAGAAAAGCCCAGCGCGGGTGAATTAGTCACCGTGGCCGGTGGGCTATTGCCTTTGGTCCGGGGTGGTTGGGGTGGGGTTTAGGGGTCGCCGCCGAAATGGGTACAGCCGAGGGTCTCGTGCCCAGTGGGAGGCTACGGTCAGAGGCCTGCCCTAAAATGCCAAGAAATGCCCAGCGGCGCAGCGCGTGAATTGGTCGCCGAGGCCAGTGGGTTATAGCCTTTGGTCCGCGGGGGTTGGGGAAGGACGTTCTGGGGCTCTGGGAGTCGAAAATGGGTACAGTCTTTTCGAGGGTCCTCGTGTGCCCAGTGGGAGGCTACGGTCAGAAGCTTGTCCTAAAATGGCAAGAAATGTCCAGCGGCGCAGCGCGTGAAATAGTCGCCGAGGCCGGTGGGCTATAGCCTTTGGTCCACGGAGGTTGGGGAGGGGGTTTCGGGGGCTCTGGGCGTCGGAAATGGGTACAGTCGTTTCGAGGGTCCTCGTGTGCCCCGTGGGAGGCTACGGTCAGAGGCCTGCCCTAAAATGGCAAGAAATACCCAGCGGCGCAGCGCGTGAAATGCTTGCCGAGGCCGGTGGGCTATAGCCTTTGGTCCGCGGCGGTTGGGGAGAAAAGTTCTGGGGCTCTGCCGCCGGAAATGGGCAGCCTTTTCGAGGGTCCTCGTGTGCCCAGCTGAGGCTACGGTCAGAGGCCTGCCCTAAAATGACAAGATATACCCAGCGCGATCAAGGTGAAATAGTCACGAGGCCGGGGCTATAGCCTTTGGTCCGCTGGTTGGGGGGGCTGGGGGCGTCGTCATCGGAATGGGTACAGTCTTTCGAGGGTCCTGTGTGCCCATGGAGGCTACGGCAGAAGCTCGCCTAAAATGGCAAGAAATGCCCAGCGGCGCAGCGCGTGAAATAGTCACCGAGGCCGGTGGGCTATAGCCTTTGGTCCGCGGGGGTGGGGTGGGGGGTTCGGGGGCTCTGGTCGTCGGAAATGGGTACAGTCTTTACGAGGGTCCTCGTGTGCCTGGGAGGCTACGGCCGAGGCCCCGCCTTAAAATGCCAAGAACCACCAGCGCAGCAGGAAATGGTCGCCGAGGCCGTGGGCTATATCCTTGGTCCTCGGGGAGGGACGCCTGGGCCTGGCGGAAATGGGTACGCCTTTTCGAGGGTCCTCGTGCCTGCTGGAGGCTACGGTGAAGCCCGCCCTAAATGACAAGAAAGGCCTGGCGCAGCGCTTGAATTTGTCGCCGAGGCCGGTGGGCTATAGCCTTTGGTCCGCGGGGTTGGGAGGACGCCTGGGCTGGCCGGAAATGTGTACAATCAATTCGAGTGTCCTCGGTGCCTGGGGAAGTTACTACGAAGCTCGCCCAAAATGGCAAGATATGCCCAGCGATCGCGGAAATAGTCGCCGAGGCCGGTGGTCTATAGCCTTTGGTCCGCGGGGGTTAGGAGGGGTCTAGGGCCCGCCGGAAATGGGTACAGTCTTTTCGAGTGTCCTCGTGTGCCCAATGGGAGGCTACGGTCAGAAGCCTGTCCTAAAATGGCAAGAAATGTCCAGCGGCACAGCGCGTGAAATAGTCGCCGAGGCCGGTGGGCTATAGCCATTGGTCCGCGCGGGTTGGGGTGGGGGTTTAGGGGGCTCTGGTCATCGGAAATGGGTACAGTCTTTTCGAGGGTCCTCTTGTGCCCAGTGGGAGGCTACGGTCAGAAGCCTGCCCTAAAATTGCAAGAAATGTCCAGCGGCGCAGCGCGTGAAATAGTCACCGAGGCCGGTGGGCTATAGACTTCGGTCCGCTGGGTGGGGGTTGGGCTCGTCGCCGGAAATGGGTACAGGTTTTCGAAAGTGTCCTCGTAGCCTGGGCTGGAAGGCTACGTCGAGACCTGCCCTAAAATGCCAAGAAATACCCAGCGGCGCAGCGCGTGAAATGGTCGCCGAGGCCGGTGGGCTATATCCTTTGGTCCGCGGTGGTTGGGGAGAAACGCGGGGCTCGCCGGAAATGGGTACAGTCTTTCGAGGGTCCTCGTGCCTGGGAGGCTACGGCCAAGCCCGCCTTAAAATCGCAAGACATGCCCAGCGGCGCAACGCGTGAAGTGGTCGCCGAGGCCGGTGGGCTATAGCCTCGGTCCGCGGGGCCGGGAGGGACGCCTCGGGCTCAAGGCCGGAAATGGGTACAGCCAATTCGAGGGTCCCTTTGTGCCCAGCTGGAGGCTACGGCCAGAAGTCGCCCTAAAATGGCAAGATATGCCCAGCGCGCATCGCGTGAAATAGTCGCCGAGGCCGGTGGTTCAGCCTGGTCCATGGTGGCGGGGAGGGGTTTCGGGGCCTCGCCGAAATGGGTACAGCCTTTTCGAGGTCCCCATGTGCCTGGAAGGCTACGGCCCCGACCTAAAATTGCAAGAAATGCCCAGCAGCGCAATGAGTGAAATAGTCACCGAGGCCGTGGCTATAGCCTTTGTTCCGGGGGGGTTGGGGTGGGGTTTAGGGGGCTCTGGTCATCGAAAATGGGTACAGTCTTTTCGAGGGTCCTCGTGTGCCCAGTGGGAGGCTACGGTCAGAAGCCTGCCCTAAAATGGCAAGAAATGCCCAGCAGCGCAGCGCGTGAAATAGTCACCGAGGCCGGTGGGCTATAGCCTTTGGTCCGCGAGGCTGGGAGGGGCTCGGGGCTCGCCTGTCGGAAATGGTACAGTTTTCGAGGGTCCTCGTGGTGCCCAAAGTGGGAGGCTACGACCAGAAGCCTGCCCTAAATGGCAAGAAATGCCCAGAGCGCAGCGCTGCGGAAATAGTCACCGAGGCCGTGGGCTATAGCCTTTGGTCCGCTGGGCCGGGAGGGACGCTGGGGCTCGGGCGCCGGAAATGGGTACAGTCTTTCGAGGGTCCTCGTGGTGCCCAGTGGGAGGCTACGGCCGAAGCCTGAACTAAATGGCAAGATATGCCCAGCGCGATCGTGAAATAGTCACCGAGGCCGGTGGGCTATAGCCTTTGGTCCGCGCGGGTTGGTTTGGGGGTTTAGGGGGCTCTGGTCATCGGAAATGGGTACAGTCTTTTCGAGGGTCCTCGTGTGCCCATTGGGAGGCTACGGTCAGAGGCCTGCCCTAAAATGGCAAGAAATGCCCAGCGGCGCAGCGCGTGAAATAGTCACCGAGGCCGGTGGGCTATAGCGTTTGGTCCGCGCGGTTGGGGTGGGGGTTTAGGGGGCTCTGGTCGTCGGAAATGGGTACAGTGTTTTTGAGGGTCCTCGTGTCCCCAGTGGGAGGCTACGGTCAGAGGCCTGCCCTAAAATGGCAAGAAATACCCAGTGGCGCAGCGCGTGAAATGGTCGCCGAGGCCGGTGGGCTATATCCTTTGGTCCGCGGCGGTTGGGGAGAAACGTTCTGGGGCTCTGGGCGTCGGAAATGGGTACAGTCTTTTCGAGGATCCTCGTGTGCCCAGTGGGAGGCTACGGTCAGAAGCCTGCCCTAAAATGGCAAGAAATGCCCAGCGGCGCAGCGCGTGAATTGGTCGCCGAGGCCGGTGGGCTATAGCCTTTGGTCCGCGGGTGTTGGGGAGGGACGTTCTGGGGCTCTGGGCGTCGGAAATGGGTACAGTCTTTTCGAGGGTCCTCGTGTACCCAGTGGGAGGCTACGGTCAGAAGCCTGAACTAAAATGGCAAGATATGCCCAGCGGCGCAGCGCGTGAAATAGTCACCGAGGCCGGTGGGCTATAGCCTTTGGTCCGCGCGGGTTGGGGTGGGGGTTTAGGGGGCTCTGGTCATCGGAAATGGGTACAGTCAATTCGAGGGTCCTTGTGTGCCCAGTAGGAGGCCACGGTCAGAAGCCTGCCCTAAAATGGCAAGAAATGCCCAGCGGCGCAGCGCGTGAAATGGTCGCCGAGGCCGGTGGGCTATAGCCTTTGGTCCGCGGGGGTTGGGGAGGGGGGTTCGGGGGCTCTGGACATCGGAAATGGGTACAGTCATTTCGAGGGTCCTCGTGTGCCCACTGGGAGGCTACGGTCAGAGGCCTGCCCTGAAATGGCAAGAAATGCCCAGCGGCGCAGCGCGCGAAATAGTTGCCGAGGCCGGTGGGCTATAGCGTTTGGTCCGCGGGGGTTAGGGCTTAGGGCTCGGTCGCCGGAAATGGGTACAGTGTTTCGAGGGTCCTCGTGTCCTGGGGAGGCTACGGTCAGAGGCCTGCCCTAAAATGGCAAGAAAGCGCGCAGCAGCTGCGGAAATCGCCCCGAGGCCGCGGGCTATAGCCTTGGGTCCGCGGGGCTGGGAGGACGCTGGGGCTCGCGCCGGAAATGGGTACATAGTCTTCGAGGGTCCTCGTGCCTGTGGGAGGCTACGGCCGAAGCCTGAACTAAAATGGCAAGATATGCCCAGCGCGCAGGTGCGAAATAGTCACCGAGGCCGTGGGCTATAGCCGGTCCGCCGGGGTTGGTTTGGGGGCCTGGGGCTCGTCATCGGAAATGGGTACAGTCTTTCGAGGGTCCTCGTAGCCCATTGGGAGGCTACGGTCAGAGGCCTACCCTAAAATGGCAAGAAGAATGCCCAGCGCGCAGCTGCGGAAATAGTCCACCGAGGCCGTGGGCTATAGCGCGGGTCCGCGCTGGTGGGGGGTTTTGGGGGCCTCTGGTCGTCGGAAATGGGTACAGTCTTTTTGAGGGTCCTCGTGTGCCCAGTGGGAGGCTACGGTCAGAGGCCTGCCCTAAAATGGCAAGAAATACCCAGCGGCGCAATGCGCGAAATAGTCGCCGAGGCCGGAGGGCTATTGCCTTTGGTCCGCGCGGTTGGGAGAAACGCCTGGGCTCGGGCGTCGGAAATGGGTACAGTTTTTCGAGGATCCTCGTGCCTGTGGGAGGCTACGGTCAGAAGCCTGCCCTAAAATGGCAAGTAATGCCCAGCGGCACGGCGCGTGAGTTGGTCGCCGAGGCCGGTGGGCTATAGCCTGGTCCGCGGTGTCGGGAGGACGCCTGGGGCCTGGGCGCCGGAAATGGGTACAGTCTTTCGAGGGTCCTCGTACCCGTGGAGGCTACGGACAGAAGCCTGAACTAAAATGTCAAGATATGCCCAGCGCAGCTGAAATAGTCACCGAGGCCGGTGGGCTAGCCTTTTGGTCCGCGTGGGCTGGGGTGGGGTTTAGGGCCCGTCGCCGGAAATGGGCATAATTGAGGGTCCTCGTGTGCCCAGTGGGAGGCCACGGCCAGAAGCCTGCCCTAGAATGGCAAGAAATGCCCAGCGGAGCAGCGGGTGAAATGGTCGCCGAGGCCGGTGGGCTATAGCCTGGGTCCGGGGCCTGGGAGGGGTTCTGGGCCTGGTCATCGGAAATGGGTACAGTCTTTTCGAGGGTCCTCGTGCCCATTGGGAGGCTACGGCCGAGGCCTGCCTTAAATGACAAGAAATGCCCAGCGCGCAGCGTGAAATAGTCACCGAGGCCGTGGTGGCAGCCGGTCCGCGGGGTGGGGGCTTAGGGCCTCGCCGGAAATGGGTACAGTTTTTGAGGGTCCTCGTCCCCAGTGGGAGGCTAGGTTCCAGGCCTGCCCTAAAATGGCAAGAAATACCCAGCGGCGCAGCGCGCAAAATAGTCGCCGAGGCCGGTGGGCTATAGCTCGGTCCGCGCGTCGGGGAGAAACGCTCGGGGCTCGCCGGAAATGGGTACAGTGTTTGCGAGGGTCCTCGTGTGCCCATGGGGAGGCTACGGTCAGAAGCCTGCCCTAAAATGGCATGAAATGCCCAGCGGCGCAGCGCGTGAATTGGTCGCCGAGGCCGTTGGGCTATAGCCTTTGGTCCGCGTGTCGGGAGGACGCCTGGGGCTCGCCGGAAATGGGTACAGTCTTTTCGAGGGTCCTCGGTACCCTGGGTGGGAGGCTACGGTCAGAAGCCTCGCTAAATGGCAAGATATGCCCAGCGCGCGCAAGGTGAAATAGTCACCGAGGCCGGTGGGCTATAGCCTTGGTCCGCGGGGTTGGGTGGGGTTTAGGGCTCGTCATCGGAAATGGGTACAGCCTTTTCGAGGGTCCTCGTGCCCATTGGGAGGCTACGGTCAGGCCTGCCCTAAATGGCAAGAATGCCCAGCGCGCAGCGCTGCTAAATAGTCACCGAGGCCGTGGCCATAGCCGGTCCGCTGGGGGGTGGGGTTAGGGCCTCGGTCGCCGGAAATGGGTACAGGTTTTCGAGGGTCCTCGCCCTGCTGGGAGGCTACGGCCGAGGCCTGCCCCAAATGGCAAGAAATACCCAGCGCGCAGCGGCGAAATGGGCGCCGAGGCCGTGGGCTATAGCCTTTGGTCCGCTGTCGGGGAGAAACGCCTGGGCCTCGGGCGCTGAAATGGGTACATTCTTTTCGAGGGTCCTCGTGTGCCCAGTGGGAGGCTACGGTCAGACCCCTGCCCTAAAATGGCAAGAAATGCCCAGCGGCGCAGCGCGTGAATTGGTCGCCGAGGCCGGTGGGCTATAGCCTTTGGTCCGCGGGTGTTGGGGAGGGACGTTCTGGGGCTCTGCCGGAAATGGTACAGTCTTTTCGAGGGTCCTCGCAGCCCAGGAGGCTACGGTCAGAAGCCTGACCTAAAAGTGCAAGAAATGCCCAGCAGCGAGTGAAATAGTCACCGAGGCCGGTGGGCTATAGCCTTGGTCCGCGGTTGGGTGGGGGCTTAGGGCTCGGGTCGCCGGAAATGGGTACAAGGTTTTCGAGGGTCCTCGTGTCCCCGCTGGAGGCTACGGCCGAGGTCGCCCTAAAATGGCAAGAAATGCCCAGCGCGCAGCGCTGAAATAGTCCCCGAGGCCGTGGGCTAGCCTTGGTCCGCGAGGGTCGGGAGGGACGCTGGGGCTCGGACGCCGGAAATGGCAGTCTTTCGAGGGTCCTCAGCCTGGGAGGCTACGGTCGAGGCCTGCCCTAAATGGCAAGAAATGCCCAGCGCAGCAGCTGCGAAATAGTCACCGAGGCCGTGGGCTATAGCCTTGGTCCGCGCGCTGGGGTCAGGGGGTTTTAGGGGCTCGGTCGCCGGAAATGGGTACAGGTTTTGAGGGTCTCGTGTCCCTGGGAGGCTACGGTCAGAGGCCTGCCCTAAATGGCAAGAATACCCAGGGCGCAGCTGCGCGTGAAATGGTCGCCGAGGCCGTGGGCTATATCCTCGGTCCGCGGGCGGTGGGGAGAAACGCCTGGGGCTCGCCGGAAATGGGTACAGCCTTTTCGAGGGTCCTCGTGCCCATGGGAGGCTACGTCAAGCCCGCCTAAAATGGCAAGAAAGTGAATTGGTCGCCGAGGCCGGTGGGCTATAGCCTTTGGTCCGGTGCTGGGAGGGACGCCTGGCGAAATGGGTACAGCTTTTCGAGGGTCCTCGTGAGGCTACGAAGCTAAAATGGCAAGATATGCCCAGCGCAGCGCGTGAAATAGTCACCGAGGCCGTGGGCTATAGCCTATGGTCCGCGCCGGGTGGGGGTTTAGGGGCTCGTCATCGGAAATGGGTACAGCTTTCGAGGGTCCTGTGCCCAGGGTGAGAGGCCACGGTCAGAAGCCTGCCCCTAAATGGCAAGAAATGCCCAGGGCGCAGGTGAAATGGTCGCCGAGGCCGGTGGGCTAGCCTTTCGTCCGCGGGGAGGGGTTCGGGGCTCTGGTCATCGGAAATGGGTACAGTCTTTCGAGGGTCCCTCGCAGCCCATTGGGAGGCTACGGTCGAGGCCTGCCCTAAAATGGCAAGAAATGCCCAGCGCAGCAGGAAATAGTCACCGAGGCCGGTGGGCTATAGGCTTGGTCCGCGGGTCGGGTGGGGGTTTAGGGTTCTGTCAGCCGAAATGGTACAGGTTTTTGAGGGTCCTCGTCCCTGGTGGGAGGCTACGGTCGAGGCCTGCCTAAAATGGCAAGAAATACCCAGGCGCAGCAAAGGTGAAATGGTCGCCGAGGCCGTGGGCTATATCCTCGGTCCGCGGTCGGGGAGAAACGCCTGGGCTCGCTGAAATGGGTACAATTTTTCGAGGATCTCGTGTGCCTGGGAGGAGGCTACGGCCGAAGCCTGCCTTAAAATGGCAAGAAATGCCCAGCGCGCAGCGGTGAATTGGTCGCCGAGGCCGTGGGCTATAGCCTTGGTCCGCGGGTGGCCGGGAGGGTCGCTCGGGCCTGCCGGACATGGGTACAGTCTTCTCGAGGGTCCTCGTGTACCCAGTGGGAGGCTACGGTCAGAAGCCTGAACTAAAATGGCAAGATATGCCCAGCGGCGCAGCGCGTGAAATAGTCACCGAGGCCGGTGGGCTATAGCATCGGTCCGCTGGTCAGTGGGGTTTAGGGGTCATCGAAATGGGTACAGTCTTCGAGGGTCCTCGTCAGCCCAGAGGGAGGCTACGCTCAGAGGCCTGCCCTAACATCTCAAGAAATACCCCGCGGCTCAGCGAGCTAAATAGTCGCCGAGGCCTGTGGGCTATCGCCTTTGGTCCGCGGGGGTTGGGGTGGGGGTTTCGGGGGATCTTGTCATCGGAAATGGGTACAGTCTTTTCGAGGGTCCTCGTGCCCGCTGGGAGGCTACGGTCGAGGCCTGCCCTAAATGGCAAGAAATACCCAGCGCGCAGCGTGAAATGGCGCCGAGGCCGGTGGGCTATATCCTTGGTCCGCGGCTGTCGGGGGGAGAAACGCCTGGGCCTGGGCGCCGGAAATGGGTACATTCTTTCGAGGGTCCTCGTGGTGCCTGGTGGAGGCTACGGTCAGACCCCTGCCTAAAATGGCAAGAATGCCAGCGCGCGCGCAGAAATGAATTGGTCGCCGAGGCCGTGGGCTATAGCCTGGTCCGCGGGGTGTTGGGAGGGACGCCTGGGCTCGGGCCGGAAATGGGTAAGCCTTTTCGAGGGTCCTCGTGCCTGCTGGGAGGCTACGGTCAAGCCCCACCCTAAATGTGCAAGAAATGCCCAGCAGCGCAGTGAAATAGTCACCGAGGCCGGGCTATAGCCTTTTGGTTCCGCTGGGTCGGGGGGTTTGGGGGGCCTCCGGTCATCGGAAATGGGTACAGTCTTTTCGAGGGTCCTCGTAGCCCAAGGGAGGCTACGTCAGAGGCCTCGCCCTAAAATGTCAAGAATGCCCAGCTGCGCAGCGCTGTGAAATGGTCGCCGATGCCGGTGGCTATAGCCTTTGGTCCGCGGGGGCCGGGAGGACATTTCGGGCCCGTCGCCGGAAATGGCATGCCTTTTCGAGGGTCCTCGCAGCCTGTGGGGAGGCTACGGTCCAAGCCTGCCCTAAAATTGCAAGAAATGCCCAGCGCGCGCTGCGGAAATAGTCACCGAGGCCGGTGGGCTATAGCGCTTGGTCCGCTGGCCGGGGTGGGGTTTGGGGCTCGCCGGAAATGGGTACTGGTTTTCGAGGGTCCTCGTGTCCCGCTGGAGGCTACGGTCGAGGTCTGCCCAAAATGGCAAGAAATACCCGCAAGCGCAGGTGAAATGGTCGCCGAGGCCGTGGGGAGAAACGCCTCTCGCCGCCAAATGGCAGTCTTTTCGAGGGTCCTCGTGTGCCCAAAGGGAGGCTACCTTCAGAAGCCAGCCCTAAATGGCAAGAATGCCCAGCGCGCAGCGCTGAATTGGTCGCCGAGGCCGTGGGCTATAGCCTGGTCCGGGTGTCGGGAGGGACGCCTGGGCTCGCCGGAAATGGGTACAGCCTTTTCGAGGGTCCTCATGTGCCCAGTGGAAGGCTACGGTCAGAAGCCTGACCTAAAATTGCAAGAAATGCCCAGCAGCGCAGCGAGTGAAATAGTCACCGAGGCCGGTGGGCTATAGCCTTTGTTCCGCGCGGGTTGGGGTGGGGGTTTAGGGGGCTTTGGTCATCGGAAATGGGTACAGTCTTTTCGAGGGTCCTCGTGTGCCCAGTGGGAGGCTACGGTCAGAAGCCTGTCCTAAAATGGCAAGAAATGCCCAGCAGCGCAGAAGGAAATGGTCGCCGAGGCCGGTGGGGCTATAGCCTTGCCCGCTGGGCCGGGTAGGACGCTGGGGCCTGCGCCGGAAATGGGTACAGTTTTCGAGGGTCCTCGTGGTGCCTGGGGAGGCTACGGTCAGAAGCCTGCCCTAAATGGCAAGAAATGCCCAGCGCGCAGCGGTGAAATAGTCACCGAGGCCGTGGGCTGTAGCCTGGTCCGCGGGTGTGGGGGTTAGGGGCTCGTCATCGGAAATGGGTACAGCCTTTTCGAGGGTCCTCGTAGCCCATTGGGAGGCTACGATCGCGGCCTGCCCTAACATGGCAAGAAATGCCCAGCGCGCAGCTGGTGAAATAGTCACCGAGGCCGGTGGCTATAGCCTTTGGTCCGCGGGGGTCGGGGTGGGGGTTTAGGGGCCTGGCCGGAAATGGTACAGTGTTTTCGAGGGTCCTCGTGTCCCCAGTGGGAGGCTACGGTCAGAGGCCTGCCCTAAAATGGCAAGAAATACCCAGCGGCGCAGCGCGTGAAATGGTCGCCGAGGCCGGTGGGCTATATCCTTTGGTCCGCGGCGGTTGGGGAGAAACGTTCTGGGGCTCGGCCGGAAATGGCATGCCTTTTCGAGGGTCCTCGCAGCTCTGGGGAGGCTACGGTCAGAAGCCTGCATAAAATGGCAAGAAATGCCCAGCGGCGCAGCGCGTGAAATGGTCGCCGAGGCCGGTGGGCTATAGCCTTTGGTCCGCGGGAGTTGGGCAGGGACGTTCTGGGGCTCTGGGCGTCGGAAATGGGTACAGTCTTTACGAGGGTCCTCGTGTGCCTGTGGGCTACGGCTCGCCTGCCCTAAATGGCAAGAAATGCCCAGCCGCGCAGCTGGTGAAATAGTCACCGAGGCCGTGGGCTGTAGCTGGTCCGCGGGGTCGGGGGGCTTAGGGGCTCGTCATCGGAAATGGGTACAGTTTTCGAGGGTCCTCGCGTGCCCATTGGGAGGCTACGGTCAGAGGCCCGCCCTAACATGGCAAGAAATGCCCAGCGGCGCGGCGCTCGAAATAGTCACCGAGGGCGGTGGGCTATAGCCTTTCGTCCGCGGGGGTGGGGCTTAGGGGCTCGCGCCGGAAATGGGTACAAGGTTTTCGAGGGTCGGCGTGTGCCCTGTGGGGAGGCTACGTCGAGGCCTGCCCTAAATGGCAAGAAATACCCAGCGCGCAGCGCTGCGAAATGGTCGCCGAGGCCGGTGGGCTATATCCTTTGGTCCGCGCGTTGGGAAGAAACGCTCTGGGCTCGCCTGAAATGGGTCTTTTCGAGGGTACTGTGCCCAGTGGGGAGGCTACGGCCAGAAGCCCGCCCTAAATGGCAAGAAATGCCCAGCGCGCAGCTGCTGGAATTGGTCGCCGAGGCCGTGGGCTATAGCCTGGTCCGCGGGTGTTGGGAGGGACGCCTGGGCTCGCGCCGGAAATGGGTACAGTTTTTCGAGGGTCCTCGCAGCCTGCTGGGAGGCTACGGCCGAAGCCTGAACTAAATGGCAAGATATGCCCAGCGCGCAGCGCTTGAAATAGTCACCGAGGCCGTGGGCTATAGCCTTTGGTCCGGGTTGGGGTGGGGTTTAGGGCTCGCCGGAAATGGGTCCAGTCTTTTAGAGGGTCCTCGTGTGCCCATTGGGAGGCTACGGCCCGAGCCCTGCCCTAAAATTACCAGAAATGCCCACCGGCGCAGCGCGCGAAATAGTCGCCGAGGCCGTTGGGCTATAGCCTTTAGTCCGCGGGGGTGGGGGGCGGGGCTCTGGGCTCGCCGGAAATGGGTACAGGTTTTCGAGGGTCCTCGTGTCCGGGGAGGCTACGGTCAGAGGTCTGCCCTAAATGGCAAGAAATACCCAGCGCGCAGCGTGGAAATGGTCGCCGAGGCCGGTGGGCTATATCCTGGTCCGCGCGGCGTTGGGGAGAAACGCTCGGGCTCGCGCCGGAAATGGGTACCTTTTCGAGGGTCCTCGTGCCTGGAAGGCTACGTCCAGAAGCCTGAACTAAATGGCAAGATATGCCCAGCGCAGCGCTGTGAAATAGTCACCGAGGCCCGTGGGCTATAGCCTTGGTCCGCGGGGTTGGGGTTTAGGGCTCGTCATCGGAAATGGGTACAGTCTTTTCGAGGGTTCCTCGTGGTGCCCATGGGAGGCTACGGTCGAGGCCCGCCCTAAATGGCAAGAAATGCCCAGCGCGCAGCGCTGAAATATCACCGAGGGGCGGGGCATAGCCTTTGGTCCGCTGGTCAGTGGGGTGGGGCCTGGTCGCCGGAAATGGGTACATGATTTTCGAGGGTCCTCGTGTGCCCTGGGAGGCTACGGTCAGAGGCCTGCCCTAAATGGGAAGAAATACCCAGCGCGCAGCGTGAAATGGTCGCCGAGGCCGTGGGCTATATCCTTTGTCCACGGGCCAGAGAAACGCTCGGGGCTCGGGCCGGAAATGGGAACAGTCTTTTCGAGGGTCCTCGTGCCTGGGAGGCTACCGAAGCCTGCCCCTAAAATGGCAAGAAATGCCCGCGCGCAGCTGAATTGTCGCCGAGGCCGGTGGGCTATAGCCTTGGTCCGCGGGGTTGGGAGGGACGCCTGGGGCCTGGGCGTCGGAAATGGGTACACCTTTCGAGGGTCCTCGTGGTGCCCATGGGAGGCTACGGTCAGAAGCCTGCCCTAAAATGGCAAGATATGCCCAGCGCGATCGCTGAAATAGTCGCCGAGGCCGGGTGGTCTATAGCCTGGTCCGCGGGGGTTGGGAGGGGTTATGGGGTTCGTCCGCCGGAAATGGGTACAGTCTTTCGAGTGTCCTCGTAGCACAGTGGGAGGATACGGTCAGAGGAGGCCCTAAAATGGCAAGAAATGCCTAGCGCAGCGTGCAGCTGTGAAATGGTCGCCGAGGCCGTGGGCTATGTGACGGTCCGCGCGTTGGGGAGAAACGTTCTGGGGCTCTGGGCGTCGGAAATGGGTACAGTTTTTTCGAGGGTCCTCGTGTGCCCAGTGGGAGGTTACGGTCAGAAGCCTGTCCTAAAATGGCAAGAAATGTCCAGCGGCACAGCGCGTGAAATAGTCGCCATGGTCGGTGGGCTATAGCCATTGGTCCGCGCGGGTTGGGGTGGGGGTTTAGGGGGCTCTGGTCATCGGAAATGGGTACAGTCTTTTCGAGGGTCCTCTTGTGCCCAGTGGGATGCTACGGTCAGAAGCCTGCCCTAAAATGGCAAGATATGCCCAGCGGCGCATCGCGTGAAATAGTCGCCGAGGACGGTGGTCTTTAGCCTTTGGTCCGTGGGGGTGGGGGTGGGGGTTTCTGGGGCTCGTCAGAAATGGGTACAGCCTTTTCGAGGGTCCTCGCAGCCTGGGAGGCTACGGCCAAGTCGACCTAAAATTGCAAGAAATGCCCAGCTGCAGGCAATAGTCACCGAGGCCGTGGGCTATAGCCTTGGTCCGCGCTGGTCAGTGGGGTTGGGGCTCGGCCGGAAATGGGTACAGGCTGAGGGTCCTCGTGCCTGGGAGGCTACGGCCGAGGCCCGCCCTAAAATGGCAAGAAATACCCAGCGCGCAGCAAGGAAATGGTCGCCGAGGCCGTGGGCTATATCCTTTGGTCCGCGCGCTGGGGAGAAACGGGCTGGGGCTCTAGGCGTCGGAAATGGGTACAGTCTTTTCGAGGGTCCTCGTGTGCCAAGTGGGAGGCTACGGTCAGAAGCCTGCCCTAAAATGGAAAGAAATGCCCAGCGGCGCAGCGCGTGAATTGGTCGCCGAGGCCGGTGGGCTATAGCCTTTGGTCCGCGGGGGTTGGGGAGGGATGTTCTGGGGCTCTGGGCGTCGGTAATGGGTACAGTCTTTTCGAGGGTCCTCGTGTGCCCAGTGGGAGGCTACGGTCAGAAGCCTGAACTAAAATGGCAAGATATGCCCAACGGCGCAGCGCGTGAAATAGTCACCGAGGCCGGTGGGCTATAGCCTTTGGTCCGCGCGGGTTGGGGTAGGGGTTCAGGGGGCTCTGGTCGTCGGAAATGGGTACAGTGTTTTCGAGGGTCCTCGTGTCCCCAGTGGGAGGCTACGGTCAGAGGCCTGCCCTAAAATGGCAAGAAATGCCCAGCGGCGCAGCGCGTGAAATAGTCACCGAGGCCGGTGGGCTATAGCCTTTGGTCCGCGCGGGTTGGGGTGGGGCTGGGGCTCGGTCACGAAAATGGCATGCAGTTTCGAGGGTCCTCGTGCCCAGCTGGAGGCTACGCCAGAGGCCTGCCTCAAATGGCAAGAAATACCCAGCGGCGCAGCGCTGCGGAAATGGTCGCCGAGGCCGTGGGCTATATCCTTTGGTCCGCGGGCGCTGGGGAGAAACGTTCTGGGGCTCTAGGCGTCGGAAATGGGTACAGTCTTTTCGAGGGTCCTCGTGTGCCCAGTGGGAGGCTACGGTCAGAAGCCTGACCTAAAATGGCAATAAATGCCCAGCGGAGCAGCGAGGGTAGTGGTCGCCGAGGCAGTAGGGCTATAGCCTTTGGTCCGCGGGGTTGGGAGGACGCTCGGGGCTCGCCGGAAATGGGTACAGTTTTTCGAGGGTCCTCGCAGCTGGGAGGCTACGGTCAGAAGCTCTCTAAAATGGCAAGATATGCCCAGCGCGCAGCTGCGTGAAATAGTCACCGAGGCCGTGGGCTATAGCCTTGGTCCGCGGGTCGGGGTAGGGGTTTAGGGGGCTCGGCCGCCGGAAATGGGTACAGAGCTTTTCGAGGGTCCTCGTGTCCCTGCTGGGAGGCTACGGTCAGCCCCAAATGGCACAATGCCCAGCAAGCGCAGCGGAAATAGTCACCGAGGCCGTGGCTATAGCCTTGGTCCGCGGGTTTGGGGAGGGGCGTCGGAAATGGGTACAGTGTTTTCGAGGGTCCTCGTGTGCCCAGTGGGAGGCTACGGTCAGAGGCCTGCCCTAAAATGGCAAGAAATACCCAGCGGCGCAGCGCGTGAAATGGTCGCCGAGGCCGGTGGGCAATATCCTTTGGTCCACGGCGGTTGGGGAGAAACGTTCTGGGGCTCTGGGCGTCGGAAATGGGAACAGTCTTTTCGAGGGTCCTCGTGTGCCCAGTGGGATGCTACAGTCAGAAGCCTGCCCTAAAATGGCAAGAAATGCCCAGCGGCGCAGCGCGTGAATTGGTCGCCGAGGCCGGTGGGCTATAGCCTTTGGTCCGCGGGGGTTGGGGAGGGACGTTCTGGGGATCTGGGCGTCGGAAATGGGTACAGTCAATTCGAGGGTCCTCGTGTGCCCAGTGGGAGGCTACGGTCAGAAGCCTGCCCTAAAATGGCAAGATATGCAAAGCGGCGTATCGCGTGAAATAGTCGCCGAGGCCGGTGGTCTATAGCCTTTGGTCCGCGGGGTTGGGAGGGGGGGGTTCTGGTCGTCGGAAATGGGTACAGTCTTTTCGAGTGTCCTCGTGTGCCCAGTGGGAGGCTACGGTCAGAGGCCTGCCCTAAGATGGCAAGAAATACCAGCCAGCGCGCAAGGTGAAATGGTCGCCGAGGCCGTGGGCTATATCCTTGGTCCGCGGGCGGCCGGGGAGAAACGCCTGGGGCTCGGGCGCCGGAAATGGGTACAGCCTTTTCGAGGGTCCTCGTGCCCGCGGGAGGCTACGTCAGAAGCCTGCCCTAAATGGCAAAAATGCCCAGCGCGCAAGGCGTGAATTGGTCGCCGAGGCCGGTGGGCTATAGCCTTTCGGTCCGCGGGGCTTGGGAGGGACGCTCGGGGCTCGGCCGGAAATGGGTACACAATCTAAGGGTCCTCGTGTGCCCAGTGGGAGGCTACGGTCGAAGCCTGCCCTAAAATGGCAAGATATGCCCAGCGCGACGCGCGAAATAGTCGCCGAGGCCGTGGTCTGCAGCCTTTGGTCCCCTGGGGTTGTGGAGGGGGGGTTCGTCGCCGAAATGGCGCCTTTTCGAGTGTCCTCGTGTGCCCAGTGGGAGGATACGGTCAGAGGCCTGCCCTAAAATGGCAAGAAATGCCTAGCAATGCAGCGCGTGAAATGGTCGCCGAGGCCGGTGGGCTATAGCCTTTGGTCCGCGGCGGATGGGGAGAAACGTTCTGGGGCTATGGGCGTCGGAAATGGGTACAGTTTTTTCGAGGGTCCTCGTGTGCCCAGTGGGAGGCTACGGTCAGAAGCCTGTCCTAAAATGGCAAGAAATGTCCAGCGGCACAGCGCGTGAAATAGTCGCCGAGGTCGGTGGGCTATAGCCATTGGTCCGCGCGGGTTGGGGTGGGGGTTTAGGGGGCTCTGGTCATCGGAAATGGGTACAGTCTTTTCGAGGGTCCTCTTGTGCCCAGTGGGAGGCTACGGTCAGAAGCCTGCCCTAAAATGGCAAGATATGCCCAGCGGCGCAGCGCGTGAAATAGTCACCGAGGCCGGTGGGCTATAGCCTTTGGTCCTCGCTGGAGGACTAGGGGGCTCTGGTCGTCGGAAATGGGTACAGTGTTTTCGAGGGTCCTCGTGTGCCCAGTGGGAGGCTACGGTCAGAGGCCTGCCCTAAAATGGCAAGAAATGCCCAGCGGCGCAGCGCGTGAAATGGTCGCCGAGGCCGGTGGGCTATATCCTTTGGTCCGCGGCGCTTGGGGAGAAACGTTCTGGGGCTCTAGGCGTCGGAAATGGGTACGGTCTTTTCGAGGGTCCTCGTGTGCCAAGTGGGAGGCTACGGTCAGAAGCCTGCCCTAAAATGGAAAGAAATGCCCAGCGGCGCAGCGCGTGAATTGGTCGCCGAGGCCGGTGGGCTATAGCCTTTGGTCCGCGGGGGTTGGGGAGGGACGTTCTGGGGCTCTGGGCGTCGGAAATGGGTACAGTCTTTTCGAGGGTCCTCGTGTGCCCAGTGGGAGGCTACGGTCAGAAGCCTGAACTAAAATGGCAAGATATGCCCAGCGGCGCAGCGCGTGAAATAGTCACCGAGGCCGGTGGGCTATAGCCTTTGGTCCGCGCGGGGTGGGGCTAGGGGGCTCGTCATCGGAAATGGGTACAATATTTTCTATGGTCCTCGTGTGCCCATTGGGAGGCTACGGTCAGAGGCCTGCCCTAAAATGGCAAGAAATGCCCAGCGGCGCAGCGCGCGAAATAGTCGCAGAGGCCGGTGGGCAATAGCCTTTGTTCCGCGGGTGTAGGGGAGGGCTCGTCCGCCGGAATTGGGTACAGGTTTTCGAGGGTCCTCGTGTCCCCGGGGAGGCTACGGTCGAGGCCCGCCCTAAAATGGCAAGAATACCCAGCGCGCAGCGCGTGATATGGTCGCCGAGGCCGGTGGGCTATATCCTTTGCTCCGCGGCGGTTGGGGAGAAACGTTCTGGGGCTTTGGGCATCGGAAATGGGTACAGTCCTTTCGAGGGTCCTCGTGTGCCCAGTGGGAGGCTACGGTCAGAAGCCTGCCCTAAAATGGCAAGAAATGCCCAGCGGCGCAGCGCGTGAATTGGTCGCCGAGGCCGGTGGGCTATAGCCGTTGGTCCGCTGGGAGTTGGGAGGACGCTCGGGGCGCCGGAAATGGGTACAGTCTTGTGGAGGGTCCTCGGTGCCCATGGAGGCTACGGTCAAGCCTGAACTAAAATGGCAAGATATGCCCAGCGCAGCGCAGCGTGAAATAGTCACCGAGGCCGTGGGCTATAGCCTTGGTCCGCTGGTCGGGGTGGGGTTTAGGGGCTCTGTCATCGAAATGGGTACGCCTTTTCGAGGGTCCTCGTAGCCTATTGGGAGGCTACGGTCAGAGGCCTGCCCTAAAATGGCAAGAAATGCCCAGCGGCGCAGTGCGGGAAATAGGCACTGAGGCCGGTGGGCTATAGCCTTTGGTCTGCGGGGTTTGGGGAGAAACGTTCTGGGGCTCTGGGCGTCGGAAATGGATACAGTTTTTTCGAGGGTCCTCGTGTGACCATAGGGAGGCTACGGTCCGAAGCCCGCCAAAATGGCAAGAATGCCCAGCGCGCAGCGGTGAAATGGTCGCCGAGGCCTGGGCTATAGCCTTGGTCCGCTGGGGCCGGGAGGGACGCATGGGGCTCGCGCCGGAAATGGGTACACCAATTCGAGGGTCCTTGTGCCTGGGAGGCTACGGTCAGAAGCCTGCCTAAAATGGCAAGAAATGCCCAGCGGCGCAGCGCGTGAAATGGTCGCCGAGGCCGGTGGGCTATAGCCTTTGTTCCGCGGGGCCGGGGAGGGGTTCGGGGCTCCGCCGGAAATGGGTACAGTCTTTTCAAGGGTCCTCGTGTGCCCAGTGGGAGGCTACGGTCAGAAGCCTGAACTAAAATGGCAAGATATGCCCAGCGGCGCAGCGCGTGAAATAGTCACCGAGGCCGGTGGGCTATAGCCTTTGGTCCGCGCGGGTTGTGGAGGCCCGTAACGGGGCACTGGTCGTCGGAAATGGGTACAGTGTTTTCGAGGGTCCTCGTGTCCCCAGTGGGAGGCTACGGTCAGAGGCCTGCCCTAAAATGGCAAGAAATACCCAGCGGCGCAGCGCGTGAAATGGTCGCCGAGGCCGGTGGGCTATATCCTTTGGTCCGCGGCGGTTGGGGAGAAACGTTCTGGGGCTTTGGGCATCGGAAATGGGTACAGTCCTTTCGAGGGTCCTCGTGTGCCCAGTGGGAGGCTACGGTCAGAAGCCTGCCCTAAAATGGCAAGAAATGCCCAGCGGCGCAGCGCGTGAATTGGTCGCCGAGGCCGGTGGGCTATAGCCTTTGGTCCGCGGGTGTTGGGGAGGGACGTTCTGGGGCTCTGGGCGTCGGAAATGGGTACAGTCTTTTCGAGGGTCCTCGTGTGCCCAGTGGGAGGCTACGGTCAGAAGCCTGAACTAAAATGGCAAGATATGCCCAGCGGCGCAGCGCGTGAAATAGTCACCGAGGCCGGTGGGCTATAGCCTTTGGTCCGCGCGGGTTGGGGTGGGGGTTTAGGGGGCTCTGGTCATCGGAAATGGGTACAGTCTTTTCGAGGGTCCTCGTGTGCCCAGTGGGAGGCTACGGTCAGAGGCCTGCCCTAAAATGGCAAGAAATACCCAGCGGCGCAGCGCGTGAAATAGTCACCGAGGCCGGTGGGCTATAGCCTTTGGTCCGCGGCGGTTGGGGAGAAACGTTCTGGGGCTCTGGGCGTCGAAAATGGGTACAGTCTTTTTGAGGGTCCTCGTGTGCCCAGTGGGAGGCTACGGTCAGAAGCCGGCCCTAAAATGGCAAGAAATGCCCAGCGGCGCAGCGCGTGAAATGGTCGCCGAGGCCGTTGGGCTATAGCCTTTGGTCCGCGGGGGTTGGGGAGGGACGTGGGCTCGGGTCTGGAATGGGTATGCCTTTTTCGAGGGTCCTCGTGTGCCCAGTGGGAGGCTACGGTCAGAGGCCTGCCCTAAAATGACAAGAAATGCCCAGCGGCGCAGCGCGTGAAATAGTCACCGAGGCCGGTGGGCTATAGCCTTTGGTCCGCGGGGGTTGGGGAGGGACGTTCTGGGGCTCTGGGCGTCGGAAATGGGTACAGTCTTTTCGAGGGTCCTCGTGTGCCCAGTGGGAGGCTACGGTCAGAAGCCTGAACTAAAATGGCAAGATATGCCCAGCGGCGCAGCGCGTGAAATAGTCACCGAGGCCGGTGGGCTATAGCCTTTGGTCCGCGCGGGTTGGTTTGGGGGTTTAGGGGGCTCTGGTCATCGGAAATGGGTACAGTCTTTTCGAGGGTCCTCGTGTGCCCATTGGGAGGCTACGGTCAGAGGCCTGCCCTAAAATGGCAAGAAATACCCAGCGGCGCAGCGCGTGAAATAGTCACCGAGGCCGGTGGGCTATAATCTTTGGTCCGCGCGGGTTGGGGTGGGGGTTTAGGGGGCTCTGGTCGTCGGAAATGGGTACAGTCTTTTCGAGGGTCCTCGTGTGCCCATTGGGAGGCTACGGTCAGAGGCCTGCCCTAAAATGGAAACAAATACCCAGCGGCGCAGCGCGTGAAATAGTCACCGAGGCCGGTGGGCTATAGCCTTTGGTCCGCGCGGGTTGGGGTGGGGGTTTAGGGGGCTCTGGTCGTCGGAAATGGGTACAGTGTTTTCGAGGGTCCTCGTGTCCCCAGTGGGAGGCTACGGTCAGAGGCCTGCCCTAAAATGGCAAGAAATACCCAGCGGCGCAGCGCGTGAAATGGTCGCCGAGGCCGGTGGGCTATATCCTTTGGTCCGCGGCGGTTGGGGAGAAACGTTCTGGGGCTTTGGGCATCGGAAATGGGTACAGTCCTTTCGAGGGTCCTCGTGCCTGGGTGCGGGAGGTTACGGTCAGAAGCCTGCCCTAAATGGCAAGAAATGCCCAGCGCGCAGCGCGGAATTGGTCGCCGAGGCCGTGGGCTATAGCCTTGGTCCGCGGGTGGGGTGGGTTTAGGGCTCGTCATCGGAAATGGGTACAGTCTTTCGAGGGTCTCGCAGCCCATTGGGAGGCTACGGTCGAGGCCCGCCTAAAATGGCAATAAATACCCAGCGGCGCAGCGCCAGAAATATTCACCGAGGCCGGTGGGCTAGCCTTGGTCCGCTGCGGTCGGGGAGAAACGCCTGGGCCTCGCCGAAAATGGGTACAGCCTTTTGAGGGTCCTCGTGCCCATGGGAGGCTACGGTCGAAGCCGCCCTAAATGGCAAGAAATGCCCAGCGCGCAGCGCGTGAAATGGTCGCCGAGGCGGGGCTATAGCCTTGGTCCGCGGGGTTGGGAGGGACGGCCGGGCTCGCCGCCGGAAATGGGTACTGCTTTACGAGGGTCCTCGTGTGCCCATTGGGAGGATACGGTCAGAGGCCTGCCTTACAATGGCAAGAAATGCCCAGCGCAGCGTGAAATAGTCACCGAGGCCGTGGGCTATAGCCTTTGGTCCGGTGTTGGGGAGGGACGCCTGGGCTCGGGCGCCGGAAATGGGTACAGCCTTTTCGAGGGTCCTCGTGGTGCCTGGGAGGCTACGGTCAGAAGCCTGAACTAAAATGGCAAGACATAACAAGCGGCGCAGCGCGGGAAATAGACACCGAGGCCTATGGGCTATAGCCTTTGGTCCGCGGGGGTTGGGGTGGGGTTTAGGGGCCTGTCGCCGGAAATGGGTACAGTCTTTTCGAGGGTCCTCGCAGCCCATTGGGAGGCTACGGTCGAGGCCTGCCCTAAATGGAAACAAATACCCAGCGCGCAGCGTGAAATAGTCACCGTACAGCCTGGGTCCGGGCGGGGGGGGGCTTGGGGCCTGGGTCGCCGAAATGGTACAGCCGAGGGTCCTCGTGTCCTGGGAGGCTACGGTCAGAGGCCTCAAATGGCAAGAAATACCCAGCCGCGCAGCGTGAAATGGTCGCCGAGGCTGGGCTATATCCTTTGGTCCGCGGGTTGGGGAGAAACGCCTGGGGCCTGGCATCGGAAATGGGTACAGTCCTTTCGAGGGTCCTCGTGTGCCCAGTGGGAGGCTACGGTCAGAAGCCTGCCCTAAAATTGAAAGAAATGCCCAGCGGCGCAGCGCGTGAATTGGTCGCCGAGGCCGGTGGGCTATAGCCTTTGGTCCGCGGGGGTTGGGGAGGGACGTTCTGGGGCTCTGGGCGTCGGAAATGGGTACAGTCTTTTCGAGGGTCCTCGTGAGCCCAGTGGGAGGCTACGGTCAGAAGCCTGAACTAAAATGGCAAGATATGCCCAGCGGCGCAGCGCGTGAAATAGTCACCGAGGCCGGTGGGCTATAGCCGTTGGTCCGCGCGGGTTGGTGTAGGGGTTTAGGGGGCTCTGGTCATCGGAAATGGGTACAGTCTTTTCGAGGGTCCTCGTGTGCCCATTGGGAGGTTACGGTCAGAGGCCTGCCCTAAAATGGCAAGAAATACCCAGCGGCGCAGCGCGTGAAATAGTCACCGAGGCCGGTGGGATATAGCCGTTGGTCCGCGCGGGTTGGGGTGGGGGTTTAGGGGACTCTGGTCGTCGGAAATGGGTACAGTTTTTTCGAGGGTCCTCGTGTCCCCAGTGGGAGGCTACGGTCAGAGGCCTGCCCTAAAATGGCAAGAAATACCCAGCGGCGCAGCGCGTGAAATGGTCGCCGAGGCCGGTGGGCTATATCCTTTGGTCCGCGGCGGTTGGGGAGTAACGCCTGGGCCCGCGCCGAAAATGGGTACGCCTTTTGAGGGTCCTCGTGTGCCCAGTGGGAGGCTACGGTCAGAGGCCTGCCCTAAAATGGCAAGAAATGCTCAGCGGCGCAGCGCGTGAAAAGGTCGCCGAGGCCGCTGGGCTATAGCCTTTGGTCCGCGGGGGTTGGGGAGGGACGCCGGGCCCGGGCGCCGGAAATGGGTACAGCTTCGGGGTCCTCGTGGTGCTCAGAGAGGCTACGGTCAGAAGCCTGCCCTAAAATGGCAAGAATGCCCAGCGCGCAGGTGAAATCGCCGCCGAGGCCGGTGGGCTATAGCCTTGGTCCGGGTCGGGGGGGTTCGGCCGGAAATGGGTACAGCCCGAGTGTCTCGTGTGCCCAGTGGGAGGATACGGTCAGAGGCCTGCCCTAAAATGGCAAGAAATGCCCAGCGGCGCAGCGCGTGAAATGGTCGCCGAGGCCGGTGGGCTATAGCCTTTGGTCCGCGGCGGTTGGGGAGAAACGTTCTGGGGCTCTGGGCGTCGGAAATGGGTACAGTTTTTTCGAGGGTCCTCGTGTGCCCAGTGGGAGGCTACGGTCATAAGCCTGAACTAAAATGGCAAGATATGCCCAGCAGCGCAGCGCGTGAAATTGTCACCGAGGCCGGTGGGCTATAGCCTTTGGTCCGCGCGGGTTGGGGTGGGGTTTAGGGGGCTCTGGTCATCGGAAATGGGTACAGTCTTTTCGAGGGTCCTCGTGTGCCCATTGGGAGGCTACGGTCAGAGGCCTGCCCTAAAATGGAAAAAAATACCCAGCGGCGCAGCGCGTGAAATAGACACCGAGGCCGGTGGGCTATAGCCTTTGGTCCGCGGGGGTTGGGGAGGGGGTTACGGTGCTCTGGTCATCGAAAATGGGTACAGTCTTTTTGAGGGTCCTAGTGCAGCCAGTGGGAGGCTACGGTCAGAGGCCTGCCCTAAAATGGCAAAAAATGCCCAGCGGCGCAGCGCGTGAAACGGTCGCCGAGGCCGGTGGGCTATAGCCTTTGGTCCGCGGGGGTTGGGGAGGGGCGTTCTGGGGCTCTGGGCGTCGGAAATGGGTACAGTCTTTTCGAGGGTCCTCGTGTGCCCAGTGGGAGGCTACGGTCAGAATCCTGCCCTAAAAATGAAAGAAATGCCCAGCGGCGCAGCGCGTGAAATAGTCTCCGAGGCCGGTGGCTGGCAGCCTTTGGTCCGCGGGGTTGGGGAGGGACGCTCGGGCCTGGGCGTCGGAAATGGGTACAGTCTTTTCGAGGGTCCTCGTGAGCCCAGTGGGAGGCTACGGTCAGAAGCCTGAACTAAAATGGCAAGATATGCCCAGCGGCGCAGCGCGTGAAATAGTCACCGAGGCCGGTGGGCTATAGCCGTTGGTCCGCGCGGGTTGGTGTAGGGTTTAGGGGGCTCTGGTCATCGGAAATGGGTACAGTGTTTTCGAGGGTCCTCGTGTGCCCAGTGGGAGGCTACGGTCAGAGGCCTGCCCTAAAATGGCAAGAAATACCCAGCGGCGCAGCGCGTGAAATGGTCGCCGAGGCCGGTGGGCTATATCCTTTGGTCCGCGGCGCTTGGGGAGAAACGTTCTGGGGCTCTAGGCGTCGGAAATGGGTACGGTCTTTTCGAGGGTCCTCGTGTGCCAAGTGGGAGGCTACGGTCAGAAGCCTGCCCTAAAATTGAAAGAAATGCCCAGCGGCGCAGCGCGTGAATTGGTCGCCGAGGCCGGTGGGCTATAGCCTTTGGTCCGCGCGGGCCGGGAGGGACGCCTGGGCCTCGGCCGGAAATGGGTACAGCTTTTCGAGGGTCCTCGTGAGCCCAGTTGGAGGCTACGGTCATAAGCCTGAAAAAAAATGGCAAGATATGCCCAGCGCGCAGCGCTGGAAATAGTCACCGAGGCCGCTGGTCCGTGTGGGTTTAGGGCTCGTCATCGGAAATGGCAGTCTTTTCGAGGGTCCTCGCGTGCCCAGTGGGAGGCTACGATCAGGGCCTGCCCTAAAATGGCAAGAAATGCCCAGCGGCGCAGCTCGTGAAAAAGTCACCGAGGCGGGTGGGTATAGCCATTAGTCCGCGGGTCAGGGGGGTTTAGGGGGCTCTGCCGCCGAAATGGGTACAGTTTTCGAGGGTCCTCGTGGTCCCCTGTGAGGTTACGGTCAGAGGCCTGAGCCAAAAAGGCAAGAAATACCCAGCGCGCAGCGCTGAAATGGTCGCCGAGGCCGGTGGCTATATCCTTTGGTCCGCGGGGGTTGGGGAGCTGGGCGTCGGAAATGGGTACAGTCTTTTCGAGGGTCCTCGTGTGCCCAGTGGGAGGCTACGGTCAGAAGCCTGCCCTAAAATGGCAAGAAATGCCCAGCGGCGCAGCGCGTGAATTGGTCGCCGAGGCCGGTGGGCTATAGCCTTTGGTCCACGGCGGTTGGGAGATTCGCTCTGGGGCTCGCTGGTCATTCGGAAATGGCATATCTTTTTCGAGGGTCCTCGTGGTGCCTGGAAGGGAGGCTACGGTCAGAAGCCTGTCTCAAAATGGCAAGAAATGTCGAGCGCGCAGCGCTGCGGAAATAGTCAGCCGAGGCCGGTGGCTACAGCCCTTGGTCCGGGGGTCAGAGGAAGTTCATGGGCCTCGAGTCGGAAATGGCAGTCGAGGTTCCTCGTGCCCGCGCTGGAAGCCACGGTCAGAAGCCCGCCCTAAAATGGCAAGAAATGCCCAAAGGGCGCAGCGTGGAAATAGTGCCTGTGCCGTGGGCTATAGATTTTGGTCCGCTGGGTCGGGGAGGGTGTTCGGGGCTCTGTCGCCGAATGGGTACAGTCTTCGAGGACCCTCGTGCCCAAAGGGGAAGCTACGGTCACATGCCCCGCCTAAAATGGCAATGCCAGCCAGCGCTGCCGCGGAAATAGTCACCGAGGCCGCGGGCTATAGCCTTGGTCCGGGGGTGTCGTGGGAGGGTTTCGGGGCCTCGTCATCGGAAATATGTACAGTCTTTTCGAGGGTCCTCGTGGTGCCCAGGAGGCTACGGCCGAAGGTTCGCCCTAAAATGGCAAGAAATGTCCAGCGGCACAGTAAATACAAGGAAAGTTGCCGAGGCCGTGGGCTATAGCCATTGGTCCGCGGGTCAGGGTGGGGTTTAGGGGCCTGGTCATCGGAAATTAGTGGCATGTTTCGAGGGTCCTCGTGCCCAATGGGAGGCACGGTCAAGCCCGCCCCTAAATGGCAAGATATGCCCAGCGGCGCATCGCGCGAAATAGTCACCGAGGCCGGTGGGTCTATAGCCTCGGTCCGTGGGTGGGAGGGGCTCTGGGGCCTGTCAGAAATGGGTACAGCCTTTTCGAGGGTCCTCGTGTGCCCAGTGGGAGGCTACGGTCAGAAGCCTGACCTAAAATTGCAAGAAATGCCCAGCAGCGCAGCGAGTGAAATAGTCACCGAGGCCGGTGGGCTATAGGCTTTGTTCCGCGCGGGTTAGGGTGGGGGTTTAGGGGGCTTTGGTCATCGGAAATGGGTACAGTCTTTTCGAGGGTCCTCGTGTGCCCAGTGGGAGGCTACGGTCAGAGGCCTGCCCTAAAATGGCAAGAAATGCCCAGCGGCTGCAAAGGTGAAATGCTCGCCGCGGCCGGTGGGCCATATCCTTTGGTCCGCGGCGTGGGGAGAAATGTTCCTGGCCTGAGTGAAATGGTACAGTCTTTCGAGGGTCCTCGTGTGCCCAGCTGGGAGGCTACGGTCGAGGCCCGCCCTAAATGGCAAGAACTGCCCAGCGGCGCAGCGGTGAAATAGTCACCGAGGCCGTGGGCTATAGCCTTTTGGTCCGCTGGTTGGGGTGGGCCAGGGGCCTGTCGCCGGAAATGGATACAGCGTTTTCGAGGGTCCTCGCTTCCCGGAGGCTACGGTCGAGGCCTGCCCTAAAATGGCAAGAATACCCAGCGGGCAGCTGCGTGAAATGGTCGCCAGGCTATATCCCCGGTCCGCGCGTTGGGGAGAAACGCTGGGGCTCGGCGTCGGAAATGGGTACAGTCTTTTCGAGGGTCCTTGTGCCTGGAGGCTACGGTCAGAAGCCTGCCCTAAAATGGCAAGAAATGCCCAGCGGCGCAGCGCGTGAATTGGTCGCCGAGGCCGGTGGGCTATCGCCTTTGGTCCGCGGGGGTTGGGGAGGGACGTTCTGGGGCTCTGGGCGTCGGAAATGGGTACAGTCAATTCGATGGTCCTCGTGTGCCCAGTGGGAGGCTACGGTCACAAGCCTGCCCTAATATGGCAAGATATGCCCAGCGGCGTATCGCGTGAAATAGTCACCGAGGCCGGTGGTCTATAGCCTTTGGTCCGCGGGGGTTAGGGAGGGGGTTCAGGGGTTCTGGTCGTCGGAAATTGGTACAGTCTTTTCGAGTGTCCTCGTGTGCCCAGTGGGAGGATACGGTCAGAGGCCTGCCCTAAAATGGCAAGAAATGCCCAGCGGTGCAGCGCGTGAAATGGTCGCCGAGGCCGGTGGGCTATAGCCTTTGGTCCGCGGCGGTTGGGGAGAAACGTTCTGGGGCTCTGGGCGTCGGAAATGGGTACAGTTTTTTCGAGGGTCCTCGTGTGCCCAGTGGGCGGCTACGGTCAGAAGCCTGTCCTAAAATGGCAAGAAATGTCCAGCGGCACAGCGCGTGAAATAGTCGCCGAGGCCGGTGGTCTATAGCCTTTGGTCCGTGGGGGTGGGGGAGGGGGTTTCGGGGGCTCTGTTCGTCAGAAATGGGTACAGCCTTTTCGAGGGTCCTCGTGTGCCCAGTGGGAGGCTACGGTCAGAAGCCTGACCTAAAATTGCAAGAAATGCCCTGCAGCGCAGCGAGTGAAATAGTCACCGAGGCCGGTGGGCTATAGCCTTTGTTCCGCCGCTGGGTGGGGAGGGGCTGGTCATCCTGGAAATGGTACAGTCTTTTCGAGGGTCCACGTGTGCCTGGGAGGCTACGGTCGAGCCCGCCCTAAAATGGCAAGAATGCCCAGCGCGCAGCTGCTGAAATGGTCGCCGAGGCCGTGTGGGCTATAGCCTGGTCCGCGGGGGAGGGACGCTGGGGCTCGCGCCGGAAATGGGTACAGTCATTTCGAGGGTCCTCGTGTGGGGAGGCTACGGTCAGAAGCCCGCCCTAAAATGGCAAGAAATGCCCAGCGCTAGCACGTGAAATAGTCACCGAGGCCGTGGTGGCCAGCCTTTGGTCCTCGCGGTTGGGGTGGGGGTTAGGCCTCATGGAAATGGGTAATCTTCGCGGGTCCTCGTGTGCCCATTGGGAGGCCACAGTCGGAGGCCCGCCCTAACATGGCAAGAAATACCCAGCGGCGCAGCGTGCGAAATAGTTGCCGAGGCCTGTGGGCTATAGCCTTTGGTCCGCGGGGGTTGGTGAGGGGTTTGGGGCTCGTCGCCGGAAATGGGTACAGTGTTTTCGAGGGTCCTCGCAGCCTGGGGTGGGAGGCTACGGTCAGAGGCCTGCCCTAAATGGCAAGAAATACCCAGCCAAGCGGAGCGCATGAAATGGTCGCCGAGGCCGGTGGCTATATCCTTGGTCCGCGGGCGGCTGGGGAGAAAGGTTCTGGGGCCTGCCGGAAATGGTACAGTCTTTCGAGGGTCCTCGGGTTTAGTGGGAGGCTACGGTCAAGCCCGCCCTAAATGGAAAGAAATGCCCAGCGCGCAGCTGCGAATTGTCTCCGAGGCCGTGGGCTATAGCCTGGTCCGGGGCTGGGAGGGACGCCTGCCTGTGTCGGAAATGGTACAGTCTTTTCGAGGGTCCTCGGTGCCCAAATGGGGAGGCTACGGTCAGAAGCCCGAACTAAATGGCAAGATATGCCCAGCGCAGGGTGAAATAGTCACCGAGGCCGTGGGCTATAGCCTTGGTCCGCGGGTCTGGGGTCAGGGCTCGGTCATTGGAAATGGCACAGTCTTCGAGGGTCCTCGTGCCCATTGGGAGGCTACGGTCGAGGCCCGCCCTAAATGGCAAGAAATGCCCAGCGGGTCAGCTCGTGAAATAGTCACCGAGGCCGGTGGGCTATAGCCTTGGTCCGCGCTGGGGGGTGGGGCGGGGCCTGCTCACGGAAATGGGTACAGTGTTTCGAGGGTCCTCGGTGCCTGGGAGGCTACGGTCGAGGCCTGCCCTAAATGGCAAGAAATGCCCGCGCGCAGCGCGTGAAATGGTCGCCGAGGCCGGTGGGCTATAGCCTTTGGTCCGCTGGCGGCCGGGGAGAAACGCGGCCGCTCGCCGGAAATGGGTACAGTCTTTCGAAAGTGTCCTCGTGCCCAGCTGGGAGGATACGGCCGAGGCCTGCCCTAAATGGAAAGAAATGCCCAGCGCGCAGCTGCGGAAATGATCGCCGAGGCCGGCTATAGCCTTTGGTCCGCGGGGGGGGAGGGACGCCTGGGCTCGGCATCGAAAATGGGTACAGTCCTTTCGAGGGTCCTCGTGTGCCCAGTGGGAGGCTACGGTCAGAAGCCTGTCCTAAAATGGCAAGAAATGTCCAGCGGCGCAGCGCGTTAAATAGTCGCCGAGGCCGGTGGTCTATAGCCTTTGGTCCGCGGGGGTTGGGGAGGGGGTTCGGGGGTTCTGGTCGTCGGAAATGGGTACAGTCTTTTCGAGTGTCCTCATGTGCCCAGTGGGAGGCTACGGTCAGAGGCCTGCCCTAAAATGGAAAGAAATGCCCAGCGGCGCAGCGCGTGAAATGGTAGCCGAGGCCGGTGGGCTATATCCTTTGGTACGCGGTGGTTGGGGAGAAACGTTCTGGGGCTCTGGGCGTCGGAAATGGGTATAGTCTTTTCGAGGGTCCTCGTGTGCCCAGTGGGAGGCTACGGTCAGAAGCCTGCCCTAAAATGGCAAGAAATTCCCAGCGGCGCAGCGCGTGAAATGGTCGCCGAGGCCGGTGGGCTATAGCCTTTGATCCGCGGGGGTTGGGGAGGGACGCCTGGGCTCGGAAATGGGTACAGTCTTTTCGAGGGTCCTCGCAGCCCATGGGAGGCTACGGTCAGAAGCCTGCCTAAATGGCAAGATATGCCCAGCGGCGATCACAGGAAATAGCCGCCGAGGCCGGTGGTCTATAGCCTTTGGTCCGCTGGGGCGGGGGGGGTTCTGGTCATCGGAAATGGGTACAGTCTTTTCGAGTGTCCTCGTGTGCCCAGTGGGAGGCTACGGTCAGAGGCCTGCCCTAAAATGCCAAGAAATGCCCAGCGGCGCAGCGCGTGAAATGGTCGCCGAGGCCGGTGGGCTATAGCCTTTGATCCGCGGGGCCGGAGGGACGCCTGGGCTCTGGCCGAAATGGGCATTTTTTCGAGGGTCCTCGCGCCCAGTGGGAGGCTACGGTCGAAGCTCGCCCTGAAATGGCAAGATATGCCAGCGCGCGCGGGCGAAATAGTCACCGGCCGGGGTCCATAGCCTTTTGGTCCGCTGGGGGGGGAGGGGTTCGGGGCCCGCCGGAAATGGCGCTCTTCGAGTGTCCTCATGTGCCTGGGAGGCTACGGTCAGAGGCCTGCCCTAAATGGCAAGAAATGCCCAGCGCGCGCTGCGGAAATGGTCGCCGAGGCCGGTGGGCTATAGCCTTTGGTCCGCGGGGGTTGGGGAGGGACGTTCTGGGGCTCTGGGCGTCGGAAATGGGTACAGTCATTTCGAGGGTCCTCGTGAGCCCAGTGGGAGGCTACGGTCAAAAGCCTGCCCTAAAATAGCAAGATATACCCAGGGGCGCATCGCGTGAAATAGTCACCGAGGCCGGTGGTCTATAGCCTTTGGTCCGCGGGGGTTGGGGAGGGGGTTCGGGGGTTCTGGTCGTCGGAAATGGGTACAGTCTTTTCGAGTGTCCTCATGTGCCCAGTGGGAGGCTACGGTCAGAGGCCTGCCCTAAAATGGCAAGAAATGCCCAGCGGCGCAGCGCGTGAAATGGTAGCCGAGGCCGGTGGGCTATATCCTTTGGTCCGCGGTGGTTGGGGAGAAACGTTCTGGTGCTCTGGGCGTCGGAAATGGGTATAGTCTTTTCGAGGGTCCTCGTGTGCCCAGTGGGAGGCTACGGTCAGAAGCCTGCCCTAAAATGGCAAAAAATTCCCAGCGGCGCAGCGTGTGAAATGGTCGCCGAGGCCGGTGGGCTAATGCCTTTGATCCGCGGGGGTTGGGGAGGAACGTTCTGGGGCTCTGGGCTTCGGAAATGGGTACAGTCTTTTCGAGGGTCATCGTGTGCCCAGTGGGAGGCTACGGTCAGAAGCCTGCCCTGAAATGGCAAGATATGCCCAGCGGCGCCTCGCGTGAAATGGTCGCCGAGGCCGGTGGGCTATAGCCTTTGATCCGCGGGGGTTGGGGAGGGACGTTCTGGGGCTCTGGGCTTCGGAAATGGGTACAGTCTTTTCGAGGGTCCTCGTGTGCCCAGTGGGAGGCTACGGTCGCCGCCCTAAATGGCAAGATATGGCCAGCGCAGCGTGAAATAGTCGCCGAGGCCGGTGGTCTATAGTCTTTGGTCCGCTGGGGCTGGGAGGGGTTCGGGGTTCCTGCCGCCGGAAATGGGTACAGTCTTTTCGAGTGTCCTCGTGTGCCCAGTGGGAGGCTACGGTCAGAGGCCTGCCCTAAAATGCCAAGAAATTCCCAGCGGCGCAGCGCGTGAAATGGTCGCCGAGGCCGGTGGGCTATAGCCTTTGATCCGCGGGGGTTGGGGAGGGACGTTCTGGGGCTCTGGGCTTCGGAAATGGGTACAGTCTTTTCGAGGGTCCTCGCGTGCCCAGTGGGAGGCTACGGTCAGAAGCCTGCCCTGAAATGGCAAGATATGCCCAGCGGCGCATCGCGTGAAATAGTCACCGAGGCCAGTGGTCCATAGCCTTTGGTCCGCGGGGGTTGGGGAGGGGGTTCGGGGGCTCTGGGCGTCGGAAATGGGTACAGTCTTTTCGAGTGTCCTCGTGTGCCCAGTGGGAGGCTACGGTCAGAGGCCTGCCCTAAAATGCCAAGAAATGCCCAGCGGCGTAGCGCTTGAAATGGTCAACGAGGCCGGTGGGCTATAGCCTTTGATCCGCGGGGGTTGGGGAGGGACGTTCTGGGGCTCTGGGCCTCGGAAATGGGTACAGTCTTTTCGAGGGTCCTCGTGTGCCCAGTGGGAGGCTACGGTCAGAAGCCTGCCCTGAAATGGCAAGATATGCCCAGCGGCGCATCGCGTGAAATAGTCGCCGAGGCCGGTGGTCTATAGCCTTTGGTCCGCGGGGGTTGAGGAGGGGGTTCGGGGGTTCTGGTCGTCGGAAATGGGTACAGTCTTTTCGAGTGTCCTCGCAGTGCCTGGGAGGCTACGGTCAGTGGCCTGCCCTAAAATGCCAAGAAGGCCGGTGGGCTATACCCTTTGGTCCGCGTCGGTTGGGGAGAAACGTTCTGGGGCTCTCGGCGTCGGAAATGGGTACAGTCTTTTCAAGGGTCCTCGTGTGCCCAGTGGGAGGCTACGGTCAGAAGCCTGCCCTAAAATGGCAAGATATGCCGAACGGCGCATCGCGTGAAATAGTTGCCGAGGCCGGTGGTCTATAACCTTTGGTCTGCGGGGGTTGGGGAGGGGGTTCGGCGGTTCTGGTCGTCGGAAATGGATAAAGTCTTTTCAAGGGTCCTCGTGTGCCCAGTGGGAGGCTACGGTCAGAAGCCTGTCCTAAAATGGCAAGAAATGTCCAGCGGCGCAGCGCGTTAAATAGTCGCCGAGGCCGGTGGGCTATAGCCTTTTGTCCACGGGGCCGGGAGGGGTCGGGGTTCTGGTTGTCCGAAATGGGTACAGTCTTTTCGAGGGTCCTCGTGTGCCCAGTGGGAGGCTACGGTCAGAGGCCTGCCCTAAAATGGCAAGAAATACCCAGCGGTGCAGCGCGTGAAATCGTCGCCGAGGCCGGTGGGCTATAGCCTTTGGTCCGCGGGGGTTGGGGAGGGACGTGCTGGGGCTCTGGGCGTCGGAAATGGGTACAGTCATTTCGAGGGTCCTCGTGTGCCCAGTGGGAGGCTACGGTCAGAAGCCTGCCCTAAAATGGCAAGATATGCCCAGCGGCGCATCGCGTGAAATAGTCACCGAGGCCGGTGGTCTATAGCCTTTGGTCCGCGGGGGTTGGGGAGGGGGTTCGGGGGTTCTGGTCGTCGGAAATGGGTACAGTCTTTTCGAGTGTCCTCGTGTGCCCAGTGGGAGGATACGGTCAGAGGCCTGCCCTAAAATGCCAAGAAATGCCCAGCGGCGCAGCGCGTGAAATGGTCGCCGAGGCCGGTGGGCTATACCCTTTGGTCCGCGTCGGTTGGGGAGAAACGTTCTGGGGCTCTCGGCGTCGGAAATGGGTACAGTCTTTTCAAGGGTCCTCGTGTGCCTGTGGAGGCTACGGCCGAAGCCTGCCCTAAATGGCAAGATATGCCCAACGCATCGCTGAAATAGTCGCCGAGGCCGGTGGTCTATAACCTTGGTCCGCTGGGGCCGAGGGGTTCGGGGTTCTGGTCTCGGAAATGGGTAAAGTCTTTTCAAGGTCCTCGTGCCCAGTGGGAGGCTACGGTCAGAAGCCTGTCCTAAAATGGCAAGAAATGTCCAGCGGCGCAGCGCGTTAAATAGTCGCCGAGGCCGGTGGGCTATAGCCTTTTGTCCACGGGGGTTGGGGAGGGGGTTCGGGGGTTTTGGTCGTCGGAAATGGGTACAGTCTTTTCGAGTGTCCTCGTTGCCTAATTGGAGGCTACGGACATAGGCCTGCCCTAAAATGCCAAGAAATGCCCAGCGCGCGCAGCTGAAATGGTCGCCGAGGCCGTGGGCTATACCTTGGTCCGCTGGCCGGAGAGAAACGTTCGGTGCTCTCGGCCGGAAATGGGTACAGTCTTTTCAAGGGTCCTCGTGCCTGGAGGCTACGCCGAAGCTACCCTAAATGGCAAGATATGCCCAGCGCTATCGCGTGAAATAGTCGCCGAGGCCGGTGGTCTATAGCCTTTGGTCCGCGGGGGTTGGGGAGGGGTTCGGGGTTCTGCCGTCAAATGGGTACATGCCTTTTCAAGGGTCCTCGGTGCCCAGGGGAGGCTACGGCCGAAGCCTGCCCTAAAATGGTAAGAATACCCAGGGCGCAGCGTGAAATGGTCGCCGAGGCCGTGGCTATAGCTGATCCGGGGGTTGGGAGGACGCTCGCTCTTGGCGCCGGAAATGTGTACAGTCTTTTCAAGGGTCCTCGTGCCCAGTGGGAGGCTACGGTCAGAGGCCTGCCCTAAAATGGCAAGAAATGCCCAGCGGCGCAGCGCGCGAAATAGTCGCCGAGGCCGGTGGGCTATAGCCTTTGGTCCGCGGGGGTTGGGGAGGGGGGTTCGGGGGATCTGGGTGTCGGAAATGGGTACAGTCTTTTCGAGGGTCCTCGTGTGCCCAGGGGGAGGCTACGGTCAGAGGCATGCCTAAAAATGGCAAGAAATGCCCAGCGGCGCAGTGCGCGAAATGGTCTCCGAGGCCGGTGGGGTATAGTCTTTGGTCCGCGGGTGTAGGGGAGGGGGGTTCGGGGGCTCTGGGTGTCGGAAATGTGTACAGTCTTTTCGAGGGTCCTCGAGTGCCCAAAGTGAGGCTACAAGCCCGCCCTAAAATGGCAAGAAATTCTGCCCAGCGCAACGCGAAATCGTCGCCGAGGCCGGTGGGCTATAGCCTTTTGATCCGCGGGGTTGGGAAGGACGCCTGGGCCTGGCTTCGGAAATGGTACAGATTTTCGAGGGTCCTCGTGCAGCCTGGGGGAGGCTTACGGTCAGAAGCGCCCTAAAATGGCAAGATATGCCCAGTGGCGCATCGCGTTAAATAGTCGCCGAGGCCGGTGGTCTATAGCCTTTGGTCCGCTGGGGTCAGGGGGTTCGGGGTTCCGTCGCCGGAAATGGGTACAGCCTTTTCAAGGGTCCTCGGTGCCCAGTGAGGCTACGGTCAAGCCCGCCCAAAATGGCAAGATATGCCCAGCGCGCATCGCGTGAAATAGTCGCCGAGGCCGGTGGTCTATAGCCTTGGTCCGCGGGGGCCGGGAGGGGTTCGGGGTTCCGCCGGAAATGGGTACAGTCTTTCAAGGGTCCTCGTGCCCAGCTGGAGGCTACGGCCAGAAGCCTGCCCTAAATGGCAAGATATGCCCAGCGGCGCATCGCGGAAATAGCCGCCGAGGCCGTGGTCTATAGCCTGGTCCGCGGGGCTGGGAGGGGGGTTCTGGCCGCCGAAATGGGTAAAGTCTTTCGAGGTCCTCGTAGCCCAGCTGGAGGCTACGGTCGAGGCCCGCCCTAAAATGGCAAGAAATGCTCAGCGCGCAGCGCTGAAATTGTTGCCGAGGCCGTGGATATAGCCTCGTCCGTGGGCGGCCGGGGAGAAACGCCTGGGCCTGGGGTCGGAAATGGGTACAGTCTTTCGAGGGTCCTCGCGCCTGGGAGGCTACGGCCAAGCCTGCCCTAAATGGTAAGAAATCCCCAGCGCGCAGCTGTGAAATGGTCGCCGAGGCCGGGGGGCAGCTATTGATCCGCGGGGTCGGGAGGGGTCTGGGTTCCGTAGTCGGAAATGGGCATGCCTTTTCAAGGGTCCTCGGTGCTGCGGGAGGCTACGGTCAGAAGCCTGCCCTAAAATGGGAAGATATGCCCAGTGGCGCATCGCGTGAAATAGTCGCCGAGGCCGGTGGGCTATAGCCTTTGGTCCGCGGGGGTTGGGGAGGGACGTTCGGGCGCTTTGGGCGTCGGAAATGGGTACAGTCATTTCGAGGGTCCTCGTCTGCCCAGTGGCAGGCTACGGTCAGAAGCCTGCCCTAAAATTGCAAGATATGCCCAGCGGCGCATCGCGTGAAATAGGCGCCGAGGCCGGTGGTCTATAGCCTTTGGTCCGCGGGGGTTGGGGAGGGGGTTCGGGGGTTCTGGTCGTCGGAAATGGGTACAGTCTTTTCGAGTGTCCTCATGTGCCCAGTGGGAGGCTACGGTCAGAAGCCTGCCCTAAAATGGCAAGATATGCCCAGCGGCGCATCGCGTGAAATAGTCGCCGAGGCCGGTGGTCTATAGCCTTTGGTCCGCGGGGGTTGGGGAGGGGGTTCGGGGTTCTGCCGCCGGAAATGGGTACAGTCTTTCAAGGGTCCTCGTGGTGCCCAGCGAGGCTACGATTAAAAATCCCGCCCTAAAATGGCAAGATATGCCCAGCATCACAGGAAATAGTCGCCGAGGCCGGTGATCTAGCCTGGTCCGGGGGGAGGGGTTCGGGGTTCCCGTCCGGAATGGGTAAAATCTTTCGAGTTTTCCCTGTGCCCGTGCTGAGGATACGGTCAGAGGCCCCGCCTAAAATGGCAAGAAATGCCCGTGGCTGCGTGAAACAATACCACCGAGGCAGGCTATAAGATTTGGTCCGGGCCGAGGGGTTTTAGGCTCAGGCCCCTGAAATGGGTACAGTTTTTGCGAGGGTCCTCGTGTGCCCAGTGGGAGGCTACGGTCAGAAGCGTGCCCTAAAATGGTAAGAAATACCCAGCGCCGCAGCGCGTGAAATGGTCGCCGAGGCCGGTGGGCTATAGCTTTTGATCCGCTGCTGGGGAGGACGCCCGGGGCCTGGGCGCCGGAAATGGGTACGCCTCTTCAAGGGTCCTCGTGGTGCCTAAGGGGAGGCTACGGTCAAAGCTCTAAAATGGCAAGATATGCCCAAAGCGGCGCAGCTGCGGTGAAATAGCCGCCGAGGCCGGTGGTCTATAGCCTTTGTCCGCTGGGTGCGTGAGAGGGTCTGGGGTTCCCGTAGTCGAAATGGTAAAGTCTTTCGAAAGTGTCCTCGTGCAGCCCAAGTGAGGATACGGCCGAGGCCCGCTTAAATGGCAAGAAATACCCAGCCGCGCAGCCGCGAAATACTCACTCGAGGCCTGTGGCAGCCTGGTCCGCGGGGTTGGGGAGGGGGGTTCTGGTCGCCGGAAATGGGTACAGTCTTCGAGTGTCCGCCAGCCTGGGGTGAGGCTACGCCGAGGCCCGCCCTTAAATGGCAAGAAACAGCGCGCAGCTGCGAAATTGTTGCCGAGGCCGTGGGCTATAGCCTGGGTCCGCGGCGGTTGGGGAGAAACGCCTGGGCCTGCATCTGGAATGGCACAGTCTTTCGAGGGTCCTCGGTGCCTGGGTGAGGCTACGGCCGAAGCCCGTCCCTAAAATAGCAAGAATGTCCAGCGCGCAGCTGCGAAATAGTCGCCCAGGGCCTGGGTATAGCCTTGGTCCACGGGGGTCGGGAGGTGGTTTCGAGGCTCGTTGTCGGTTTAAATGGGTACAGTTTTTCGAGATCCCTGCAGCCCAAGTGGAAGGCTCAAGCTGTCTCTAAAATGGCAAGAATGCCCAAAGGCAGCAAGGGAAATAAGAACAGAGGCCGGTGGCTATAGCCTTGGTCCGCTGGGTTGGGAGGGGTTTTGGGGGCCTGCTCGTCCCAAATGGGCATGGCACAGATGACGAGGGTCCTCGAGTGCCCAAAGGGAGGCTACGGCCAGAAGCCCCGCCCTAAAATGGCAAGAAATGCGGGGCGCAGCTGCTGGGAAATGGTCGCCGAGGCCGGTGGGCTATAGCCTTGGTCCGCGGGGTCGGGAGGACGCCTGGGCTCGCGCCGAAATGGGTACGCCTTTTCGAGGGTCCTCGTGTGCCTGGGAGGCTACGGTAAGAAGCCTGCCCTAAAATCGCAAGAAATGTCCAGCGGCGCAGCGCGTGAAATAGTCGCCGAGGCCTGTGGGGTATAGCCTTTGGTCCACGGGGGTTGGGGAGGTGGTTTCGGAGGCTCTGGTTGTCGGAAATGGGTACAGTCTTTTCGAGGATCCTCGTGTGCCCAGTGGGAGGCTACGGTCAGAAGCCTGTCCTAAAATGGCAAGAAATGCCTGGCGCACAAGGTGAAATAAGCCGAGGCCGTGCGCTATAGCCTGGTCCGCTGGGGTTGGGGAGGGGGTTTTGGGGCTCGTAATCCGGAAATGGCAGTATTTCGAGGGTCCTCGAGTGCCCAGGGAGGTTACGGTCAAGCCCGCCCTAAAATGGCAAGATATGCCAGCGCGCAGCTGGAAATTGTCGCCGAGGCCGGTGGCTATAGCCTTTGGTCCGCGGGGTTGGGAGGGACGCTCGGGGCTCCGCCGGAAATGGCATGCCTTTTCGAGGGTCCTCGTGCCCAGCTGGGAGGCTACGGTTAGAATCGCCCTAAATGGCAAGAAATGCCCAGCGCATGCGCTGCTGAAATAGTACGAGGCCGGTGGCTATAGCCTGGTCCGCGGGGTTGGGAGGGGTTTGGGGCGTCGCCAAATGGCATGATTACGAGGGTCTCGAGTGCCCAGGGAGGCTACGGTCAGAAGCCCGCCTAAAATGGCAAGATATGCCAGCGCGCAGCGCTGCGTGAAATTGTCACCGAGGCCGGTGGGCTATAGCCTTTGGTCCGGGGCCGGGAGGACGCCTGGGGCTCGGGCCGGAAATGGTACAGATTTCGAGGGTCCTCGTGTGCCCGCTGGAGGCTACGTTAGAAGCTCGCCCTAAAATGGCAAGAAATGCCAGCGCGCGCAGGAAATAGCCGAGGCCGTGGGCTATAGCCTGGTCCGCGGGGCTGGGAGGGGGTTCGGGGCTCGTCGAAATGGGTACAGTATTTACGAGGGTCCTCGAGTGCCCAGTGGGAGGCTACGGTCAGAAGCCTGCCCTAAAATGGCAAGAAATGCTCAGCGGCGCAGCGCGTGAAATGGTCGCCGAGGCCGGTGGGCTATAGCCTTTGGTCCGCGGGGTTTGGGGAGGGGGTTTTGGGGGCTCTGGTCGTCCGAAATGGGTGCAGTATTTACGAGGGTCCGGGTGTGCCCAGTGGGAGGCTACGGTCAGAAGCCTGTCCTAAAATGGCAAGAAATGCCCAGCGGCGCAGCGCGTTAAATGGTCGCCGAGGACGATGGTCTATAGCCTTTGGTCCGCGGGGGTTGGGGAGGGACGTTCTGGGGCTCTGGGTGTCGGAAATGGGTACAGTCTTTTCGAGGGTCCTTGTGTGCCCAGTGGGAGGCTACGATCAGAAGCCTGCCCTAAAATGGCTAGAAATTCTCAGCGGCGCACCGCGTGAAATGGTCCCCGAGGCCGGTGGGCTATACCTTTGGTCCGCGGCGGTTGGGGAGGGACGTTCTGGGGCTCTGGGCGTCGGAAATGGGTACAGTCTTTTCGAGGGTCCTCGTGTGCCCAGTGGGAGGCTACGGTCAGAAGCCTGTCCTAAAATAGCAAGAAATGTCCAGCGGCGCAGCGCGTGAAATAGTCGTCTAGGCCTGTGGGGTATAGCCTTTGGTCCACGGGGGTTGGGGAGGTGGTTTCGGAGGCTCTGGTTGTCGGAAATGGGTACAGTCTTTTCGAGGATCCTTGTGTGCCCAGTGGGAGGCTACGGTCAGAAGCCTGTCCTAAAATGGCAAGAAATGCCCAGTGGCGCAGCTAAGGAAATAGAATAGAGGCCGTGGCTAGCCTGGTCCGCTGGGGTTTGGGGGACTCGGGTCGTCCGAAATGGGTATGATTTACGAGGGTCCTCGAGTGCCTGGGAGGCTACGGTCGAAGCCCGCCCTAAAATGGCAAGAATGCCTGGGCGCAGCAGCGAAATTGTCGCCGAGGCCGTGGGCTATAGCCTTTGGTCCGCGGGGTTTGGGGGACTCTGGTCGTCCGAAATGGGTACAGTATTTACGAGGGTCCTGGTGTGCACAGTGGGAGGCTACGGTCAGAAGCCTGTCCAAAAATGGCAAGAAATGCCCAGTGGCGCAGCGCGTGAAATGGTCGCCGAAGACGGTGGTCTATAGCCTTTGGTCCGCTGGGGCCGGGAGGGACGCCTGGGCTCGGGCCGGAAATGGGTACAGTCATTTCAAGGTCCTCGTGGGAGGCTACGGTCAGAAGCCTGCCCTAAAATGGCAAGATATGCCCAGCGGCGCATTGCGTGAAATAGTCGCCGAGACCGGTGGTCTATAGCCTTTGGTCCGCGGGGGTTGGGGAGGGGGTTCGGGGGTTCTGGTCATCGGAAATGGGTACAGTCTTTTCGAGTGTCCTCGTGTGCCCAGTGGGAGGCTACGGTCAGAGGCCTGCCCTAAAATGGTAAGAAATGCCCAGCGGCACAGCGCGTGAAATTGTCGCCGAGGCCGGTGGGCTATTGCCTTTGGTCCGCGGCGGTTGGGGAGAAAAGTTCTGGGGCTCTGGGCGTCGGAAATGGGTACAGTCAATTCGAGGGTCCTCGTATGCCCAGTGGGAGGCTACGGTCAGAAGCCTGCCCTAAAATGGCAAGAAATACCCAGCGGCGCAGCGCGTGAAATGGTCGCCGAGGAGGGTGGCTATAGCCTTTGGTCCGCGGGGGTTGGGCAGGGACGTTCTGGGGCTCTGGGCGTTGGAAATGGGTACAGTCTTTTCGAGGGTCCTCGTGTGCCCAGTGCGAGGCTACGGTCAGAAGCCTGCCCTAAAATGGCAAGATATGCCCAGCGGCGCATCGCGTGAAATAGTCACCGAGGCCGGTGGTCTATAGCCTTTGGTCCGCGGGGGTTGGGGAGGGGGGTTCGGGGGTTCTGGTCTTCAGAAATGGGTACAGTCTTTTCGAGTGTCCTCGTGTGCCCAGTGGGAGGCTACGGTCAGAGGCCTGCCCTAAAATGGCAAGAAATGCCCAGCGGCACAGCGCGTTAAATGTTCGCCGAGGCCGGTGGGCTATATCCTTTGATCCGCTGGGGCCGGGAGGGGACGCTCGGTCTCAAGGCCGGAAATGGCATGCCTTTTCGAGGGTCCTCGTTTGCCCAGTGGGAGGCTACGGTCAGAAGCCTACCCTAAAATGGCAAGATATGCCGAGCGGCGCATTGCGTGAAATAGTCGCCGAGGCCGGTGGTCTATAGCCTTTGGTCCGCGGGGGTTGGGGAGGGGGTTCGGGGGTTCTGTACATCGGAAATGGGTAAAGTCTTATCGAGTGTCCTCGAGTGCCCAGTGGGAGGCTACGGTCAGAGGCCTGCCCTAAAATGGCAAGAAATGCCCAGCGGCGCAGCGCGGAAATGGTCGCCGAGGCCGTGGCTATAGCCTTTTGGTCCGCTGGGGTTGGGGAGAAAAGTTCGGGGCTCGCCGAAATGGTGCCTTTCGAGGGTCCTCGTGCCCAGTGGGAGGCTACGGTCAGAAGCCTGCCCTAAATGGCAAGTAATGCCCTGCGGCTCATCGCGTGAATTAGTCGCCGAGGCCGGTGGTCTATAGCCTTTCGTCCGCAGGGGCCGGGAGGGGTTCGGGTTTTGGTCGCCGGAAATGGGTACAGTCTTTCGAGTGTCCTCGTAGCCCTGGAGGCTACGGTCAGAGGCCTGCCCTAAAATGGCAAAAAATGCCCTGCGGCGCAGCGCGCGAAATAGTCGCCGAGGCCGGTGGGCTATAGCCTTTTGCTCCGCGGGTCGGGAGGGACGCTCGGGGCTCGGCCGGAAATGCGTACAGTCTTTTCGAGGATCCTCGTGCCCAAAGTGAGGCTACGGTCAGAAGCCTACCCTAAAATGGCAAGATATGCCGAGCGCGCATTGCGTGAAATAAGAGCCGAGGCCGGTGGTCTATAGCCTTTTGGTCCGCTGGGGAGGGGTTCGGGGCCCGTCATTGGAAATGGGTACAGTCTTTTCGAGTGTCCGTGCAGCTGAGGCTACGGCCGAGGCCTGCCCTAAATGGCAAGAATGCCCAGCGCGCAGCGCGTGAAATGGTCGCCGAGGCCGCGGGCTATAGCCTTGGTCCGCGGGGTCAGGGACGCTCTGGGCTCGGGCGCCGAAATGGGCAGTTTTCGAGGGTCCTCGTGTGCCCAGTGGGAGGCTACGGTCAGAAGCCTGCCCTAAAATGCCAAGATATGCCCAGCCGAGCATCGCGCGAAATCGTCCCCGAGGCCGGTGGGCTATAGCCTTTGGTCCGCTGGGGCTGGGAGGGGTTCGGGGTTCTGCCGCCGGAAATGGGTACAGCTCTTTTCGAGTGTCCTCGTGCCTGGGGAGGCTACGGTCGAGGCCTGCCCTAAAATGGCAAGAAATGCCCAGCGCGCAGCTGCTAAATGGTCGCCGAGGCCGGTGGCTGGCAGCCTTGATCCGGGGCCGGGGAGGGACGCCTGGGCCTTCGGCCGGAAATGGGTAAAGTCTTTTCGTGGGTCCTTGTGTGCCCAGTGGGAGGCTACGGTCAGAAGCCTACCCTAAAATGGCAAGATATGCCCAGCGGCGCATTGCGTGAAATAGTCGCCGAGGCCGGTGGTCTATAGCCTTTGGTCCGCGGGGGTTGGGGAGGGGGTTCGGGGGTTCTGGTCATCGGAAATGGGTACAGTCTTTTCGAGTGTCCTCGTGTGCCCAGTGGGAGGCTACGGTCAGAAGCCTGCCTAAAATGGCAAGAAATGCCCAGCGGCGCAGCGCGTGAAATGGTCGCCGAGGCCGGTGGGCTATAGCCTTTGGTCCGCGGGGGTTGGGCAGGGACGTTCTGGGGCTCGCCGAAATGGGCATGTTTTTCGAGGGTCCTCGGTGCCTGGGAGGCTACGGTCCGAATCCTGGCCTAAAATGCCAAGATATGCCCAGCGGCGCATCGCGTGAAATTGTCGCCGAGGCCGGTGGTCTATAGCCTTTGGTCCGCGGGGGTTGGGGAGGGGGTTCGGGGTTCGCCGCCGGAAATGGGTACGCTTTTCGAGTGTCCTCGGTGCCCGGGGAGGCTACGGTCGAGGCCTGCCCTAAATGGGTAAGAAATGCCCAGCGCGCAGCGCTGGCGTGAAATGGTCGCCGAGGCCGGTGGGCTATAGCTGGTCCGGGGGCCGGGAGGACGCCTGGGGCTCGCCGGAAATGCGTACAGTCTTTTCGAGGGTCCTCGTGGGCCCAGTGGGAGGCTACGGTCAGAAGCCTACCCTAAAATGGCAAGATATGCCGAGCGGTGCATTGCGTGAAATAGTCGCCGAGGACGGTGGTCTATAGCCTTTGGTCCGCGGGGTCGAGGCGGGGTTCTGCCATTGGAAATGGCAGCCTTTTTCGAGTGTCCTGCAGCCCAAAGGTGGAGGCTACGGAGAGGCCTGCCTAAACCGGTAAGAAATGCCCAGCAAGAAGCGCAGCGCTGCGAAATGGTCGCCGAGGCCGTGGCTAGCCTCGTCCGCGGGCCGGGCAGGGACGCTGGGGCTCGGGCGCCGAATGGGTACAGTCTTTCGAGGTCCCGCGTGGGAGGCTACGGTCAGAAGCCTGCCTTAAAATGCCAAGATATGCCCAGCGCATCGCGTGAAATAGTCGCCGAGGCCGGTGGTCTATAAATTTGGTCCGCCGGGGTCGGGGAGGGGTTCGGGGTTCTGCCGCCGGAAATGGGTACAGCTTTTTCGAGTGTCCTCGTCGTGCCCAAGTGGGAGGCTACGCCAGAGGCCCGCCCTAAACCGGTAAGAAATGCCCAGCTGAGCGCGAAATGGTCGCCGAGCCCGGTGGGCTATAGCCTTGTCCGCGGGGCCGAGGGACGCTCGGGGCTCGCCGGAAATGCGACAGTCTTTTCGAGGGTCCTCGTGGTGCCCAGGGAGGCTACGGCCGAAGCATACCCTAAATGGCAAGATATGCCGAGCGCGATTGCGCGGAAATAGCGCCGAGGACGGTGGTCTAGCCTTGGTCCGGGGCCGGGAGGGGTTCGGGTTCGGCCATTGAAATGGGTATGCCTTTTCGAAAGTGTCCTCGTAGCCGTCGGGCAGAGGCTGAAGCGGTCGAGGCCTGCCCCTAAATCGGTAAGAAAATGCCCAGCGCGCAGCTAGGTGAAATGGTCGCCGAGCCGGGTGGCTATAGCCTTGGTCCGCTGCGGTTGGGGAGAAAAGTTCGTCGCATCGGAAACGGTACAGTCTTTCGAGGGTCCTAGGCTACGCCAGAAGCCCGCCAAATAGCAAGAAATGCCGAGCGCGCAGCGTGCTGCTGCGCGAAATGGTCGCCGAGGCCGGTGGGCAGCCTTTGGTCCGCCGGGGCCGGGAGGACGCTCGCCCGTGGCGCCGGAAATGCGCAGACAGCCTTTTCGAGGGTCCTCAGTGGCAGCTGGGAGGCTACGGCCGGAAGCCTACCCTAAATGGCAGATATGCCGAGCGCGATTGCGTGAAATAGTCGCCGAGGCCGTGGTCTATAGCCTCGGTCCGGGGGGCCGGAGGGGTTCGGGGTTCCGTCATTGGAAATGGGTACAGCTTTCGAGTGTCCTCGCAGCTCAGGAGGTTACGGCCGCAGGCCCGCCCAAACCGGTAAGAAATGCCCAGCGCGCAGCGGTGAAATGGTCGCCGAGGCCGGTGGGCTATAGCCTTTTGGTCCGCGGGCGGCTGGGGAGAAAAGCCTGGGGCCGCTGAAATGGGTACAGTTTTCGAGGGTCTCGTAGGCCTGGGAGGCTACTACGAAGCCCGCATAAAATGGCAAGAAATGCCCAGCGGGCGCAGCGCTGCGAAATGGTCGCCGAGGCCGTGGGCTATAGCCTTTGGTCCGCGGGAGTCGGCGTGGACGCTCGTGGGCGCCGAATGGGCAGGCTTTTACGAGGGTCCTCGTGGTGCCCGCCGAGGCTACGGTCAGAAGCCCGCCCTAAATGGCAAGATATGCCCAGCGCGCATCGCGAAATAGTCGCCGAGGCCGTGGTCTATAGCTCTGGGTCCGCTGGGGCTGAGGGGTTCGGGGTTCTGGTCACAAATGGGTATAGTCTTTCGAGTGTCCTCGGTGCCCAAGGGAGGCTACGGCCGAGGCCTGCCCTAAATGGCAAGAAATGCCCAGCGCGCAGCTACAATGGTCGCCGAGGACGATGGTTCATAGCCTTTGGTCCGCTGGGGCCTGGGAGGACGCCTGGGCCTGGGTGTTTGAAATGGCACAGTCTTTCGAGGGTCCTCGTGCCCAAAGTGAGGCTAAGGTCAGAAGCCCGCCCTAAAATGGCTAGAAATGCCCAGCGCTCAAGCACTGCTGTGAAATGGTCCCCGAGGCCGAGGCAGCCTGGTCCGCAGGGGTGGGAGAGCCGAAATGGGTGCTGAAACGGGTTCTTTCAAGGTCCTCGGTGACAGTGGGAGGCTACGGTCAGAAGCCTGCCCAAAATGGCAAGATATGCCCAACAGCGCATTGCAGTGAAATAGTCACGCCGACCAGGTGGTCTATAGCCTTGGTCCGGGGGTTTGGGGAGGGGTTCGGGGTTCTGTCATCGGAAATGGGTACAGTCTTTTCGAAAGTGTCCTCGCAGCCTGGGCTGAGGCTACGGCCGAGGCCCGCCCTAAATGGTAAGAAATGCCCCGCGCAGCCAGGAAATTGTCGCCGAGGCCGGTGGGCTATAGCCTTTGGTCCGCGGCGGTTGGGGAGAAAAGTTCTGGGGCTCTGGGCGTCGGAAATGGGTACAGTCATTTCGAGGGTCCTCGTATGCCCAGTGGGAGGCTACGGTCAGAAGCAAGCCCTAAAATGGCAAGAAATGCCCAGCGGCGCAGCGCGTGAAATGGTCGCCGAAGACGGTGGTCTATAGCCTTTGGTCCGCGGGGGTTGGGGAGGGACGTTCTGGGGCTCTGGGCGTCGGAAATGGGTACAGTCATTTCGAAGGTCCTCGTGTGACAAGTGGGAGGCTACGGTCAGAAGCCTGCCCTAAAATGGCAAGATATGCCCAGCGGCGCATTGCGTGAAATAGTCGCCGAGACCGGTGGTCTATAGCCTTTGGTCCGCGGGGTTTGGGGAGGGGGTTCGGGGGTTCTGGTCATCGGAAATGGGTACAGTCGTTTCAGTGTCCTCGTGCCTGGAGGCTACGGGTCGAGGCCTGCTAAATGGTAAGAAATGCCCAGCGCACAAGCCGGAAATTGTCGCCGAGGCCGGGTGGGCTATCGCCTTTGGTCCGCGCGGGTGGGGAGAAAAGCCCTGGGGCTCGGCCGGAAATGGCACAGCCAATTCGAGGGTCCTCGTATGCCTGGGCGAGGTTACGGCCGAAGCCCGCCTAAATGGCAAGAATACCCAGCGCGCAGCGCTGAAATGGTCGCCGAGGAGGGTGGCTATAGCCTGGTCCGCTGGGGCGTGACGCCTGGGCTCGCTGGAAATGGCATGGCTTTTCGAGGGTCCTCGGTGCCTGGGCAGGCTACGGTCAGAAGCCTCGCCCTAAATGGCAAGATATGCCCAGCGATCGCGGAAATAGTCGCCGAGGCCGGTGGTCTATAGCCTGGTCCGGGTCCGCTGGGGCTGGGAGGGGTCTGGGGTTCCGTCATTGGAAATGGGTAGAGTCTTTTCGAGTGTCCTCGTGCCCAAAGGGGAGGTTACGGCTCGAGGCTCGCCCCTAAATGGCAAGAAATGCCCGCGGCACAGCCGCTAAATGTTCGCCGAGGCCGGTGGGCTATCCTCGATCCGCTGGGCTGGGAGGGACGCTCGGGTCTCGCGCCGAAATGCGTATGTCTTTTCAGGGTCCTCGCTTTGCCCAAAGGGGAGGCTACGGTCAAGCTTCACCCTAAAATGGCAAGATATGCCGAGCGCGATTGCGTGAAATAGTCGCCGAGGCCGTGGTGGTCTATAGCCTTGGTCCGCTGGGGTTGGGAGGGGTTCGGGGTTCTGGGCCATTGGAAATGGTACAGTCTTTTCGAGTGTCCTCGCAGCCCAAAGTGGGAGGTTACGGTCGAGGCCTGCCTCAAATCGTAAGAAATGCCCAAGCAGCGCAGCTGCGGAAATTGTCTCCGAGGCCGGTGGGCTATAACCTTTTGGTCCGCGGCGGTTGGGGAGAAAGTTCGGGGCTCGCGCCGAAATGGGTACAGTTTTTCGAGGGTCCTCGTGCCCTGGGAGGTTACGGTCAGAAGCCCCGCCTTAAATGGCAAGAATGCCCAGCGCGCAGCGCGAAATGGTCGCCGAGGCCGTGGGCTACAGCCTTGGTCCGCTGGGTGTCAAGGGTAGGACGCCTGGGGCTCTGGGCGTCGTAAATGGGTACAGTCTTTTCGAGGGTCCTCGTGTGCCCAGTGGGAGGCTACGGTCAGAAGCCTGCCCTAAAATTGCAAGATATGCCCAGCGGCGCATCGAGTGAAATAGTCGCCGAGGCCGGTGGTCTATAGCCTTTGGTCCGCGGGGTCAGGGGTTCGGGGTTCGTCAGCCGGAAATGCGACAGTTTTTTCGAGTGTCCCCTGCAGCTCAGCTGGGAGGCTACGGTACGAGGCTCCGCCTCAAATGGCAAGAAATTGCCTGCGGCGCAGGCTGCGAAATGGTCGCCGAGGCCGGTGGGCTATAGCCTTGATCCGCTGGGGTCGGGAGGGACGCCTGGGCTCAAGGCCGGAAATGGGTAAAGTCTTTCGCGGGTCCTGTGTGCCCAGGAGGCTACGGTCGAAGCCTACCTTAAATGGCAAGATATGCCCAGCCGCGCATTGGCGTGAAATAGTCACCGAGGCCGGTGGTCTATAGCCTGGTCCGCTGGGGCCTGGGAGGGTCTGGGGTTCTGTCATCGGAATGGGTACAGCCTTTTCGAAAGTGTCCTCGTGTGCCCGCCGGGAGGCTACGGCCAGAAGCCTCGCCTAAAATGGCAAGAAATGCCCAGCGGGCGCAAGCGCAGGAAATGGTCGCCGAGGCTGCGGGCCAGCGCCTGGTCCGCTGGGCCGGGCAGGGACGCTCGGGGCCTGGGCGCCGAATGGGTACGCCTTCGAGGGTCCTTAGCTCAGCTGGAGGCTACGGTCAGAAGCCTGCCCTAAATGCCAAGATATGCCCAGCGCATCGGTGAAATAGTCGCCGAGGCCGGTGGTCTATAGCCTTGGTCCGCGGGGCCGGGAGGGGGTTCGGGGTTCCGGCCGCCGGAAATGGCATGCCTCTTCGAGTGTCCTCGCAGCCCAGCTGGGAGGCTACGGTCGAGGCCTGCCCCAAATGGCAAGAAATGCCCAGCGCGCAGCGCCAGTTAAATGGTCGCCGAGGCCGTGGGCTATAGCCTTTGATCCGCGGGTCTGGGGAGGGACGCCTGGGGCTCAGGCCGAAATGGGTAAAGTCTTTCGGGTCCTTGTGCCTCAAAGTGGGAGGTTACGTCGAAGCCCACCCAAATGGCAAGATATGCCCAGCGATTGCGTGAAATAGTCGCCGAGGCCGGTGGTCTATAGCCTTTGGTCCGCGCGGCTGGGGAGGGGTTCGGGTTCGGCCATCGGAAATGGGTACAGTCTTTTTCGAGTGTCCTCAGCCCGCCGTGAGGCCACGGTCAAGCCCTCAAATGGCAAGAAATGCCCGCCGCGCAGCTGCGTGAAATGGTCGCCGAGGCCGGTGCGGGCTATAGCCTTGGTCCGCTGGGGCGGGCAGGACGCCTGGGCTCGGCCGCCGAATGGCATGTTTTTCGAGGGTCCTCGTGTGCCTGGGGTGGGAGGCTACGGTCAGATGGCTGCCCTAAAATGGCAAGAAATGCCCAGCGGCGCATCGCGTGAAATAGTCGCCGAGGCCGGTGGTCTATAGCCTTTGGTCCGCGGGGGTTGGGGAGGGGGGTTCGGGTGTTCTGGTCGTCAGAAATGGGTACAGTCTTTTCGAGTGTCCTCGCAGCCTGCGGAGGCTACGCCGAGGCCCGCCCTAAACCGGTAAGAAATGCCCAGCGCGCAGCGGAAATGGTCGCCGAGGCCGGTGGGCTATAGCCTTGGTCCGCGGGGTCCTGGGAGGGACGCCTGGGGCCCGCGCCGGAAATGCGCATAGCCTTTTTCGAGGGTCCTCGTGGTGCCTGGGGTGGGAGGCTACGTCAGAAGCCCACCCTAAAATGGCAAGATATGCCGAGCGCGACGCGTGAAATAGTCGCCGAGGACGGTGGTCTATAGCCTTGGGTCCGCTGGGCCGGGAGGGGTTCGGGGTTCTGGTCATTGGAAATGGGTACAGTCTTCGAAAAGTGTCCTCGCAGCCCAGTGAGGTTACGTGAGAGGCCCGCCTAAATCGGTAAGAAATGCCCAGGGCGCAGCTGCGGAAATGGTCGCCGAGGCCGGTGGCTATAGCCTGGTCCGCTGGGCGGCAGGGACGCCTGGGGCTGGGCGCCGCTGAATGGGTACAGTCTTTCGAGGGTCTCGGTGCCCAGCTGGGAGGCTACGGTCAGAAGCCGGCCCTTAATGGGCAAGATATGCCCAGCGGCACAGAGCGTGAAATAGTCGCCGAGGACGGTGGTCTATAGCCTTGGTCCGGGGCTGGGAGGGGGTTCAGTTCCGCCGCCGAAATGGGTACAGTCTTTCGAGTGTCCTCGTAGCCTGGGAGGCTACGGTCGAGGCCCCGCCCTAAATCGGTAAGAAATGCCCAGCCGCGCAGCGCGTGAAATGGTCGCCGAGGCCGTGGGCTATAGCCTTGGTCCGCGGGCTGGGGAGGGACGCTCGCTCGCGCCGGAAATGCGTATAGTCTTTTCGAGGGTCCTCGTGGGCCCAGCTGGCGGCTACGGTCAGAAGTCACCCTAAATGGCAAGATATGCCGAGCGTGCATTGCGTGAAATAGCCGCCGAGGACCTGGTCTATAGCCTTTGGTCCGCTGGGGTTGGGGAGGGGTTCGGGGTTCGTCATTGGAAATGGCCGCTTTTCGAAAGTGTCTCGCAGCAGGGAGGCTACGGTCGAGGCCTGCCCTAAATCGGTAAGAAATGCCCAGCGCATAAGGCGTGAAATGGTCGCCGAGGCCGTGGGCTATAGCTCTTGGTCCGCGGGCGTTGGGGAGAAAAGTTCTGGGCTCGGGCATCGGAATGGGTACAGTCTTTTCGAGGGTCCTCGTGCCCAGCTGGGGAGGCTACGGCCAAGCCCCGCCTAAAACAGGCAAGAAATGCCAGCCGCGCAGCTGCGGGAAATGGTCGCCGAGGCCGCTGGGCCAGCCTTGGTCCGCTGGGGTTGGGAGGGACGCTTCTGGGGCTCGCGCTAAATGCGCATAGTCCTTTCGAGGGTCCTCGTGTGCCCAGTGGGAGGCTACGGTCAGAAGCATACCCTAAAATGGCAAGATATGCCGAGCGGCGCATTGCGTGAAATAGTCGCCGAGGACGGTGGTCTTTAGCCTTTGGTCCGCGGGGTTGGGAGGGGTTCGGGGGTTCTGGTCATTGGAAATGGGTACAGTCTTTTCGAAAGTGTCCCGTGCAGCCTGGGAGGCCACGGTCGAGGCCCGCCTAAATCGGTAAGAAATGCCCAGCGCGCAGCGCCAGGAAATGGTCGCCGAGGCCGTGGGCTTTAGCCTTTGGTCCGCGCGGCTGGGGAGAAAGTTCGGGCTCGCGCCGGAATGGCCTTTTCGAGGGTCCTCGTGCCCAGTGAGGCTACACACGAAGCCCGCATAAATGGCAAGAAATGCCCAGCAGCGCTGAAATGGTCGCCGAGGCCGTGGGCTATAGCCTCGGTCCGCGGGAGTTGGGCAGGGACGCCTGGGCTCGCTGGGCCGAAATGGCAAGTTTCACGAGGGTCCTCGGTGCCCGGGAGGCTACGTCAGAAGCCTGCCCTAAAATGGCAAGATATGCCCAGCGCGCATCGCGTGAAATAGCCGCCGAGGCCGTGGTTCATAGCCTTGGTCCGGGGTTGGGGAGGGGTTCGGGGTTCGCCGTCCGGAAATGGGTATAGTCTTTTCGAGTGTCCTCGGGTGCCCAAAGGGAGGCTACTACGGTCGAGGCCTGCCTCAAATGGCAAGAAATGCCCAGCGCAGCGCGAAATGGTCGCCGAGGACGATGGTCTATAGTGGTCCGCGGGACTGGGGAGGATGCCTGGGGCCTGCGTCGGAAATGGGTACAGTCTTTTCGAGGGTCCTTGTGTGCCCAGTGGGAGGCTATGGTCAGAAGCCTGCCCTAAAATGGCTAGAAATGCTCAGCGGCGCACCGCGTGAAATGGTCCCTGAGGCCGGTAGGCTATAGCCTTTGGTCCGCAGGGGTTGGGGAGGGACGCCTGGGCCCGCGCCGGAAATGGCACGCCTTTTCAAGGTCCTCGTGACAGTGGGAGGCTACGGTCAGAAGCTCGCCCTAAAATGGCAAGATATGCCAGCGGCGCATTGCGTGAAATAGTCGCCGACCGGTGGTCTAGCCTTGGTCCGCGGGGTTTGGGAGGGGTTCGGGGTTCCGTCATCGGAAATGGGTACAGTCTTTTCGAGTGTCCTCGCAGCCTGGGCTGGGAGGCCACGGTCGAGGCCTGCCTCAAATGGTAAGAAATGCCCGCGCGCAGCGCTGCGGAAATTGTCGCCGAGGCCGCGGGCTATAGCCTTGGTCCGGTCCGCGCGTGGGGAGAAAAGTTCCGGGGCCTGGCGCCGAAATGGGTACAGCCATTTCGAGGGTCCTCGTGATGCCCAAAGTGGGAGGCTACGGTCAGGCAAGCCCTAAATGGCAAGAATGCCCAGCGCGCAGCTGCGAAATGGTCGCCGAGGCTGGTGGGCTATAACCTTGGTCCGCTGGGGCCGGGCAGGGACGCCTGGGCTCTGGGCGCTGGAAATGGGCAGTCTTTCGAGGGTCCTCGTAGCCCAGTGGGAGGCTACGGTCAGAGGCCTGCCCTAAAATGGCAAGAAATGCCCAGCGGCGCAGCGCGCGAAATAGTCGCCGAGGCAGGTGGTCTATAGCCCCGGTCCGCGGGGGCCGGGAGGGGGTTCGGGGTTCCGCCGCCGGAAATGCGTACAGTCTTTTCGAGGGTCCTCGTGTGCCCAGTGGGAGGCTACGGTCAGAAGCCTACCCTAAAATGGCAAGATATGCCGAGCGGCGCATTGCGTGAAATAGTCGCCGAGGCCGGTGGTCTATAGCCTTTGGTCCGCGGGGGTTGGGGAGGGGGTTCGGGGGTTCTGGTCATTGGAAATGGGTACAGTCTTTTCGAGTGTCCTCGTGTGCCCAGTGGGAGGCTACGGTCAGAGGCCTGCCCTAAACTGGTAAGAAATGCCCAGCGGCGCAGCGCGTGAAATGGTCGCCGAGGCCGGTGGGCTATAGCCTTTGGTCCGCGGCGGTTGGGGAGAAAAGTTCTGGGGCTCTGGGCGTCGGAAATGGGTACAGTCTTTTCGAGGGTCCTCGTGTGCCCAGTGGGAGGCTACGGTCAGAAGCCTGCCTAAAATAGCAAGAAATGCCCAGCGGCGCAGCGCGTGAAATGGTCGCCGAGGCCGGTGGGCTATAGCCTTTGGTCCGCGGGGGTTGGGGAGGGACGTTCTGGGGCTCTGTGCGTCGGAAATGCGTACAGTCTTTTCGAGGGTCCTCGTGTGCCCAGTGGGAGGCTACGGTCAGAAGCCTACCCTAAAATGGCAAGATATGCCGAGCGGCGCATTGCGTGAAATAGTCGCCGAGGCCGGTGGTCTATAGCCTTTGGTCCGCGGGGGTTGGGGAGGGGGTTCGGGGTTCTGGTCATTGGAAATGGGTACGCCTTTCGAGTGTCCTCGTGTGCCTGGGCTGGGAGGTTACGGTCGAGGCCTGCCCTAAATCCGGTAAGAAATGCCCAGCGCGCAGCTGCGGAAATGGTCGCCGAGGCCGTGGGCTATAGCCTGGTCCGCGGGGCGTCGGGGAGAAAAGTTCGCCTGCCGGAAATGGGTACAGTCCGAGGGTCCTCGGGTGCTGCCGGGAGGCTACGGCCAGAAGCCTGCATAAAATGGCAAGAAATGCCCAGCGCGCAGCTGCTGAAATGGTCGCCGAGGCCGTGGGCTATAGCCTTTGGTCCGCTGGGAGTCGGGCAGGACGCCTGGGGCTCGCGCGGAAATGGGTACATGCCTTTTACGAGGGTCCTCGTGCCTGGGTGAGGCTACGGTCAAAGCCTGCCTAAAATGGCAAGATATGCCCAGCGCGCATCGCGAAATAGTCGCCGAGGCTGTGGTCTATAGCCTTTGGTCCGCGGGGAGGGGGTTCGGGGTTCCGCCGTCGGAAATGGGTATAGGCTTTTCGAGTGTCCTCGGGTGCTCAGTGGAGGCTACGGTCAGAGGCTCGCCCTAAAATGGCAAGAAATGCCCAGCGCGCAAGGAAATGGTCGCCGAGGACGATGGTCTATAGCCTTGGTCCGCTGGGGCCGGGAGGGACGCAGCCGGAAATGGGTACAGCTTTTCGAGGGTCCTTGTGTGCCTGGGAGGCTACGCAGAAGCTCGCCCTAAATGGCTAGAAATGCTCAGCGCGCATCACTGCAGGAAATGGTCCCTCGAGGCCGGTAGGCTAGCCTTTTGGTCCGCAGGGCTGGGAGGGACGCTCGGGGCTCAAGCCGGAAATGGGTACATTTTTCAAGGTCCTCGTGTGACAAGCGGCAGGCTACGGCCGAAGCCTGCCCTAAAATGGCAAGATATGCCCAGCGCGCATTATGTGAATAGTCGCCGAGACCGTGGTCTATAGCCTTTGGTCTGGGGTTTGGGAGGGGGTTCGGGGTTCTGTCATCGGAAATGGGTATGCCTTTTCGAGTGTCCTCGGTGCCTGGGCAGGAGGCTACGGTCAGAGGCCTGCCCTAAAATGGTAAGAAATGCCCCGCGGCGCAGCGCGTGAAATTGTCGCCGAGGCCGGTGGGCTATAGCCTTTGGTCCGCGGCGGTTGGGGAGAAAAGTTCTGGGGCTCTGGGCGTCGGAAATGGGTACAGTCATTTCGAGGGTCCTCGTATGCCCAGTGGGAGGCTACGGTCAGAAGCAAGCCCTAAAATGGCAAGAAATGCCCAGCGGCGCAGCGCGTGAAATGGTCGCCGAGGCTGGTGGGCTATAACCTTTGGTCCGCGGGGCTGGGCAGACGCCTGGGCTCGGGCGCGGAAATGGGTACAGTCTTTTCGAGGGTCCTCGTGGTGCCCAGTGGGAGGCTACGGTCAGAAGCGCCTTAAAATGGCAAGATATGCCCAGCGCGCATCGCGGAAATAGTCGCCGGTGGTCTATAGCCGGTCCGCGGGTGGGAGGTTCGGGGTTCCGCCGCCGGAAATGGGTACAGCCTTTTCGAGTGTCCTCGCAGCCTGGGAGGCTACGGTCGAGGCTCGCCTAACCGTAAGAAATGCCCAGCGCAGCTGCGTGAAATGGTCGCCGAGGCCGGTGGGCTATAGCCCTTTGGTCCGCGGGTCCGGGCAGGACGCTCGGGCCTGGGCGCTGGAAATGGGTACAGTCTTTACGAGGGTCTCGGTGCCTGGGAGGCTACGGCAGAAGCCTGCCCTAAAATGGCAAGATATGCCCAGCGCGCATCGGAAATAGTCGCCGAGGCCGGTGGTCTATAGCCTTGGTCCGCTGGGGCCGGGGAGGGTTCGTCCGGCGCCGGAAATGGGTACAGTCTTCGAGTGTCCTCGGTGCCCGCGGAGGCTACGGCCGAGGCCTGCTCTAAAATGGCAAGAAATGCCCAGCGCGCAGCTGTTAAGAATGGTCGCCGAGGCCGGTGGGCTCAGCCTTTGATCCGGGGCCGGGAGGGACGCTGGGCTCGCAGGCCGGAAATGCGACAGCCTTTTCGAGGGTCCTCGTGGTGCCTGGGAGGCTACGGTCAGAAGCCTACCCAAAATGGCAAGATATGCCGAGCGCGCATTGCGGAAATAGTCGCCGAGGCCGGTGGTCTATAGCCTGGTCCGCGGGGCCGGGAGGGGGTTCGGGGTTCTGGTCATCGGAAATGGGTACGCTTTCGAGTGTCCTCGCAGCCAGCTGGGAGGCTACGGTCGAGGCCCGCCCTAAACCGGTAAGAAATGCCCAGCGACGCAGCGCGTGAAATGGTCGCCGAGGCCGGTGGGCTATAGCCTTTGGTCCGCGGGCGTCAGAGAAAAGTTCCGGGCTGGGCGTTGGAAATGGTGCGTTTTCGAGGGTCCTCGTGTGCCTGGGGAGGCTACGGCCAAGCCTGCCCAAATGGCAAGATATGCCCAGCGCGCATCGCGAAATAGTCGCCGAGGCCGGTGGTCTATAGCCTTGGTCCGCTGGGGGGGGAGGTTCGGGGTTCGCCGCCGAAATTGGTATAGTGTTTTCGAGTGTCCTCGCAGTGCCCGCTGAGGCTACGGCCGAGGCCCGCCCTAAATGGCAAGAAATGCCCAGCCGCGCAGCGCTTAAATGGTCGCCGAGGCCGTGGGCTGCCCTTGATCCGCGGGGTTGGAAGGGACTTTCGGGCTCGGCCGGAAATGGGTACAGACTTTTCGAGGGTCCTCGCAGCCTGGGTGGGAGGCTACGTCAGAAGCCCGCCCTAAATGGCAAGATATGCCCAGCGCGCATCGCTGCGAAATAGTCGCCGAGGCCGGTGGTCTATAGCCTTGGTCCGCGGGGGTTGGGGAGGGGTTCGGGGTTCCGCCGCCGGAAATGGGTATAGTCTTTTCGAGTGTCCTCGTGTGCCCAGTGGGAGGCTACGGTCAGAGGCCTGCCCTAAAATGGCAAGAAATGCCCAGCGGCGCAGCGCGTTAAATGGTCGCCGAGCCCGGTGGGCTATATCCTTTGGTCCGCGGAGGTTGGGGAGAAAAGTTCTGGGGCTCTGGGCGTCGGAAATCGGTACAGTCTTTTCGAGGGTCCTCGTGTGCCCAGTGGGAGGCTACGGTCAGAAGCCTGCCCTAAAATGGCAAGAAATGCCCAGCGTCGCAGCGCGTGAAATGGTCGCCGAGGCCGGTGGGCTATATCCTTTGGTCCGCGGGGGTTGGGGAGACGGGTTCGGGGTTCGTCGCCGGAATGGGTACAGTGCCTTTTAGGGTCCGGTGCTCATGGGCAGTTACGGTCAGAAGCCCGCCTAAAATGGCAAGATATGCCCAGCGCGCATCGCGTGAAATAGTCGCCGAGGCCGGTGGTCTATAGCCTTTGGTCCGCGGGGGTTGGGGAGGGGTTCGGGGTTCCGGCCGGAAATGGGCATGCCTTTTCGAGTGTCCTCGGTGCCTGAAGGTGGAAGGCTACGGTCAGAAGCCTGCCCTAAAATGGCAAGAAATGCCCAGCGGCGCAGCGCGTGAAATGGTCGCCGAGGCCGGTGGGCTATAGCCTTTGGTCCGCGGGGGTTGGGCAGGGACGTTCTGGGGCTCTGGCCATCGTAAATGGGTACAGTCTTTTCGAGGGTCCTCGTGTGCCCAGTGGGAGGCTACGGTCAGAAGCCTGCCCTAAAATGGCAAGATATGCCCAGCGGCGCAGCGAGTGAAATAGTCACCGAGTCCGGTGGGCTATAGCCTTTTGTCCGCGGGGGTTGGGGAGGGGGTTTAGGGGGCTATGGTCGTCGGAAATGGGTACGGTCTTTTCGAGGGTCCTCGTGTGCCCAGTGAGAGGCTACTGTCAGAAGCCTGCCCTAAAATAACAAGAAATGCCCAGCGGCGCTGCGCGTGAAATAGTCGCCGAGGCCGGTGGGCTATAGCCTTTAGTCCGCGGGGGTTGGGGAGGGTGTTTCGGAGGCTATGGTCGTCAAAAATGGGTACAGTCTTTTCGAGGGTCCTCGTGTGCCCAGTGGGAGGCTACAGTCAGAAGGCTGCCCTAAAATGGTGGTACGCCCAGCGCAGCGCACAAATTGTCGCCGAGGCCGTTGGCTATAGCCTCGGTCCGCGGGGCCGGGAGGGAGGGGCCTGTGGGTGCTCAAATGGTACAGTATTTTCGAGGGTCCTCGTGTTCAAAGGGACGCCACGGCCAGAAGCCTCGCCCTAAATGGCAAGAATGCCCAGCGCAGCCGTGAAATGGTCGCCGAGGCCGGTGGGCTATAGCCTTTAGTCCGCTGGGGGGGAGGGACGCCTGGGCCTCGGGCGCCGGAAAAGGGTACAGTCTTTCGAGGGTCCTCGCAGCTCAGGGAGGCTACGGTCAGAAGCCCACCCTAAATTGCAAGATATGCCCAGCGCATTGCGTGAAATAGTCGCCGAGGCCGGTGGTCTATAGCCTTGGTCCGCGGGGCCGAGGAGGTGTTCGGGGTTCTGGTCATCGGAAATGGGTATAGTCTTTTCGAGTGTCCTCGTGTGCCCAGTGGGAGGCTACGGTCAGAGGCCTGCCCTAAAATGGTAAGAAATGCCCAGCGGCGCAGCACGTGAAATGGTCGCCGAGGCCGGTGGGCTAAAGCCTTTGGTCCGCGGGGGTTGGGGAGAAAAGTTCTGGGGCTCTGAGCATCGGAAATGGGTACAGTCTTTTCGAGGGTCCTCGTGTGCCCAGTGGGAGGCTACGGTCAGAAGTCTGCCCTAAAATGGCAAGAAATGCCCAGCGGCGCAGCGCGTGAAATGGTCGCCGAGGCCGGTGGGCTATATCCTTTGGTCCGCGGGGGTTGGGGAGGGGGTTCGGGGGTTCTGGTCGTCGGAAATGGGTACAGTCTTTTCGAGTGTCCTCGTGTCCCAGTGGGAGGCTACGGTAAGAGGCCTGCCCTAAAATGGCAAGAAATGCCCAGCGGCGCAGCGCGTTAAATGATCGCCGAGGCCGGTGGGCTATAGCCTTCGATCCGCGGGGGTTGGGGAGGGACGTTCTGGGGCTCTGTGCGTCGGAAATGGGTACAGTTTTTCGAGGGTCCTCGTGTGCCCAGTGGGAGGCTACGGTCAGAAGCCTACCCTAAAATTGCAAGATATGCCCAGCGGCGCATTGCGTGAAATAGTCGCCGAGGCCGGTGGTCTATAGCCTTTGGTCCGCGGGGGTTGAGGAGGGGGTTCGGGGTTCTGGTCATCGGAAATGGGTACAGTCTTTTCGAGTGTCCTCGTGTGCCCAGTGGGAGGCTACGGTCAGAGGCCTGCCCTAAAAGGGTAAGAAATGTCCAGCGGCGCAGCGCGTGAAATGGTCGCCGAGGCCGGTGGGCTATAGCCTTTCGTCCGCGGGGGTTGGGCAGGGACGTTCTGGGGCTCTGGGCGTCGATAATGGGTACAGTCTTTTCGAGAGTCCTCGTGTGCGCATTGGGAGGCTACGGTCAGAAGCCTGCCCTAAAATGGCAAGATATGCCCAGCGGCGCATCGCGTGAAATAGTCGCCGAGGCCGGTGGTCTATAGCCTTTGGTCCGCCGGGGAAGGCGGAGGGGGTTCGGGGCCTCGTCGAAATGGGTACAGTTTTCGAAAGTGTCCCTGCAGCCTGGGGAGGCTATGGTCAGAGGCCTGCCCTAAATGGCAAGAAATGCCCAGCGCGCAGCTGCGAAATGGTCGCCGAGGCCGTGGGCTATAGCCTCGGTCCGCGGGGTCAGGGACGCCTGGGGCCTCGGGCATCGAAATGGTTACAATCTTTTCGAGGGTCCTCGTGCCCAATGGGAGGCTACGGTCAGGAAGCCTGCCCTAAATGGCAAGATATGCCCAGCGCGCAGCTGCGTGAAATAGTCGCCGAGGCCGGGGTCTATATCCCCGTCCGCGGGCCGGGGAGGTTCGGGTTCTGGCCGCCGGAAATGGGTACGCCTTTTCGAGGGTCCTCGTCAGCCCGCTGGAGGCTACGGTCAGAAGCCTGCCCTAAAATGGCAAGAAATGCCAGGCGGCGCAGCGCGTGAAATTGTCGCCGAGGCCGGTGTGATATAGCTTTTCCGGGGCCGGAGGACGTCTGGGCCTGTAAGGCCGGAAATGGGTACAGTCTTTTCGAGGGTCCTCGTGTGCCCAGTGGGAGGCTACGGTCAGAAGCCTACCCTAAAATGGCAAGATATGCCCAGCGGCGCATTGAGTGAAATAGTCGCCGAGGCCGGTGGTCTATAGCCTTTGGTCCTACGGGGTTTGGGAGGGGGTTCGGGGGCTCTGGGCGTCGGAAATGGGTACAGTCTTTTCGAGGGTCCTCGTGTGCCCAGTGGGAGGCTACGGTCAGAAGCCTGCCCTAAAATGGCAAGATATGCCTAGCGGCGCATCGCGTGAAATAGTCGCCGAGGCCGGTGGTCTATAGCCTCGTCCGCTTGGGGGTTCCGGCCGCCGGAAATGGGCACAGTCTTTCAAGGTCCTCGCAGCCTCAGCGAGGCTACGGTCAGAGGCTCTGCCCTAAAATGGCAAGAAATGCCAGCGCGCGCAGCGCCAGGAAATGGTCGCCGAGGCCGGTGGGCTATAGCCTTTTGGTCCGCGGGGTTGGGGAGGGACGCTCGAGCTCGCCGGAAATGGGTACAGCTCTTTTCGAAAGGCCCCGTGTGCCTGGGTGGGAGGCTACGGTCAGAGGCCTGCCCTAAAATGGCAAGAAATACCTAGCGGAGCAGCGCGTGAAATAGTCACCGAGTCCGGTGGGCTATAGCCTTTTGTCCGCGGGGGTTGGGGAGGGGGTTTCGGGGGCTATGGTCGTCGAAAATGGGTACAGTCTTTTCGAGGGTCCTCGTAGCTCAAAGTGAGAGGCTATCAGCTCGCCCTAAAATAACAAGAAATGCCCAGCGCGCTGGCGCTGTGAAATAGTCGCCGAGGCCGGTGGCTATAGCCTGGTCCGCTGGGGTTGGGAGGGTGCCTGGGGCTCGGCCGTCACAAAATGGTACGCTTTTCGAGGGTCCTCGTGTGCCCAGTGGGAGGGTACAGCCCTAAGACGGCCCTAACATGGTAAGTAATGCCCAGCGGCGCAGCGCGTCAAATTGTCGCCGAGGCCGGTTGAATATAGCCTTTGGTCCGCGGGGTTGGGAGGGCGCTGGGGCTCGGTGCTCGGAAATGGGCATGATTTTTGAGGGTCCTCGTTTCCCGGGACGCTGTTAGAAGCCTGCCCTAAAATGGCAAGAAATGCCCAGCGCGCAGCGCTGCGAAATGGTCGCCGAGGCCGGTGGGCTACAGCCTTTGGTCCGCGGGGCCGGGAGGGACGCCTGGGGCTCGGGCGCCGGAAAAGGGTACAGCTTTTCGAGGGTCCTCGTGTGCCCGCGGGGAGGCTACGGTCGAAGCCCGCCCTAAATGGCAAGATATGCCCAGCGCGCAGCTGCGTGAAATGGTCGCCGAGGCCGGTGGGCTATAGCCTTGATCCGCTGGGGTTGGGGAGGGATGTTCGCCTGGGGCGCCGGAAATGGGTACAGTTTTTCCGAGGGTCCTCCTTTGCCCAGTGGTAGGCTACGGTCAGAAGCCTGCCCTAACATGGCACGAAATGCCCAGCGCGCAGCGCTGCGAAATGGTCGCCGAGGCCGTGGGCTATAGCCTCGGGTCCGGGGGCTGGGAGGGACGTCGGGCCTGGGCGCCGCAAAGGGCATGCTTTTCGAAGGTCCTCGTGTGCCCAGTGGGAGGCTACGGTCAGAACCCTGCCCTAAAATGGCTAGACATGCCCAGCGGCGCATCGCGAAATAGTCGCCGAGGCCGGTGGTCGGGTCGTCCGGGGGGTCCTTGGTCTGGGGGTCGCCGGAAATGGGTACAGTCTTCGCTGTCCTCGTGTGCCTGGGAGAGGTTACTACGAGGCCCCGCCCAAATGACAAGAAATACCTAGCGCGCAACGCTGTGAAGTAGTCACCGAGTCCGTGGGCTATAGCCTTTGTCCGCTGGGGTTGGGAGGGGGTTTAGGGCTATGGTCGCCGAAAATGGGTACAGCCTTTTCGAGGGTCCTCGTGCCCAAAGGAGAGGCTATCGCCGAAGCCTGCCCTTAAAATGGCAAGATATGCCCAGCGCGCATCGCAAATAGTCGCCGAGGCCGGTAGTCTGTAGCCTTGGTCCGCTGGGGTTGGGGAGGGGTTCGGGGTTCCGTAGTCGGAATGGGTATAGTCTTTCGAGTGTCTCGCAGCTCAGGGAGGCTACGGCCGAGGCCTGCCCAAATGGCAAGAAATGCCCAGCGCGCAGCGTGAAATAGGTCGCCGAGGCCGGTGGGCTATAGCCTTGGTCCGCGGGGTTGGGAGGCGCTGAAATGGGTACAGTCTTTTCGAGGGTCCTCGTAGCCCTGCGGGGAGGTTACCACGAGGCCTGCCCTTAAATGACAAGAAATGCTCAGCGGCGCTGCGGAAATAGTCACCGAGGCCGCGGGCTACAGCCTTTTGGTCCGCGATCGGGAGGGGTTTCGGGCCTGGTCGAAGAAATGGGTACAGTCTTTCGAGGGTACCTGTGGTGCCCAAAGTGGGAGGCTACTACGAAGCCCCGCCTAAAATGGCAAGAAATGGCCAGCGCAGCGGAAAATAGTCACCGAGGCTGGGCCAGCCTGGTCCGCTGGGATTGGGGAGGGGTTTCGGGGCTCGTAAGAAATGGGTACAGTCTTTTCGAGGGTTCTCGCAGCTGGGAGGCTACGGCCGTCAAGCCCGCCCTAAAATGGCAAGTACGGCCAGCGGCGCAGCGTCATTATAAATAGTCACCGAGGCTGGGCTATAGCCTTTTGGTCCGCTGGGGTCGGGAAGGTGGGGCTCGTCATCGGAAATGGGTTCGCCTTACAAGGGTCCTCGTGGTGCCTGGGAGGCTACGGTCGAGGCCTTCCTAAATGGCAAGAACGCCCAGCGCGCGCAGCTGAAATAGTCACCGAGGCCGTGGGCTAGAGCCTTTTGGGCCGCTGGGTTTGGGGGGTTTGGGGCTCGTCGGAAATGGGTACGTCTTTTCGAGGGTCCTCGTGTGCCCGTGGGAGGCTACGGTCAGAAGAATGCCGTAAATGGCAAGTAATGCCCAGCGCGCAGCTGTTAAATAGTCCCCGAGGCCGCGGGCTATAGCCTGGTCCGGGGCGGGAGGGGGTTCATGGGCTCGTCATCGGAAATGGGTACAGCCTTTACGAGGGTCTCGTAGCCTGGGAGGCTACTACGGTCGAGGCCCGCCCTAAAATAGCAAGAGAAACATGGAATACCGAAGGCCGGTGGCAGCCTTTGGTCCGTGGGGGCTGGGAGGGGTTTCGGGCTCGTCATCGGAAATGGCATGCTTTACGAGGGTTCTCGCAGCCTGGGAGGCTACGGTCGAAGCCCGCCTAAATGGCACGAATGTCCAAAGGCGCAGCGCTGCGAAATAGTCGCCAAGGCCGGTGGGCTACAGGGTCTGTTCCGCTGGGGTTGGGGAGGGGCGCTCGGGGTTCTCGTCATCGGAAATGGGTACAGCTTTTCGAGGGTCCTCGCGTCTGGGCAGTAGGCTACGGTCAAGTCGCCTAAACGGCAAGACATGCCCAGCGCGCAGCTGAAATAGTCGCCGAGGCCGGTGGGCTATAGCCTGGTCCGCTGGGGCCTGGGAGGCGTCGGGGCTCAAGCGCCATAAATGGGTACAGCCTTTGAGGGTCCTCGTAGCCCAAAGTGGGAGGCTACGGTCGAGGCCCGCACTAAAATAGCAAGAAATGCCCAAAGAACGCAGCGCGGAAATATTCAGGTGGCCCAGCCTGGTCCGCGGGGCCGGGGAGGGGGTTTCGGGGCTCGTCATCGGAAATGGTACGTCTTTTACGAGGGTCCTCGTGCCTAGTGGGAGGCTACGGTCGAAGCCTGCCCTAAAATGGCAAGAAATGCCAAGCGCGCAGCACGGAAATAGTCACCGAGGCCGGGCTATAGCCTTTGGTCCGCTGTCGGGGAGGGCGCCGGAAATGGTACAGCTTTTCGAGGGTCCTCGTGCCCCGTGGAGGCTACGTCCAGACGCTGCCCTAAAATGACAAGAAATGCCTAGCGCGCAATGCTGCGGAAATAGTCACCGAGGCCGGGCTATAGCCTTTGGTCCGCAGGGTCGGGAGGGGTTTCGGGTTCCGTCGTCCGAAATGGGTACAGTCTTTTCGAGGGTCCTAGTGTGCCCAGTGGGAGGATACGGTCAGAAGCCTGCCCTAAAATGGCAAGAAATGCCAAGCGGCGCAGCGCGTCAGATAGTCGCCAAGGCCGGTGGGCTATAGCCTTTGGTCCGCGGGGGTTGGGGAAGGAGTTTCGGGGGCTCTGGTCGTCGGAAATGGGTACAGTCTTTTCGAGGGTCCTCGTGTGCCCAGTGGGAGGCTACGGTCAGAAGCCTGCCCTAAAATGGCAAGAAATGCCCAGCGGCGCAGCGCGAGAAATAGTACCGAGGCCGGTGGGCTATAGCCTTTGGTCCGCGGGGTTTGGGGAGGGGGTTTCGGGGGTTCTGGTCGTCAGAAATGGGTACAGTCTTTTCGAGGGTCCTCGTGTGCCCAGTGGGAGGCTACGGTCAGAAGCCTGCCCTAAAATGGCAAGAAATGCCAAGCGGCGCAGCGCGGGAAATAGTCACCGAGGCCGGTGGGCTATAGCCTTTGGTCCGCGGGGGTGGGGTTTCGGTTCCTGGCCGCCGAAATGGGCATGCCTTTTCGAGAGTCCTAGTGTGCCCAAAGGAGGTTACGGTCAGAAGCATGCCGAAAATGGCATGTACGCCCAGCGCGCAGCGCCAGTGAAAAGTCACCGAGGCCGGTGGGTTATAGCCTTTGGTCCGGGGGTTTCGCGGGGTTTAGATCTTGTCGCCGAAATGGCATGGCCTTTTCGAGGGTCCTCGTAGCCCGGGAGGTTACGGTCAGAAGCCTGCCCTAAAATGGCAAGAAATGCCACCCGGGCGCAGCTGGGAAATAGTCACCGAGGCCGTGGCTATAGCCTTTTGGTCATGGGGTCAGAGGGGTTTCGGGGTTCCTGGTCGCCGAAAATGGCACAGTCTTTTCGAGAGTCCTAGTGTGCCCAGTGGGAGGCTACGGTCAGAAGCATGCCGTAAATGGCATGTAATGCCCAGCGGCGCAGCGCGTGAAAAAGTCACCGAGGCCGGTGGGCTATAGCCTTTGGTCCGCGGGGGTTTCGGCGGGGGTTTAGGGGGAACTTGACGACGAAAATCGGAACAGTCTTTTCGAGGGTCCTCGTGCCTGGGCGGGAGGCTACGGTCATAAGCCTGCCCAAAATGGCAAGAAGCCGGCGCGCAGCGAGAAATAGTACCGAGGCCGGTGGGCTATAGCCTGGTCCGGGGTGGGAGGGGTTTCGCTGGCCGCCGAAATGGCATGCCTTTTTCGAGGGTCCTCGTGCCCAGCTGGGAGGTTACGCCGAAGCTCGCCTAAAATGGCAAGAAATGCCAAGCGCGCAGCTGGAAATAGTCACCGAGGCCGTGGGCTATAGCCGTTGGTCCGCGGGGGTTGGGGAGGGGTTTCGCCCGTCGCCGTAAATGGGTACATTTTTCGAGAGTCCTAGTGTGCCCAAAGGGGAGGTTACGGGCATGCCGTAAATGGCATGTAATGCCCAGCAAGCGCAACAAGGTGAAAGTCACCGAGGCCGGTGGGCTATAGAATTTGGTCCGCGGGGGTTTCGGCGGGGGTTTAGGGGGATCTTGTCGTCGAAAATGGGTACAGTCTTTTCGAGGGTCCTCGTGTGCCCAGTGGGAGGCTACGGTCAGAAGCCTGCCCTAAAATAGCAAGAAATGCCCAGCGGCGCAGCGCGTGAAATAGTCACCGAGGCCGGTGGGCTATAGCCTTTGGTCCGCGGGGGTTGGGGAGGGGGTTTAGCGCCTGGTCACGGAAATGGGTACAGTTTTTCGAGGGTCCTCGTGCCTGGGGGAGGCTACGGTCAGAAGTATGCCGTAAAATAGCAAGAAATGCAAGCGCAGCAGAATTAGTCCCCGAGGCCGGTGGGCTATAGCCTTTGGTCCGCGGGGGTCAAAGGTGTTCCGGGTTCTGGCCGCCGGAAATGGGGTACGTTTTTTCAAGGGTCCTCGCGTGCCTGGGAAGGCTACGGTCAAGCCTGCCCTAAAACGGCAAGACATGCCCAGCGCAGCGCTGGGTGAAATAGTCGCCGAGGTCCGGTGGGCTATAGCCGGGTCCGCGGGGTTCGGGAGGGCCGCCGGGAGGCTCGGCGCCGCCAATGGGCACAGCTTTTCGAGGGTCCTCAGGGCCCAGCTGGAGGCTACGCCGAGGCCTGCACTAAAATAGCAAGAAATGCCCCAAGCGCGCAGCGCTGGAAAATATTCACCGAGGCCGGTCCTATAGCCTTTTGGTCCGCCGGGGCGGGGGGTTTCGGGCGCTCGCCATCGTGAATGGGTACTTTACGAGGGTCCTCGTGCAGCTCATCAAGGAGGCTACGGGGCCGTATACGCACTAAATGGCAAGAAATGCCCAGCCGCGCAAGGTGAAATAGTCACGAGGCCGTATATATAGCCGCTGGGTCCGCGGGGGGGTTTAGCGGGGTGAGGGCGCCTATCGGAAATGGCACTTTTCGAGGGTCCTCATGGTGCCCTGTGGAGGCTACGCACGACCGCTTAAAATGACAAGAAGCTGCGCAATACGTGGCGAAGAAATAGTCACCGAGGCCGTGGGCTAATAGCCTTCGTCCGCAGGGCTGGGAGGGGTTTTTCGTTCCGGGTCGTCCGGAAATGGGCAGGGGCTTTTCGAGGGTCCTAGTGTGTGCCCTAGCTGGTGAGGCTACGGTCAGAATCTAAAATAGCAAGAAATGCTGCCGTACAAGAAGGCCGAATAGTCGCCGCGCCGGTGGGCTATAGCCTTGGTCCGCTGGGGTTGGGGAAGGTGTCGGTTCTGGTCGCTTGGAATGGGTATCTTTTTCGAGGGTCCTCGGTGGTCAAGGGGAGGCTTACGGTCAGAAGCCCGCCTAAAATGGCAAGAATGGCGCCAGCGCGAGCCGGACAAATAGCCGAGGCCGGTGGGCGCAGCCTTTGGTCCACGGGGTGCTGGGAGGGGTTTCGCCTGGCTGAATACGAAATGGGCAGGCCTTTTTCTGAGGGTCCTCGTGTTCAAGTTCAGTGGGAGGCCACGGTACGTAAGCCTGCACCTAAATGGCAAGAAATGCCCAGTCCGAAAGGCGTGAAAATCACCGAGGCCGGTGGGCTATATCCTTGAGAGGTCCGGCTGGGGTTCGGGCCTGGGTCATCGGAAATGGCATGTTTTTTAGGTCCTCGGTGCCTGGGAGGCTACGGTCAAGCCTTTAAAATGGCAAGATATGCCCAGCGCGCACGCGTGAAATAGTCGCCGAGGCCGGTTGTCTATAGCCTTTGGTCCGCGGGGTTGGGAGGTTCGGCTTTCGCCGAGGGTCCTCGCAGCTGCCCCAGTGGGAGGTTACCAGGTCAGGGCTCGCCTAAATGGCAAGAAATGCCAATGGCCGCGCAGAATACAGGAAATGGTCGCCGAGGCTTTGGGCTATGCTTTAGTCCACGGGGGTTTTTGGGCAGACGCTTATTGGGGCTCGCCATCGTAAATGGGTACAGTTTGGAGGCTACGTGCCCAGCCGAAGGCCCTAAAATGGCAAGATATGCTGTAAGCGGTCGAGCGAAAGTGAAATAGTCACCGAGTCCGTGGGCTATAGCCTTTGGTCCTGGGGCCGGGAGGGGTCAGGGCTGCTGGTCGCCGGAAATGGGTACGTCTTTTCGAGGGTCCTGCAGCCCAAGTGAGAGGCCACCGTCAAGCCCCGCCTAACAAGAAATGCCCAAGAAATTGCGGGCGCAGCGCTGGAAATAGTCGCCGAGGCCGCCGTGGGGCTACAGCCTTTAGTCCGCTGGGGGCCGGGAGGGTGTTTTGAGGCTAAGGTCGCCAAAATGGGTACGCCTTTTCGAGGGTCTCGGTGCCTGGGTTCGGGCTATAGCCGTATGTCCTGCAAAATGGGTAAGAAATGCCCAGCCGGTGCGCAGCGTGAAAATGTCGCCGAGGCCGTTGGCTATAGCCTTTGGTCCGCTGGGGGGTTGGGAGGGTTTGGGGCCTGTGTCGAAATGGCATGATTTTCGAGGGTCCTCGTGTTCCCGCTGTGGGACGCTACGGTCAAGGCTTCCGCCCCTCAAATGGCAAGAATGCCCAGCGCGCAGCTGCGTGAAATCTACGCCGAGGCCGCGGCCAGCCTTCAGTCCGCTGGGGCTGGGAGGGACGCCTCGGGCCCGGGCGCCGGAAAAGGGTACAGCCTTTTCGAGGGTCCTCGTGCCCGCTGGGGAGGCTACGGTCAGAAGCCCCGCCCTAAAAGTGCAAGATATGCCCAGCGCGCATTGCGTGAAATAGTCGCCGAGGCCGGTGGTCTATAGCCTTTCTCTGGTCCGGGGTTGAGGAGGGTGTCTCGGGGTTCCGTCGCCATCGGAATGGGTATAGTCCTTCGAGGTCCTCGTGCCCGTGAGGCTACGGCCGAGGCCTGCCTTAAAATGGAAAGCACGAAATGGCGCGACGAAATGGTCGCGGCAAAAGCCTTTGGTCCGCGGGGAGAAAAGTCTGGGGCTCGGCATCGGAAATGGGTACAGTCTTTTCGAGGGTCTCGTAGCGGGGGAGGCTACGGTCAGAAGTCCTCGCCCTAAAATGGCAAGAAATGCCTGCGCGCAGCGCGTGAAATGGTCGCCGAGGCCGGGGTGGGCCATATCCTTTCGTCCGCGGGCTGGGAGGGTTCGGGTTCTGCCCCGCCGGAAATTGGTACTGTCTTTCGGAGTGTCCTCGTGTCCCAGCCGAGGTTGATTGCAAGAGGCCTGCCCTAAATGGCAAGAAAATGCCCAGCGCGCAGCGCCGTTAAATGATCGCCGAGGTACGTGGCTATAGCCTCGATCCCGGGGCCGGGAGGGACGCCCGGGGCCTGTCAAGGCCTCGAAATGGGTACAGTTTTTCGAGGCGTCCCAGCACCCTGGGGAGGCTACGGCCAGTCAAGCCCACCAAATTGCAAGATATGCCTGTCAGCGCGATTGCGGAAATAGTCGCCGAGGCCGTGGTCTATAGCCTTTCGGTCCGGGGTCAGAGGGAGCCGGGTTCCTGGTCAATATCGGAAAGGGCATGCCTTTTTCGAGTCCTCGGTGCCTGGGAGCCTACGGTCAGAGGCCTGCCCTAAAAATGTAAGAAATGTCCAGCGCTAAGAAAGCGTGAAATGGTCGCCGAGGCCGGGAAAGTAGCTGGTCAACAGCCTTTTCGCCCGCGGGCCGGGCAGGGACGCCTGGGCTCGGGCGCCGACACGGGTACAGTCTTTTCGAAATGGAGGTGGCAGAGGCTTTTACGTCAGAAGCCCGCCTTCAAATGGCAAGATGCCCAGCGGCTGCGATCGCGTGAAATAGTCGCCGAGGCCGGTGGTCCATAGCTTCGTCCGCTGGGGTCATGGAGGGGTTCGGGGTTCCCGCCGGAAATGGGTACAGTCTTTTCGAGTGTCCTCGGTGCCCAGTGGGAGGCTACGGTCGTGAGGCCCCGCCCTAAAATGGCAAGAATGCCCAGCGCGCAGCGTGAAAATGGTCGCCGAGGCCGGGCTATATATCCTTCGTCCGCTGGGGCCGGGCAGGACGCCTCGGGCTCGCACGGAAATGGTTACACCTTTTCGAGGGTCCTCGCAGTCCCAATGGGGAGGCTACGGTCAGAAGCCCATTTAAATGGCAAGATATGCCCGCAGCGCCGCCGGTGAAATAGTCGCCGAGGCCGGGCTATGGCATCCTTCGTCCGCTGGGGCCTGGGGAGGGGTTCGGGGTTCCGTCACGTAGCTGCCGGAAATGCAGTCTTTCGAGGGTCCTCGTGTGCCTGGGTGGGGAGGCTACGGTCCGAAGCCTCCCAAAATGGCAAGAAATGCCAGCGCAGCTGAAATGGCCGTGTTACGCTACGGCAAGCAGCCTTTGATCCATGGGGGCCGGGAGGGACGGCACGAAATGGGATGGGCTTCTTTTTCGAGGGTCCTCGTGGTGCCTGGGAGGCTACGGCCAGAAGCCTACCCTAAACGGGTAATGGCAAGATATGTCGCCAGCGCATTGAGCTGACGGAAATAGGTCGCCGAGGCCGAGCTGGTCTATAGCCTTTTGGTCCCACGGGTTTGGGAGGTTCGGGGCCCGGGCGCGGAAATGGGTACAATCTTTTCGAGGGTCCTCGCAGGGTCTCATGCCTGGAGGTTACGTCAGCCTGCCCAAAATGGCAAGATATGCTCAGCGCGCATCGCGGAAATAGCCGTGCGGTCGTGGTCCAGCCTTTGGTCCGCTGGGTTGGGGGTTCCGTCCGCCTAAATGGGTACAGCCTTTTCAAGGTCTCGTGGTGCCCAGCTGGAGGCTACGGTCGAGGCTCGCCTTAAAATGGCAAGAATGCCAGCGGCGCGCAGCGGTGAAATGGTCGCCGAGGCCGGTGGGCTATAGCCTCGGTCCGCGGGGTTAAGAGGACGCCTGGAGCCCGGGCGCCGAAATGGTACATGCCTTTTCGAGCGCCCTCGTGTGCCCAAGGGGAGGCTACGGTCAGAGGCCTAAAATGGCAAGAAATATCAGCGCGCAGCGCTGGTGAAATAGTCACCGAAAGTCCGTGGGCTATAGCCTTTTGTCCGCTGGGGTTGGGAGGGGTTTGTGGGCCATGGCCAAATGGGTACAGTCTTTTTTCGAGGGTCCCTCGTGGTGCTCAAAGTGAGAGGCTACCGCAAGCTCGCCCTAAATAAGAAATGCCCAACAAGCGCTAAGGTGGAAATAGTCGCCGAGGCCGGTGGCAGCCTTTGGTCCGGGGGCCTGGGAGGGTGTTTCGGGCCTCGTCAAAAATGGGTACTTTTCGAGGGTCCTCGTGTGCCCAGCCTGGGAGGCTACCAAGACTGCCCTAAAATGGTAGGGTAATGCCAGCGCGCAGCACACAAATTGTCGCCGAGGCCGGTTGAATATAGCCTTTGGTCCGCGGGGTTGGGAGGGCGCTGGGGCCCGCGTCGGAAATGGCACAAGATTTTGAGGGTCCTCGTGTTCCCGTAAGTGACGCCACGGTTAAGTCCTGCCCTAAATGGCAAGAAATGCCCAGCGCGGCAGCGCTGCGAAATGGTCGCCGAGGCCGGTGGGCTATAGCCTTGGGTCCGGGCCGGGAGGACGCCTGGGCTCGCCGGAAAAGGGCAGCTTTCGAGGGTCCTCGTGTGCCCAAAGGAGGCTACGGCCAAGCCTGCCCTAAATGGCAAGATATGCCCAGCGCGCAGTGTGAAATGGTCGCCGAGGCCGTGGGCTATAGCCTTTGATCCGGGGCTGGGAGGGATGTTCTGGGGCTCGCGCCGGAAATGGGTACAGTTTTTTCGAGGGTCCTCGGTGCCTGAGGCTACGGTCAAGCCCGCCCTAAAATGGCAAGAAATGCCTAGCGCAGCTGCGAAATGGTCGCCGAGGCCGGTGGGCTATAGCCTTTGGTCCGCGGGCCGGGAGGCAGTCTTTTCGAGGGTCCTCGCAGGCCTGGGTGGGAGTGCCACGGCCGTAAGCCCGCCCTAAATGGCTACATGCCCAGCGGCGATCGCGTGAAATAGTCGCCGAGGCCGGTGGTCTATAGCCCGTGCGGTGCATTCAGCCGGGTTCCGGCCGCCGAAAGTTTTCGGTGTCCTCGCAGCCTGTAGGCTACGCACGAGGCCCGCCCTAAAATGACAAGAAATACCACGTGCTAACGCTGCGAAGTAGTCACCGAGTCCGGTGGGCTATAGCCTTTGTCCGCGGGGCTGGGAGGGGCTTAGGGGCGCGGTCACGAATACGTACAGCTTTTCGAGGGTCCTCGTAGCCCGTGAGAGGCTACGTCGCAAGCCTGCTAAAATGGCAAGATATGCCCAGCGCGATCGTGAAATAGTCGCCGAGGCCGGTAGAGTTTCATTCCGGTCCGCTGGGGGCCGGGAGGGGTTCGGGGTTCCTAGTCGGAAATGGGTATAGTCTTTTCGAGCGTCCTCGTGTGCCCACTGGGAGGCTACGGGTCGAGGCCCGCCCTAAATGGCAAGAAATGCCCAGCGCGCGGTGAAATAGTCGCCGAGGCCGGTGGGCTATAGCCTTTGGTCCGCGGGGCCGGGGAGGGCGCTGAAATGGGTACAGTTTTTTCGAGGGTCCTCGTGGTGCCCCTGGGAGGCTACGGTACGAGGCCCGCCTTAAATGACAAGAAATGCCCAGCGCGCAGCGCTGAGGAAATAGTCACCGAGGCCGAGGCCGGCAGCCTTCGGTCCGCGGGGATTGGGAGGGTTTCGGGGCCTGGGTCAAGAAGAATGGCATGTACAGTCTTTTCGAGGTACTGTGCCCAGGGAGGCTACGGCCGTAAGCCGCCCTTAAAATGGCAAGAAATGGCCAGCGCGCAGCTGAAAATAGTCACCGAGGCCGTGGGCTATGCAGCCTTTGGTCCGGGGATTGGGGAGGGGTTTGGGGCTCTGGGTCGTAAGAAATGGGTACAGTCTTTCGAGGGTTCTCGTGCCCAGCCGAGGCTACGCCAAGCCTGCCCTAAAATGGCAAGTAATGGCCAGCGGCGCAGCGCGTCAAATAGTCACCGAGGCCAGTGGGCTATAGCCTTTGGTCCGCGGGGGTTGGGGAAGGTGTTTCGGGGGCTCTGGTCATCGGAAATGGGTTCAGTCTTTACAAGGGTCCTCGTGTGCCCAGTGGGAGGCTACGGTCAGAGGCCTTCCCTAAAATGGCAAGAAACGCCCAGCGGCGCAGCGCGGGAAATAGTCACCGAGGCCGGTGGGCTAGAGCCTTTGGTCCGCGGGGGTTTGGGCGGGGGTTTAGGGGGCTCTGGTCGTCGGAAATGGGTACAGTCTTTTCGAGGGTCCTCGTGTGGCCAAAGTGGGGAGGCCACGGTCGAAGAATGCCGAAATGGCAAGTAATGCCCAGGGCCACAGCCCCGAGGCTCGGGCTATAGCCTTGGTCTCATGGGGTTAGAGGGGTTCGCATGGCCTGGGTCATCGGAAATGGCATGCCTTTACGAGGGTCCTCGTGGTGCCCAGCTGGGAGGCTACGGTCGAGGCCTGCCCTAAAATAGCAAGAAATGCCTGCGGCACATGCTGAAATAGTCATCGAGGCCGGTGGCCTATAGCCTTGGTCCGCAGGGGTTGGGGAGGGGTTTCGGGTTCGGTCGTCCAAATGGGTACAGTCTTTCGAGGGTCCCAGTGCCCAGCGGGGAGGATACGGCCGAAGCCCGCCCTAAAATGGCAAGAATGCCAGCTGCGCAGCTACGATAGTCGCCAAGGCCGTGGGCTATAGCCTTGGGTCCGCTGGGGCCTGGGAAGGAGTTTCGGGCCCGGCCGGAAATGGCACAGTCTTTCGAGGGTCCTCGTGCCCAGGGGAGGCTACGGTCAGAAGCCCGCCCTAAAATGGCAAGAAATGCCCAGCGCGCAGCGCGAGAAATAGTACGAGGCCGGTGGCAGGCCTTGGTCCGCTGGGGTTTGGGAGGGGGTTCGGGGTTCTGGCCGCCGAATGGCACAGTCTTTCGAGGGTCCTCGTGCTCATGGGAGGCTACGGTCAGAAGTTTTCCTAAATGGCAAGAAATGCCAAGCGCTGGAAATAGTCACCGAGGCCGGTGGGCTATAGCCTTTGGTCCGCGGGGGCTGGGAGGGTTTCGGGTTCTGCCGAAATGGGTACAGTCTTCTTTCGAGCGCCCCAGTGTGCCCAAAGGAGGCTACGGTCAGAAGCATGCCGTAAAATGGCATGTAATGCCCAGCGGCGCAGCGCGTGAAAAAGTCACCGAGGCCGGTGGGCTATAGCCTTTGGTCCGCGGGGGTTTCGGCGGGGGTTTAGGGGGATCTTGTCGTCGAAAATGGGTACAGTCTTTTCGAGGGTCCTCGTGTGCCCAGTGGGAGGCTACGGTCAGAAGCCTGCCCTAAAATGGCAAGAAATGCCAAGCGGCGCAGCGCGGGAAATAGTCACCGAGGCCGGTGGGCTATAGCCTTTGGTCCGCGGGGGTTGGGGAGGGGGTTTCGGGGGTTCTGGTCGTCAGAAATGGGTACAGTCTTTTCGAGAGTCCTAGTGTGCCCAGTGGGAGGCTACGGTCAGAAGCATGCCGTAAAATGGCATGTAATGCCCAGCGGCGCAGCGCGTGAAAAAGTCACCGAGGCCGGTGGGCTATAGCCTTTGGTCCGCGGGGGTTTCGGCGGGGGTTTAGGGGGATCTTGTCGTCGAAAATGGGTACAGTCTTTTCGAGGGTCCTCGTAGCCTGGGGTGGGAGGCTACGGTCAGAAGCCTGCCCTAAAATGGCAAGAAATGCCCAGCGCGCAGCGAGAAATAGTACCGAGGCCGCGGTGGGCTATCGCCTTGGGTCCGCGGGGTTGGGGGAGGGTTTCGGGTTCTGCCGCCGAAATGGGCATGCCTTTCGAGGGTCCTCGTGCCCAGCTGGGAGGCTACGGTCAGAAGCTCCCTAAAATGGCAAGAAATGCCAAGCCGCGAGCTGGAAATAGTCACCGAGGCCGGTGGGCTATAGCCTTTGGTCCGCTGGGCCGAGGGGTTTCGGGGTTCCCGCCAGAAATGGGTACATTTTTCGAGTCCCCAGTGTGCCCAAAGGGGAGGCTACGGTCAGAAGCATGCCGAAATGGCATGTACGCCCAGCGCGCAGCGCGTGAAAAAGTCACCGAGGCCGGTGGGCTATAGAATTTGGTCCGCGGGGTTTCGGGGATCTTTGTCGCCGAAAATGGGCCAGTCTTTCGAGGGTCCTCGCAGCCCATGGGAGGCTACCTTCAGAAGCCTGCCCTAAAATAGCAAGAATTGCCCAGCGGCGCAGCCGGGGAAATAGTCACCGAGGCCGGTGGGCTATAGCCTTTGGTCCCGGGGTTGGGAGGGGGTTTAAGCGCCTGTCGCCGGAAATGGGTACAGTCTTTCGAGGGTCCTCGGTGCCTGGGAGGCTACGCCAGAAGCATACGCTCAGAAATAGCAAGAAATGCCCAGCGGCGCAGCGCTGTAATTAGTCCCCGAGGCCGTGGGCTATAGCTTGTCCGCTGGGGCTGGGGAAGGTGTTCGGGGTTCTGCCGTCACGGAAATGGGTACGTTTTCAAGGTCCTCGCACCAGGAAGGGTCGAAGCCTGCCCTAAAACGCAAGACATGCCCAGCCGCGCAGCGCTGCGGAAATAGTCGCCGAGGCCGTGGGCTATAGCCTTGGGTCCGCGGGGCTGGGAGGCGCTCGGGGCTCGCCATAAATGGGTACAAGCTTTTTGAGGGTCCTCGTGGCAGGGAGGCTACGGCCGAGGCCTGCACTAAAATAGCAAGAAATGCCCAGCGCGCAGCGCACGGAAATATTCATCGAGTCGGTGGCCTATAGCCTTGGTCCGCTGGGGTCAAGCGGGTTTTGGGGCTCGTCATCGGAAATGGTACAGTTTTACGAGGGTCCCTCGTGCCCGCGGGGAGGCTACGGTCAGGGCCTGCCCTAAATGGCAAGAAATGCCCAACGCGCAGCGGCTGCGGAAATAGTCCGAGGCCGGTGGGCTATAGGCCGGTCCGCTGGGGCCGGGAGGGCGCCGGAAATGGTACAGTCTTTCGAGGGTCCCTCATGTGCCCGTGGAGGCTACGGTCCAGACGCCTGCCTAAAATGACAAGAAATGCCTAGCAGCGCAGGAAATAGTCACCGAGGCCGGTGGGCTATAGCCTTGGGTCCGCAGGGTCGGGAGGGGTTTCTGGTTCGCCGTCCTAAATGGGTATGTCTTTTCGAGGGTCCTAGGTGCCCAGGGGAGGCTACGGTCAAGCCCCGCCCTAAAATAGCAAGAAATGCCAAGCGCAGCTGCCGATAGTCGCCAAGGCCGTGGGCTATAGCCTTGGTCCGCTGGGGTCGGGGAAGGTGTTCGCGGCTCGTCGCCGGAAATGGGTACAGTCTTTCGAGGGTCTCGCAGCCCAGCTGGGAGGCTACGGTCAGAAGCCTGCCCTAAAATGGCAAGAAATGCTCAGCCGCGCAGCTGCGACAACAGTACCGAGGCCGGTGGGCTATAGCATTTGGTCCGCGGGGTCGGGAGGGGTTTCGGGGTTCCGATCACGAAATGGGTACAGTCTTTTCGAGGGTCCTCGTGTGCCCAGTGGGAGGCTACGGTCAGAAGCCTGCCCTAAAATCGCAAGAAATGCCAAGCGGCGCAGCGCGGGAAATAGTCACCGAGGCCGGTGGGCTATAGCCTTTGGTCCGCGGGGGTTGGAGTGGGGGTTTCGGGGGTTCTGGTCGTCATAAATGGGTACAGTCTTTTTGAGGGTCCTCGTGTGCCCAGTGGGAGGCTACGGTCAGAGGCCTGCACTAAAATAGCAAGAAATGCCCAGCGGCGCAGCGCGGGAAATATTCACTGAGGCCGGTGGCCTATAGCCTTTGGTCCGCGGGGGTTGGGGAGGGGGTTTCGGGGGCTCTGGTCATCGGAAATGGGTACAGTCTTTACGAGGGTCCTCGTGTGCCCAGTGGGAGGCTACGGTCAGGGCCTGCCCTAAAATGGCAAGAAATGCCCAGCGGCGCAGCGCGTGAAATAGTCGTCGAGGCCGGTGGGCTATAGCCTTTGGTCCGCGGGGGTTGGGGAGGGGCGTCGGAAATGGTACAGTCTTTTCCAGAGTCCTAGTGTGCCCAGTGGGAGGCTACGGTCAGAAGCATGCCGTAAAATGGCATGTAATGCCCAGCGGCGCAGCGCGTGAAAAAGTCACCGAGGCCGGTGGGCTATAGCCTTTGGTCCGCGGGGGTTTGGGCGGGGGTTTAGGGGAATCTTGTCATCGAAAATGGGTACAGTCTTTTCGAGGGTCCTCGTGTGCCCAGTGGGAGGCTACGGTCAGAAGCCTGCCCTAAAATGGCAAGAAATACCCAGCGGCGCAGCGCGTGAAATAGTCACCGAGGCCGGTGGCCAGCCTTGGTCCGCTGGGGCTGGGAGGGGCTAGGGGCTCGTCGCCGGAAATGGGTACAGTCTTTCGAGGGTCCTCAGGTGCTCAAGTGGGAGGCTACGAAGCCTGCCCTAAAATGGCAAGAAATGCCCAGCGCGCAGCGAGAAATAGTACTGAGGCCGGTGGGCTAATAGCCTTTGGTCCGCTGGGGCTGGGAGGGGGTTTCGGGGTTCGCCGCCGAAATGGGTACAATTTTTCGAGGGTCCTCGGTGCCCTGGGAGTACACGGTCAGAAGCCTCGCCCTAAAATCGCAAGAAATGCCAAGCGCGCGCTGGAAATAGTCACCGAGACCGTGGGCTATAGCCCGGTCCGCTGGGGCCGGGAGGGGTTTCTGGCCGCCGTAAATGGGTACGCTTTTCGAGAGTCCTAGTGTGCCCAGCCGAGGCTACGGTCGAAGCATGCCAGAAATGGCATGTAATGCCCAGCGCGCAACGTGGGAAAAAGTCACCGAGGCCGTGGGCTATAAATTTTGGTCCGCTGGGCCTGGGCGGGGTTTAGGGGATCTTGTCATCGAAAATGGGCATGTTTTCGAGGGTCCTCGTGCCCGCTGGGAGGCTACGGTCAGAAGCCTGCCCTAAATGGCAAGAAATGCCCAGCGCGCAGCGCGAAATAGTCACCGAGGCCGCTGGCCATAGCCTCGTCCCGGGCCGGGGGGGTTTCGGGGCCTGGTCGCCGGAAATGGCACAGTCTTTCGAGGGTCCTCGCAGGCCCAGCTGGAGGCTACGGCCGACGTCACTTTAAAATGGTAAAATGCCCAGCCGGCGCAAAGCACGTGAAATAGTCACCGAGGCCGGCTTGCCATTATACCTTTGGGTCCGCTGGGGTTTGGGCGGGCCAGGGGCTCTTGTCGCCGAAAATGGGTACAGTCTTTTCAAGGGTCCTCGTACCCAAGTGGGAGGCTACGGTCGAGGCCGCCCTAAATGGCAAGAAATGCCCAGCGCTCGCTGGAAATAGTCACCGAGGCCGGGCTATAGCCTTTGGTCCGCGGGGTCGGGGGGGTTTCGGCTCGTCACGAAATGGCACGGTCTTTCGAGGGTCCTCGTGCCCGGGTGGGGAGGCTGGCTAGACGCCTGCCTTAAAATAGTATATATGTTCAGCGGCGCAGCACGTGAAATAGTCACCGAGGCCGGTGGGCTATAGCCTTTGGTCCGCGGGGGTTTGGGCGGGGGTTTAGGGGAATCTTGTCATCGAAAATGGGTACAGTCTTTTCGAGGGTCCTCGTGTGCCCAGTGGGAGGCTACGGTCAGAAGCCTGCCCTAAAATGGCAAGAAATGCCCAGCGGCGCAGCGCTTGAAATAGTCACCGAGGCCGTGGGCGGCCTTGGTCCGCGGGGCCGGGGGAGGGGGTTTAGGGGCCTGGCCGCCGGAAATGTGTACTTTTTTCGAGGGTCTCGGTGGGCAGAGCTACACAGAACACCAAATGGTAAAAATGCCCAGCGCGCAGAGGAATCGCCACCGATGCCGTGGGCTGGCAGCGCTTTTGGTCCGCGGGGTTGGGAGGGGTTAGGGCTCGTCGCCGGAAATGTGTACAGCCTTTTTCGAGGGTCCTAGTGTGCCCAAAGGAGGCTACGTCAGAAGCATGCCCTAAAATGCAGGGTACGCCCAGCGCGTAGCGCCGCTATGAAATAGTCATCGAGGCCGCGGGCTGTAGCCTTCGGGTCCGCTGGGTTGGGAGGACGCTCGCGATCTGTCATCCGAAATGGGTACAGCCTCGAGGGTCTCGCAGCCCGCGAGGCTACGGTCAGAAGCTCTGCCCTAAAATGGCAAGAAATGCTAAGCGCGCAGCGCCAAATAGTCGCCGAGGCCGGTGGGCTAGTAGCCTTCGTCCGCGGGGTCCGGGAAGGTGTTCGGCTCGTCATCGGAAATGGGTACGCTCTTTTCGAGGGTCCTCGTGCCCCGGGAGGTTACGGTCTAAGCTCGCCCTAAATGGCAAGACATGCCCAGCCAGCGCAACGCGCGAAATAGTCGCCGAGGCCGTGGGCTATGGGACTTTGGTTCGCGGGGTCGGGAGGGACGCTCGGGGCTCTGGCTCAAATGGCACAGTCTTTCGAGGTCCTCGTACCAAGAGGCTACGGTCAGAGGCCTCAAATGGTAAAAATGCCCAGCCGCGCGCTGAAATAGTCATCGAGGTCAGGGCTATAACCTTGGTCCCCGGGTTTGGGCGGGTTTTCAGGGCCTTTGTCGCCGAAAAATGGGTACATTCTTTTCGAGGGTCCTCGCAGCCTAAGTGGGAGGCTACTACTGGCCGAAGCCTCGCCCTAAAATGGCAAGAAATGCCCAGCGCAGCTGAAATAGTCACCGAGGCCGGGCTATAGCTTTGGTCCGCTGTGGTCGGGGAGGGGCCAGGGCTCTGGCCGCCGGAAATGTGTACAGTTTTTCGAGGGTCCTCGTGTGCCTGGCAGAGGCTACGGTCAGAACACTCGCCTAAAATGGTAAAATGCCCAGCGCGCAGCGCTGCGAAATCGCCACCGAGGCCGGTGGGCTATAGCCTTTCGGTCCGCGGGTCGGGAGGGGCCAGGGCTCGGACGTCGGAAATGTGTACAGTCTTTTCGAGGGTCCTCGTGTGCCCAGTGGGAGGCTACGGTCAGAAGCATGCCGTAAAATGGCAAGTAATGCCCAGCGGCGCAGCGCGTGAAATAGTCACCGAGGCCGGTGGGCTATAGCCTTTGGTCCGCGGGGGTTGGGGAGGGACGTTCGGGTGATCTGGTCGTCCGAAATGGGTACAGTCTTTTCGAGGGTCCTCGTGTGCCCAGTGGGAGGCTACGGTCAGAAGCCTGCCCTAAAATGGCAAGAAATGCCAAGCGCAGCACAAATAGTCGCCGCGCTTGGCAGCTCGGGTCCGCTGGGGGGAAGGTGTGGCTCGGGCTCGTCATCGGAATGGTGCAGTTTTTCGAGGGTCCTCGGTTCCCTGCTGGAGGCTACGGTCAGAAGCCCGCAAAATGGCAAGACATGCCCAGCGGCGCAACGCTGCGAAATAGTCGCCGAGGCTGGTGGCCATAGACTTTGGTTCGGGGTTGGGAGGGACGCTGGGGCCCTGGCCCAAATGGGTACAGTCTTCGAGGGTCCTCGTGTACCTGAGAGGCCACGTACGAGGCCCCGCCCTAAAATGGTAAAATGCCCAGCCGCGCAGCGCTTGAAGACATCGAGGCCGGTGGGCTATAGCCTCGGTCCCGGGTCGGGCGGGTTTGAAATGGTGGCTCTGTCACGAAATGGCACAGTCTTATAAGGCGGTCGCCGGTGCCCAGTGGGAGGCGACGGTAAGAAGCCCGCCCTAAATGGCAAGAAATGTCCAGCGGGCGCAGCTGCGGAAATAGTCGCCGAGGCCGTACGGGCGCTTGGTCCGCTGGGGCCGGGAGGCGCTCGAGGCTCGGGTGTCGGAATTGGGTACAGACTTTTCGAGGGTCCCGCGTGCTCAGCTGGGAGGTCGCGTCGTGGCCCGCCTAAAATGGCAAGAAATGCCCAGCGCAAGCGCGTGAAATAGTCCTCGAGGCCGGTGGGCTATAGCCTTTGGTCCGCGGGGTCAGGGTGGGGCTTAGGGGGCTCGTCATCGGAAATGGGTGCGCTTTCGAGGGTCCTCGCAGCCACTCGAGGCTACGGTCGAGGCCTCGCCGAAATGGCAAGAAATGCCCAGCGGCGCAGCGCGTGAAATAGTCACCGAGGCCGGTGGTCTATAGAATTTGGTCCGCGCGGGTTGGGGTGGGGGTTTAGGGGGCTCTGGTCGTCGGAAATGGGTACAGTGTTTTTGAGGGTCCTCGTGTGCCCAGTGGGAGGCTACGGTCAGAGGCCTGCCCTAAAATGGCAAGAAATGCCCAGCAGCGCAGCGCGTGAAATGGTCGCCGAGGCCGGTGGGCTATAGCCTTTGGTCCGCGGGGGTTGGGGAGGGACGCTTTGGGGCTCAAGCTGGAATGGGTACAGCCTTTTCGAGGGTCCTCGTGGGCTGGGAGGCTACGGTCGAGGCCTGCCCTAAAATGGCAAGAAATGCCCAGCGCAGTCAAGGAAATAGTCACCGAGGCCGGTGGGCTATGGGAATGGTCCGGGTCCGCTGGTGCGGGGTGGGGCTCAGCCTCGCCGCCGGAAATAGGTACAGTGTTTTTGAGGGTCCTCGTTCCCCAAAGCTGAGACTACGGTGAGAGGCCCGCCCTAAAATGGCAAGAAATGCCCAGCGCGCAGCCGCTGCGTGAAATAGGCCGCCGAGGCCGGGTGGTCTATAGCCTGGGTCCGCTGGGGTCGGGAGGGGTTCGGGGTTCTGTCTCGAAATGGTAAAGTCTTTTCGAGTGTCCTCGTGGTGCCCAGCTGGGAGGCTACGGCCGAGGCCTCCCTTAAAATGGCAAGAAATACCCTGCAAGCGCAATAAGGCTGAAATAGTCCCCCGAGGCCGGGCGGCTATAGCCTTTGGTCCGCGGGGTTGGGAGGGGTTTTCGGGCTCGCCGCCGGAAATGGCATGTGATTTACGAGGGTCCTCGTGGTGCCTGGGGAGGCTACGTCAAGCCTCGCCCTAAAATGGCAAGAATGTCCAGCCGCGCAGCTGCGAAATAGCTTGCCGAGGCCGGTGGCTATAGCCTTTCGGTCCGCGGGGCCGGGGAGGACGCCTGGCGCTGCCGGAAATTTGTACAGTCTTTTCGAGGGTCCTCGTGGTGCAGCTGGAGCTCATGGTCAAGCCCGCCCTAAAATGGCAAGATATGCCCAGCCGCGCATCAAGGTGAAATAGTCACCGAGGCCGTGATCTAGCAGCCTTTGGTCCGGGGGGGAGGGGGTTTCGGGCCTCGTTGTCGGAAATGGTGCAGTCTTTTCGAGGGTCCTCGGTGCCCAATGGGCCGGAGGCTTACGGTCGAGGCCCCGCCCTAAATGGCAAGAAATACCCAGCCGCGCAGCGATGAAATGCTTGCCGAGGCCGGGGCCATAGCCTGGTCCGCGGCAGCTTGGGGAGAAACGCTCGCCCGTCATCGGAAATGGCAGCTTTTCGAGGGTCCTCGCAGCCCAGCGGGGAGGCTTACGGCAAGCCTGCCCTAAATGGCAAGATATGCCAGCCGCATCAAGCGTGGAATAGTCAGCCGAGGCCGGTGGGCTATAGCCCTTGGTCCGCCGCTGGCTGGGGTGGGGGCTTAGGGGCTCGCCATTAGAAATGGGTACAGCTTTCGAGGGTCCTCATGTGCCTGCTGAGTCTACGGTCAAGCTCGCCTTAAATGGCAAGATATGCCCAGCCGCGATCGCGTGAAATAGTCGCCGAGGCCGGGTGGTCTATAGCCTCGGTCCGCTGGGGTCAGAGGGGTCTGGGCCTGGCCGGAAATGGGTACGCTCTTTCGAGGGTCCTCGGTGCCCATTGGAGGCTACGGTACGAGGCCTGCCCTAAAAAGGCAAGAAATGCCCAGCGCGCAGCTGAATAGTCACCGAGCCTGCCGGGCTGCTTGGCGGTCCGTGGGGTGGAGGGGTTTCGGGCCTGGGTCGCCGAATGGGTACAGCTTTTCGAGGGTCCTCGTGCCTGGAGGCTACGGTCAGAAGCCTCACCTAAAATTGCATACGAATGCCCAGCAGCGCACAGTGAAATAGTCACCGAGGTCGGTGGCTATAGCCTTGTTCCGCTGGCTGGGTGGCGGCTTAGGGGCTTTGGTCGCCGGAAATGGGTGCGCCTTTTTCGAGGGTCCTCGTGTGCCCAGTGGGAGGCTACGGTCAGAGGCCTGCCCTAAAATGGCAAGAAATGCCCAGCGGCGCAGCGCGTGAAATGGTCGCCAAGGCCGGTGGGCTATATCCTTTGGTCCGCGGCGGTTGGGGAGAAACGTTCTGGGGCTCTGGGCGTCGGAAATGGGTACAGTCTTTTCGAGGGTCCTCGTCTGCCCAGTGGGAGGCTACGACCAGAAGCCTGCCCTAAAATGGCAAGAAATGCCCAGCGGCGCAGCGCGTGAAATGTCCAGCGGCGCAGCGCGTGGAATAGTCACCGAGGCCGGTGGGCTATAGCCTTTGGTCCGCGCGGGTTGGGGTGGGGGTTTAGGGGGCTCTGGTCATCGGAAATGGGTACAGTCTTTTCGAGGGTCCTCGCAATGGGAGGCTTACGGTCGAGGTCGCCCTAAATGGCAAGAAATGCCTGCTGGGCGCAGCGTGAAATAGTCACAGAGGCCGGGTGGGCTATAGCCTTTGGTCCGCGCTGGGTTGGGGTGGGGTTTAGGGCTCACATCGGAAATGGGTACGCCTTTTTCGAGGTTCCTCGCCTGCTTGGGAGGCTACGTCGAGGCTCGCCTTAAAATGGCAAGAAATGCCCAGCGGCGCAGCGCGTGAAATAGTCACCGAGGCCGGTGGGCTATAGAATTTGGTCCGCGCGGGTTGGGGTGGGGGTTTAGGAGGCTCTTGTCGTCGGAAATGGGTACAGTGTTTGTGAGGGTTCTCGTGTGCCCAGTGGGAGGCTACGGTCTGAGGCCTGCACTAAAATGCCAAGAAATACCGAGCGGCGCAGCGCGTGAAATGGTCGCCGAGGCCGGTGGGCTATATCCTTTGGTCCGCGGCGGTTGGGGAGAAACGTTCTGGGGCTCTGGGCGTCGGAAATGTGTACAGTCATTTCGAGGGTCCTCGTGTGCCCAGTGGGAGGCTACGGTCAGAGGACTGGCCTAAAATGGCAAGAAATGTCCAGCGGCGCAGCGCGTGAAATAGTCGCCGAGGCCGGTGGGCTATAGGCTTTGGTCCGCGGGGGTTGGGGTGGGGCGTTCGGGGCTCTGCGTCGGAATGGGTACACTTTTTCGAGAGTCCTCGCGGTGCCTGGGCTGGGAGGCTACGGTCAGAGGCCTGCCCTAAAATGGTAAAAAATGCCCAGCGGCGCCGCGCTTGAAATAGTCATCGAGGCCGGTGGGCTATAGCCTTTGGTCCCCGGGGGTTTGGGTGGGGTTTTAGGGGGCTCTTGTCGTCGAAAATGGGTACAGTCTTTACCAGGGTCCTCGTGTGCCCAGTGGGAGGCTACGGTAAGAAGCCTGCCCTAAAATGGCAAGAAATGTCCAGCGTCGCAGCGCGTGAAATAGTCGCCGAGGCCGGTGGGCTATAGGCTTTGGTCCGCGGGGGTTGGGGTGGGGCGTTCGGGGGTTCTGGGTGTCGGAAATGGGTACAGTCTTTTCGAGGGTCCTGGCGCGCCCAGTGGGAGGCTACGGTCCGGGCCTGCCCTAAAATGGCAAGAAATGCCCAGCGGCGCAGCGCGTGAAATAGTCGCCGAGGCCGGTGGGAGATAGAGTTTGGTCCGCGGGGGTTGGGGAGAGGGTTTAGGGGGCTCTGGTCGTCGGAAATTGGTACAGTCTTTTCGAGGGTCCTCGTGTGCCCAGTGGGAGGCTACGGTCAGAGGCCTGCCCTAAAATGGCAAGAAATGCCAAGCGGCGAAGCGCGTCAAATAGCCGCCGAGGCCGGTGGGCTATAGCCTTTGGTCCGCGGGGGTTGGGAGGGACGCTCGGTGCTCGGGCGCCCAAATGGCAGTCTTTTCGAGGGTCCTCGGTGCCTGTGGGAGGCTACGGTCAGAAGCCTGCCCTAAAATGGCAAGAAATGCCCAGCGGCGAAGCGCGTCAAATAGTCGCCGAGGCCGGTGGGCTATAGCCTTTTGTCCGCGGGGGTTGGGGAAGGTGTTTCGGGGGCTCTGGTCATCGGAAATGGGTACAGTCTTTTCGAGGGTCCTCGTGTGCCCAGTGGGAGGCTACGGTCAGAATCCTGCCCTAAAATGGCAAGACATGCCCAGCGGCGCAGCGCGTGAAATAGTCGCCGAGGCCGGTGGGCTATAGCCTTTGGTCCGGCTGGGGAGGGACGTCGGGGCTCCTGGGCGTCCAATGGCATGCAGTCTTTCGAGGGTCCTCGTGTCCAGTGGGAGGCTACGGTCAGATGCCTGCCCTAAAATGGCAATAAATGCCCAGCGGCGCAACGCTTGAAATAGTCAACGAGGCCGGTGGTCTATAGCCTTTGGTCCCCGGGCCTGGGCGGGTTTAGGGCTCTTGTCTCAAAATGGGTCTTTACCAGTGGTCCTCGTGGTGCCCAAAGTGGGAGGCTACGGTAAGAAGCCTGCCCTAAAATGGCAAGAAATGGCCGCAGCGCTGCGGAAATAGTCGCCGAGGCCGTGGGCTATAGCATTGGTCCGCCGGGGTGGGGCGTCGGGGTTCCGTGTCGGAAATGGGCGCCTTCGAGGGTCCCGCGCGCCAAAGGGGAGGCTACGGTCCGGCCTGCCCTTAAATTGCAAGAAATGCCCAGCGCGCAGCCGCCAGGAAATAGTCGCCGAGGCCGTGGGAGATGTAGTCATCCGGGGGCCGGGAGAGGTTTAGGGCCTGGTCGTCGGAAATTGGTACAGTCTTTTCGAGGGTCCTCGTGCCCAATGGGAGGCTACGGTCAGAAGCCTGCCCTAAATGGCAAGAAATGCCAAGCGCGGTTAAAATAGCCGAGGCCGGTGGGCTATAGCCTTGGTCCGCTGGGGTGGGAAGGTGTTTCGGGCCCGTCATCGGAAATGGGCGCCTTTTCGAGGGTCCTCGTGTGCCTGGGAGGCTACGGTCAAGCCTGCCCTAAATGGCAAGATATGCCCAGCGCGCAACGCGTGAAATAGTCGCCGAGGCCGTGGGCTATAGCCTCGGTCCGCTGGGGCCGGGGAGGACGCCTGGGGTTCTGGGCGTCCAAAATGGGTACAGTCTTTTCGAGGGTCCTCGTGTACCCAGTGGGAGGCTACGGTCAGAGGCCTGCCCTAAAATGGTAAAAAATGCCCAGCGGCGCAATGCTTGAAATAGTCATCGAGGCCGGTGGGCTATAGCCTTTGCTCCCCGGGGGTTTGGGCGGGGTTTTAGGGGGCTCTTGTCGTCGAAAATGGGTACAGTCTTTACAAGGGTCCTCGTGTGCCCAAAGTGGAGGCTACAAAGAAGCCTGCCCTAAAATGGCAAGAATGTCCAGCGTCAGAGCGCGGAAATAGTCGCCGAGGCCGGTGGGTTATAGGCATCGGGTCCGCTGGGGCGCGGGTGGGGCGCTCGCGGTTCCCGGTGTCGGAAATGGGTACAGTCTTTTCGAGGGTCCTGGCGCGCCCAGTGGGAGGCTACGGTCCGGGCCTGCCCTAAAATGGCAAGAAATGCCCAGCGCGCAGCTGGAAATAGTCCGAGGCCGTGGGAGATGAAGTTTGGTCCGCTGGGGTCGGGAGAGGGTTTAGGGCTCGCCGCCGGAAATTGGCGCCTTTTCGATGGTCCTGTGGGAGGCTACGGTCAGAGGCCTGCCTAAATGGCAAGAATGCCAAGCGCGCAGCTGCCAAATAGTCGCCGAGGTCGCGGGCTATAGCCTTTGGTCCGCTGGGGTCGGGGAAGGCGTTTCGGGGCCCGGGTCATCGGAAATGGTACAGTCTTTCGAGGGTCCTCGTGTGCCTGGGAGGCTTACGGTCGAAGCCTGCCCTAAATGGCAAGATACGCCCAGCGGTGCAACGCAGGAAATAGTCGCGAGGCCGGTGGGCTATAGCCTGGTCCGCGGGGGGGGAAGGACGCTCGGGGCTCGGGCGTCCGAAATGGGTACACAGTCTTTTCGAGGGTCCTCGTTCAGCTGGGGAGTTCACGTCGAGGCCTGCCTAAAATGGTAAAAATGCCCAGCGCGCAACGCTGAAATAGTCATCGAGGCCGGTGGGCTATAGCCTTGGTCCCCGGGTTCGGGCGGGTTTTAGGGGTTTTGTCGTCGAAAATGGGTACGCCTTTACAAGGGTCCTCGTAGCCTGGAGGCTACGTAAGAAGCCCGCCCTAAAATTGCAAGAAATGTCCAGCGTCGCAGCTGTGAAATAGTCAGCCGAGGCCGGTGGGCTATAGGCTTTGGTCCGCTGGGGTGGGCGCCTGGGGTTCTCGGGTGTCGGAAATGGGTACAGCCTTTTCGAGGGTCCCGCGCGCCAAAGGAGGCTACGGTCCGGGCCTCGCCCCTAAATGGCAAGAAATGCTCAGCGCAGCGTGAAATAGTCGCCGAGGCCGGTGGGCTATAGAGTTTGTTCCGCTGGGGTCAGAGGTTTAGGGGCTCGTCGCCGGAAATTGGTACAGCTTTTCGAGGGTCCTCGGTGCCCAGCTGGGAGGCTTACGGTCGAGGCCTGCCCTAAAATGGCAAGAAATGCCCAGCTGCTGCTGAACGGTCGCCGAGGCCGGTGGGCTATACCTTCGTCCGCTGGGGTTGGGAGGAAGTTCTGGGCCTGGCCGGAAATGGGTACAGTCTTTTCAAAGTTCTCGGTGCCTGGGAGGCTACGGTCGAGGCCTGCCCTAAAATGGTAAAATGCCCAGCGGCGCTGCGGAAATAGTCACCGAGGCCGGGCTATAGCCTTTGGTCCCCGGGCCGGGGAGGGTTTAGGGCTCTGGTCGCCGGAAATGTACAGTCTTTTCGAGGGTCCTCGTGGTGCCCAGCGGGAGGCTACGGTCAGAAGCGCGCGAATGGCAAGTAATGCCCAGCGCGCAGCGCTGAAATAGTCATCGAGGCCGTGGGCTATAGCCTTGGTCCGCTGGGATCGGGAGGGGTTTCGGGGCCTGGGTCGCCGAAATGGGTACGCTCTTTCGAGGGTCCTAGCCCAGGGAGGCTACGGTCAGAAGCCTGCTCTAAAATGGCAAGAATGCCAAGCGCAGGCCGGGCTATAGCCATTGGTTTGGGGCAGCTAAGGTGTTTGGGGGCGGTGCGCCTCATCGGAAATGGGTACAGTCTTTTCGAGGGTCCTCGTGTGCCCAGTGGGAGGCTACGGTCAGAAGCCTGCCCTAAAATGGCAAGACATGCCCAGCGGCGTAACGCGTGAAATAGTCGCCGAGGCCGCTGGGCTATAGCCTTTGGTCCGCGGGGGTTGGGGAGGAACGTTCGGGGGCTCTGGGCGTCCGAAATGGGTACAGTCTTTTCGAGGGTCCTCGTGTACCCAGTGGGAGGCTACGGTCAGAGGCCTGCCCTAAAATGGCAAGAAATGCCAAGCGGCGCAGCACGTGAAATAGTCACCGAGGCCGGTGGGCCACAGCCTTTGGTCCGCGGGGGTTGGGGAGGGGGTTTAGGGGGCTCTGTTCGTCGGAAATGGGTACAGTCTTTTCGAGGGTCCTCGTGTGCCCAGTGGGAGGCTACGGTCAGAGGCCTGCCCTAAAATGCCAAGAAATGCCCAGCGGCGAAGCGCATGAAACGGTCGCCGAGGCCGGTGGGCTATGGCCATTGGTCCGCGGGGGTTGGGGAGGGAGGTTCTGGGGCTCTGGGCGTCGGAAATGGATACAGTCTTTTTGAGAGTCCTCGTGTGCCCAGTGGGAGGCTACGGTCAGAGGCCTGCCCTAAAATGGCAAAAAATGCCAAGCGGCGCAGCGCGTGAAATAGTCATCGAGGCCGGTGGGCTATAGCCTTTGGTCCGCGGGGGTTTGGCCGGGGGTTTAGGGGGCTCTTGTTGTCGAAAATAGGTACAGTCTTTTCGAGGGTCCTCGTGTGCCCAGTGGGAGGCTACGGTCAGATGCTCGCCCTAAATGGCAAGAAATGCCCAACGCGCAGCGAAATAGTCGCCGAGGCCGTGGGCTAGCCTTGGTCCTCGGGGTTGGGAGGCGCTGGGTCTCAGGGCGTCCGAATGGGTACAGTCCTTCTCGAGGCCCCTGGTGCCCAGTGGGAGGCTGCGGCCAGAGGCCTGCCGAAAATGGCAAGAAATGCCCACCGCGGCGGTGAACGGTCGCCGAGGCCGGTGGGCTATAGCCTTCGTCCCGCGGGGTTGGGAGGAAGTTCTGGGCTCGGGCCGGAAATGGGACACAGTCTTTCGAGAGTCCTCATGTGCCCAGGAGGCTACGGTCAGAAGCCTGCCCTAAATGGCAAGAAATGCCAAGCGCGCAGCCAAATAGTCGCCGAGGCCGGGCTATAGCTTTGGTCCGCTGGGGTTGGGGAAGGTGTTTCGGGGCCTCGTCATCGAAATGGGTACAGTCTTTCGAGGGTCCTCAGCCCAGCTGGGAGGCTACGGTCAGAAGCCTGCAAAATGGCAAGACATGCCCAGCGCGCAACGCTGGTGAAATAGTCGCCGAGGCCGGTGGGCTATAGCCTGGTCCGCTGGGCCGGGAGGGACGCCTGGGGCCCGGCGCCGAAATGGGTACAGTCTATTCGAGAGTCCTCATGTGACCAGTGGGAGGCTACGGCAGAGGCCTGCCCTAAAATGGTAAAATGCCCACCGCGGTTGCTGGAAACGGTCGCCGAGGCCGGTGGGCTATACCTTCGGCCCGCTGGGTTGGGGAGGAAGTTCGGGGCTCGGCCGGAAATGGGTACAGTCTTTTCGAGAGTCCTCGTGTGCCCAGTGGGAGGCTACGGTCAGAGGCCTGCCCTAAAATGGTAAAAAATGCCCAGCGGCGCAGCGCTTGAAATAGTCATCGAGGCCGGTGGGCTATAGCCTTTGGTCCGCGGGGGTTTGGCCGGGGGTTTAGGGGGCTCTTGTTGTCGAAAATAGGTACAGTCTTTTCGAGGGTCCTCGTGTGCCCAGTGGGAGGCTACGGTCAGATGCCTGCCCTAAAATGGCAAGAAATGCCCAACGGCGCAGCGCGGGAAATAGTCTCCGAGGCCGGTGGGCTATAGCCTTTGGTCCTCGGGGGTTGGGGAGGCGTCGGGGCCTCGGTGTCCAAATGGTACAGTCTTCGGAAAGGCCCCTGTGCCCAGGGAGGCTACGGTCAGAGGCCTGCCTTAAATGGCAAGAAATACCCACCGCGGTTGCGTGAACGGTCGCCGAGGCCGGTGGGCTATACCTCGTCCGCTGGGTCGGGAGGGAAGTTCTGGGGCCTGCGCCGGAAATGGGCAGTCTTTCGAGGGTCCTCGTGTGCCTGGAGGCTACGTCAGAGGCCTGCCCTAAAATGCCAAGAAATGCCCAGCGCGGCGCTGGAAACGGTCGCCGAGGCCGGTGGGCGGCCTTTGGTCCGCTGGGTCGGGAGGGAGGTTCTGGGCCTGGGCGCCGGAAATGGATACATGCCTTTTGAGAGTCCTCGTAGCCCAGTGAGGCTACGGTCAGAGGCTCTGCCCTAAAATGGCAAAATGCCAAGCGCGCAGCGTGAAATAGTCGCCGAGTCCGTGGGCTATAGCCTTCGGTCCGGGGTTGGGAAGGTGTTTGGGCCTGGGTCATCGGAAATGGGTACAGTCTTTTCGAGGGTCTCGTGCCTGGGGAGGCTACGGTCAGAAGCTCGCCCTAAAATGGCAAGACATGCCCAGCGCGCAACGCTGCGGAAATAGTCGCCGAGGCCGGTGGCCATAGCCTTTGGTCCGCGGGGTGGGAGGACGCTCGCGGCTCGATGCCAAATGGGTGCCTTTTCGAGGGTCCTCGTACCTGGGGAGAGGCCACGGCCGAGGCCTGCCCTAAATGGTAAAATGCCCAGCGCGCAACGCTTGAAATAGCATCGAGGCCGGTGGGCTATAGCTTTGGTCCGCGGGGGCCGGGGAGGAGGTTCGCCTGGCGCTCGGAAATGGGTACAGCCTTTTCGAGAGTCCTCAGCCTGGGAGGCTACGGTCAGAAGCGCCCTAAATGGCAAGAAATGCCAAGGGCGAGCGCACAAATAGTCGCCGAGGCCGGTGGCTATAGCCTTTGGTCCGCGGGGGTCGGGAAGGTGTTTCGGGCTCGTCATCGGAAATGGGCACGCCTTTTCGAGGGTCGTCGGTGCCCAGTGAGGCTACGGTCGGCCTGCCATAAAATGGCAAGACATGCCCCGCCGAGCAACGCGTTAAATAGTCGCCTAGGCCGGTGGCTATAGCCTGGTCCGCTGGGGTTGGGCAGGACGCTCGGGCTCGGGCGTCCGAATGGCAGTCTTTCGAGGGTCCTCGTGGTACCCAGTGAGGCTACGGCCGAGGCCCCGCCAAATGGTAAAAATGCCCAGCGCGCAACGCTGAAATAGTCATCGAGGCCGGTGGCTATAGCCTTTGGTCCCCGGGGTTTTGGGGGGGTTGCGGGGCTCTTGTCACGAAATGGGTACAGTCTTTACAAGGGTCCTCGTGTGCCCAGTGGGAGGCTACGGTAAGAAGCCTGCCCTAAAATGGCAAGAAATGTCCAGCGTCGCAGCGCGTGAAATAGTCGCCGAGGACGGTGGGCTATAGGCTTTGGTCCGCGGGGGTTGGGGTGGGGCGTTCGGGGGCTCTGGGTGTCGGAAATGGGTACACTCTTTTCGAGAGTCCTCGTGTGCCCAGTGGGAGGCTACGGTCAGAGGCCTGCCCTAAAATGGTAAAAAATGCCCAGCGGCGCCGCGCTTGAAATAGTCATCGAGGCCGGTGGGCTATAGCCTTTGGTCCCCGGGGGTTTGGTCGGGTTTGCGGGGCCTTTTTCGTCGGAAATGGGTACAGTCTTTTCGAGGCTCCTCGTGTGCCCAGTGCGAGGCTACGGTTAGAGCCCTGCCCTAAAATGGCAAGAAATGCCCGGCGGCGCAGCGCGCAAAATAGTCACCGAGGCCGGTGGGCTATAGCCTTTGGTCCGCGGGGGTTGGGAGGGGCTGGGGCCCGGCCGCCAGAAATGGGTACAGTCTTTTCTAGGCTCCTCGTGTCCCCAGTGCGAGGGTACGGTCAGAGGCCTGCCCTAAAATGGCAAGAAATGCCCAGCGGCGCAGCGCGCGAAATAGTCGCCGAGGCCGGTGGGCTATAGCCTTTTGGTCCGCGGGGGTTGAGGAGGGGGGTTCGGGAGATCTGGGTGTCGGAAATGGTTACAGTCGTTTCGAGGCTCCTCGTGTGCCCAGTGGGAGGCTACGGTCAGACGCCTGTCCTAAAATGGCAAGACATGCCCAGCGCGCAGCGCATGAAATAGTCACCGAGGCCGTGGCTATAGCCTTTGGTCCGCTGGGGATTGGGAGCTACGTTAGGGGTGTCCTGTCGTCAGAAATGGGTACAGTCTTTTCGAGGGTCCTAGTGTGCCCAGTGGGAGGCTACGGTCAGAAGCCTGCCCTAAAATGGCAAGAAATGCCAAGCGGCGCAGCACGTCAAATAGTCGCCGAGGCCGGTGGGCTATAGCCTTTGGTTCGCGGGGGTTGGGGAAGGTGTTTCGGGGGCTCTGGTCATCGGAAATGGGTACAGTCTTTTCGAGGGTCCTTGTGTGCCCAGTGGGAGGCTACGGTCAGAAGCCTGCCCTAAAATGGAAAGACATGCCCAGCGGCGTAACGCGTGAAATAGTCGCCGAGGCCGCTGGGCTATAGCCTTTTGTCCGCGGGGGTTGGGGAGGAACGTTCGGGGGCTCTGGGCGTCCGAAATGGGTACAGTCTTTTCGAGGGTCCTCGTGTACCCAGTGGGAGGCTACGGTCAGAGGCCTGCCCTAAAATGGCAAGAAATGCCAAGCGGCGCAGCGCGTCAAATAGTCGCCGAGGCCGGTGGGCTATAGCCTTTGGTCCGCGGGGGTTGGGGAAGGTGTTTCGGGGGCTCTAGTCATCGGAAATGGGTACAGTCTTTTCGAGGGTCCTCGTGTGCCCATTGGGAGGCTACGGTCAGAGGCCTGCCCTAAAATGCCAAGAAATGCCCAGCGGCGAAGCGCGTGAAACGGTCGCCGAGGCCGGTGGGCTATACCCTTTCGTCCGCGGGGGGTGGGAGGAGGTCTGGGGCTCGGCCGGAAATGGATACAGTCTTGAGAGTCCTCGTGCCTGGGCCGAGGTTACGGTCGAGGTCGCCCTAAAATGGCAAAAATGCCAAGCGCGCAGCGCGTGAAATAGTCATCGAGGCCGGTGGGCTATAGCCTCGGTCCGCTGGGGTTTGGCCGGGGTTTAGTTTTGTTGTCGAAAATAGGTAGTCTTTTCGAGGGTCCTCGTAGCCCAGGGGGAGGTTACGGCCAGATGCCTGCCCTAAATGGCAAGAAATGCCCAACGGCGCAGCGCTGAATAGTCTCCGAGGTGGCAGCCTTCGTCCTGGGCCGGGGGAGGGCGCTCGGGGCTCGCTGGCGTCCCGAATGGGTACAGTCTTCCGAACGCCCCTCGCAGCCTGAGTGGGAGGCTACGGTCAGAGGCCTGCCCTAAATGGCAAGAATGCCCAGCGACGCAGCGCGGAAATAGTCACCGAGGGCTGGCAGGCTTGGGTCCGCGGGGTTGGGGTGGGGGGTACCGGGGCTCTGGGTGTCGGAAATGGGTACAGTCTTTTGAGGGTCTCGCGCTCAAAGGGCAGGTTACGGTCAGGCCTGCCCTAAAATGGCAAGAAATGCCCATTGGCGCAGCGCGTGAAATAGTCGCCGAGGCCGGTGGGCTATAAAGTCGGTCCGCGGGTTGGGAGAGGGTTTGGGGCTCTGGTCACCGGAAATAGGTACAGCCTTTTCGAGGGTCCTCGTGGTGCCCAAAGTGAGGCTACGGTCAGACGACCGCCCTAAATGGCAAAATGCCCAGCGAAAGCACGTGAAATAGTCACCGAGGCCGTGGGCTATACCTGGTCCGCGGGCGGGGTTTAGGATCTGTCGCCAAAAATAGTACAGTCTTTTCGATTGTCCTCGTAGCCCGGGGAGGCTACGGCCGAAGCTCGCTTAAAATGGCAAGATATGCCCAGCGGCGCAGTGCGTGAAATAGTCGCCAAGGCCGGGGCTATAGCCTTGGCCCGCGGGTCGGGAAGGTGTTTCGGGGCTCGGTCATCGGAAATGGCAGTTTATCGAGGGTCCTCGGTGCCCAGCTGGAGGCTACGGTCAAGCTCGCCTAAAATGGCAAGACATGCCCAGCGCTAACGCAACGTGAAATAGTCGCCGAGGCCGGTGGCTATAGCCTGGTCCGCTGGGGTCGGGAGGACGTCGGGGCGGCCCAAAATGGGTACAGTCTTTTCGAGGGTCCTCGTACCCAAAGGGAGGCTACGTCAGAGGCCTGCCCCAAAATGGCAAGAAATGCCTCAGCGCGAAAGGCGAAAATAGTCACCGAGGCCGCGGGCTATAGCCTTTTGGTCCGCAGGGTTAGGGGCGGGTTTAGGGGGCTCTGATCGTCACAGTACAGCTTTTCGAGGGTCCTTGTGCCCAGCTGAGGTTACACCAGAAGCTCGCCTAAATGGCAAGACATGCCCAGCGGCGCAGCGCGGTGAAATAGTCGCGAGGTCGCGGGCCATAGCCTCGGTCCGCTGGGGCCGGGGAGAGGGTTAGGGGCTCGCCGCTCAAAATGGGTACATTTTTAGCGGTCCTCGTAGCCTGGGAGGCTTACGGCCAAGCATGCCGTAAAATGGCAAGTAATGCCCAGTGGCGCAGCGCGGGAAATAGTCACCGAGGCTGGTGGGCTATAGCCTTTGGTCCGCGGGGGTTGGGGAGGGGGTTTCGGGGACTCTGGTCGTCGGAAATGGGTACAGTCTTTTCGAGGGTCCTCGTGTGCCCAGTGGGTGGCTACGGTCAGTGGCCTGACCTAAAATGGCAAGAAATGCCCAGCGGCGCAGCGCGTGAAATAGTCACCGAGGCCGGTGGGCTATAGCCTTTGGTCCGCAGGGGTTAGGGCGGGGGTTTAGGGGGCTCTTGTCGTCGAAAATAGGTACAGTATTTTCGAGGGTCCTTGTGTGCCCAGTGGGAGGCTACGGTCAGAAGCCTGCCCTAAAATGGCAAGACATGCCCAGCGGCGCAGCGCGTGAAATAGTCGCGAGGCCGGTGGGCTATAGCCTTTGGTCCGCGGGGGTTGGGGAGAGGGTTTAGGGGGCTCTCGTCGTCTAAAATGGGTACAGTCTTTTAAAGGGTCCTCGTGTGCCCAGTGGGAGGCTACGGTCAGAGGCCTGCCCTAAAATGGCAATAACTGCCCAGTCAGCAGCGCGTGAAATAGTCACCGAGGCCGGTGGGCTATAGCCTTTGGTCCGCGGGGGTTGGGGAGGGAGTTTAGGGGGTTCTGGTCGTCGGAAATGGGTACAGTCTTTTCGAGGGTCCTCGTGTGCCCAGTGGGAGGCTACGGTCAGAAGCATGCCGTAAAATACCAAGTAATGCCCAGCGGCGCAGCGCGTGAAATAGTCACCGAGGCCGGTTGGCTATAGCCTTTGGTCCGCGGGGGTTGGGGAGGGGGTTTCGGGGGCTCTGGTCGTCGGAAATGGGTACAGTCTTTTCGAGGGTCCTCGTGTGCCCAGTGGGTGGCTACGGTCAGACGCCTGCCCTAAAATGGCAAAAAATGCCCAGCGGCGCAGCACGTGAAATAGTCACCGAGGCCGGTGGGCTATTGCCTTTGGTCCGCGGGGGTTTGGGCGGGGGTTTAGGGGGCTCTTTTCGTCGAAAATAGGTACAGTCTTTTCGAGGGTCCTCGTGTGCCCAGTGGGAGGCTACGGTCAGAAGCCTGGCCTAAAATGGCAAGACATGCCTAGCGGCGCATCGCGTGAAATAGTCGCCGAGGCCGGGGGGCTATAGCCTTTGGTCCGCGGGGGTTGGGGAAGGTGTTTCGGGGGCTCTGGTCATCCGAAATGGGTACAGTCTTATCGAGGGTCCTCGTATGACCAGTGGGAGGCTACGGTCAGAAGCCTGCCCTAAAATGACAAGACATGCCCAGCGGCGCAACGCGTGAAATAGTCGTCGAGGCCGGTGGGCTATAGCCTTTGGTCCGCGGGGGTTGGGGAGGGACGTTCGGGGGCTCTGGGAGTCCGAAATGGGTACAGTCTTTTCGAGGGTCCTCGTGGTACCCAGGGGAGGCTGTCATAGGCCTGCCTTAAATGGCAAGAAATGCCCAGCGCGCAGCGGGAAATAGTCACCGAGGCCGGTGGGGCTATAGCCTTTGGTCCGCTGGGGTTGGGAGGGGTTTCGGGCCCGTCGTCGGAACTGGGTACAGCCATTTCGACGGACCTCGTGTGCCCAGTGGGAGGCTACGGTCATACGCATACCATAAAACGGGAATTTATGTCAAGCGTCTGAGCGCAAGAAATAGTCACCGAGGCCGGTGGGCTATAGCCTTTGGTCCGAGATCGGGAGGGGCTTAGGGGCTCGGTCGCCGGAAATGGGTACAGTCTTTGCGAGGGTCGTCGCAGGCCCAGTGGGAGGCTACGGTCAGAATCATGCCGAAATGGCAAGTAATGCCCAGCGCGCAGCTGGGTGAAATAGTCACCGAGGCCGGTGGGCTATAGCCTCGGGTCCGCGGGGATTGGGAGGGGTTTCTGGGGCCTGCTCACGCCTTTTGAGGGCATGCCTTTGAGGGACCTAGTGTGCCCAGTGGGAGGCTATGGTCAGAAGCCTGCCCTAAAATGGCAAGAAATGCCATGCGGGGCAGCGCGTCAAATTGACACCGAGGCCGGTGGGCTATAGCCTTTTGTCCGCGGGGGTTGGGGAAGGTGTTTCGGGGGCTCTGGTCATCGGAAATGGGTACAGTCTTTACGAGGGTCCTCATGTGCCCAGTGGGAGGCTACGGTCAGAAGCCTGCCCTAAAATGGTAAGAAATGGCCAGCGGCGCAGCGCGGGAAATAGTCGCCGAGGCCGGTGGGCTATAGGCTTTGGTCCGCGGGGGTTGGGGAAGGTGTTTCGGGGGCTCTGGTCATCGGAAATGGGTACAGTCTTTTCGAGGGTCCTCGTGTCCCCAGTGGGAGGCTACGGTCAGAAGCCTGCCCTAAAATGGTAAGAAATGGCCGGCGGCGCAACGCGTGAAATAGTCGTCGAGGCCGGTGGGCTATAGCCTTTGGTCCGCGGGCTCGGGAGGACGCGGGGCCTGCCGCCGGAAATGGGTACAGTCTTTTCGAGGGTCCTCGTGTGCCCAGTGGGTGGCTACGGTCAGACGCCTGCCCTAAAATGGCAAAAAATGCCCAGCGGCGCAGCACGTGAAATATTCACCGAGGCCGGTGGGCTATAGACTTTGGTCCGCGGGGGTTGGTGACAGGGTTTCGGGGGCTCTGGTCGTCGGAAATGGATACAGTCTTTTCGAGGGTCCTCGTGTGCCCAGTGGGAGGCTACGGTCAGACGCCTGCCCTAAAATGGCAAAAAATGCCCAGCGGCGCAGCACGTGAAATAGTCACCGAGGCCGGTGGGTTTTAGCCTTTGGTCCGCGGGGGTTGGGGAAGGTGTTTCGGGGGCTCTGGTCATCGGAAATGGGTACAGTCTTTTCGAGGGTCCTCGTGTCCCCAGTGGGAGGCTACGGTCAGAAGCCTGCCCTAAAATGGCAAAAAATGCCCAGCGGCGCAGCACGTGAAATATTCACCGAGGCCGGTGGGCTATAGCCTTTGGTCCGCGGGGGTTGGGGAAGGTGTTTCGGGGGCTCTGGTCATCGGAAATGGGTACAGTCTTTTCGAGGGTCCTCGTGTCCCCAGTGGGAGGCTACGGTCAGAAGCCTGCCCTAAAATGGCAAGACATGCCCAGCGGCGCAGCACGAGAAATAGTTACCGAGGCCGGTGGGCTATAGCCTTTGGTCCGCGAGGGTTGGGGAGGGGGTTTCAGGGGCTCTGGTCGTCGGAAATGGGTACAGTCTTTTCGAGGGTCCTCGTGTGCCCAGTGGGAGGCTACGGTCAGACGCCTGCCCTAAAATGGCAAAAAATGCCCAGCGGCGCAGCACGTGAAATAGTCACCGAGGCCGGTGGGCTATAGCCTTTGGTCCGCGGGGGTTGGGGAAGGTGTTTCGGGGGCTCTGGTCATCGGAAATGGGTACAGTCTTTTCGAGGGTCCTCGTGTGCCCAGTGGGAGGCTACGGTCAGAAGCCTGCCCTAAAATGGCAAGACATGCCCAGCGGCGCAGCGCGTGAAATAGTCGCCGAGGCCGGTCGGCTATAGCCTTTGGTCCGCGGGGGTTGGGGAGGGACGTTCGGGGGCTCTGGGTGTCCGAAATGGGTACAGTCTTTTCGAGGGTCCTCTTGTACCCAGTGGGGGGCTACGGTCAGAGGCCTGCCCTAAAATGGCAAGAAAAGCCCAGCGGCGCAGAGCGGGAAATAGTCACCGAGGCCGGTGGGCTATAGCCGTCCGCTGGGGCCGGGGGTTTCGGGGCCTGGCCGGAAATGGGTACAGCCTTTTTCGAGAGTCCTCGGTGCCCGCGGCGAGGCTACGTCGTCGAGGCCTGCCCAAAATCGCAAGAAATGCCCAGCGCGCAAAGACGTGAAATAGTCGCCGAGGCCGGTGGGCTATAGCCTTTGGTCCGCGGGGGCTGGGAGAGGGTTTAGGGCTCTTGTCACGAAAAATGGGTACAGTTTTCGAGGATCCTCATGTGCCTGGGTGAGGCTACGGTCAGAAGCCCGTCCCTAAAATCGCAAGAAATGCGCGCAGCTGCGGAAATAGTCACCGAGGCCGTGGGCTATAGCCTTTGGTCCGCGGGGTTGGGAGGGGTTTAGGGCCTGGTCGCCGGAAATGGGTACACCTTTTGAAGGGTCCTCGGTGCCTGGGTGAGGCTACGGTCAAGCCCGCCCTAAAATGGCAAGACATACCCAGCGCGCAGCGTGAAATAGTCACCGAGGCCGGGCGGGCTATAGCCTTGGTCCGCTGGGGTTGGGGAGGGGTTTAGGGGCCCGCCGGAAATGGGTACACCTTTTCAAGGGTCCTCGTGCCTAGTTGAGGCTACGTCAAGTTTCCTTATAATGGTTGAAATGTCCCGCGCGCAGCGCGAAATAGTCGCCGAGGCCGGGGCTATAGCCTTTGGTCCGCGGGGCTGGGAGGCGTCGGGGCCTGTGTCGGAAATGGGTAAAGTCTTTCGAGGGTCCTCGTGTGCCTGGGGGCTACGGCCGAGGCCTGTCCCTAAAATGGTAAGAAATACCCAGCGCAGCGCGGGAAATAGTCACCGAGGCCGAGGGCTATAGCCTTTGGTCCGCGGGGGTTGGGGGGGGTTTAGGGGGCTCTGGTCGTCGGAAATGGGTACAGTCTTTTCGAGGGTCCTCGTGTGCCCAGTGGGAGGCTACGGTCAGAAGCCTGCCCTAAAATGGCAAGACATGCCCAGCGGCGCAGCGCGTGAAATAGTCGCCGAGGCCGGTCGGCTATAGCCTTTGGTCCGCGGGGGTTGGGGAGGGACGTTCGGGGGCTCTGGGTGTCCGAAATGGGTACAGTCTTTTCGAGGGTCCTCGTGTACCCAGTGGGGGATTACGGTCAGAGGCCTGCCCTAAAATGGCAAGAAAAGCCCAGCGGCGCAGAGCGGGAAATAGTCACCGAGGCCGGTGGGCTATAGCCATTGGTCCGCGGGGGCTGGGGGTTTCGGGCCTGTCACGAAATGGGTACAGTTTTGAGGACCTAGTGCCCAGCTGGGAGGCTACGGTCAAGCCCGCCCTAAAATCGCAAGAAATGCCCAGCGCGAGCGCTGCGGAAATGGTCGCCGAGGCCGTGGGCTATAGCCTTGGTCCGCTGGGGCCGGGAGGGTATTCGGGGCCTGGGTGTCGGAAATGGTTACGCCTTTTCGAGGGTCTCGTGGTGCCCAAGTGGGAGGCTACGGTTGAGGCCCGCCCTAAAATGGCAGGAAATGTCTAGCGCCCAAGGTGAAATAGTCGCCGAGGCCGGTGGGCTATAGCCTTGGTCCACGGGCCGGGAGGGCGTCGGGGCCTGGGTGTCGGAAATGGGTTCAGTCTTTTCAAGGGACCTCGTGCCTGGGGTGGGGGCTACGGTCAGAAGCCCGTCCCTAAAATCGCAAGAATGCCCAGCGCAGCGCGTGAAATAGTCACCGAGGCCGGTGGGCTATAGCCTTTGGTCCGGCGGGGTTGGGGAGGGGTTTACGGGCTCGTCATCGGAAATGAGTACAGCCTTTTCGAGGCTCATCGGTGCCTGCTGGAGGCTACGGCCGAAGTCCGCCCTATAATGGCTATAAATGTCAGCGCGCAGCGTGAAATAGTCCGCCGAGGTCGGTGGGCTATAGCCTTGGTCCGCGGGGCTGGGAGGGTATTCGGGGCCTGGGTGTCGAAATCGTTACAGCTTTTTCGAGGGTCCTCGTGGTGCCCAGGGAGGCTACGGTCCGAGGCCCCGCCCTAAATGGCAGAATGTCTAGCGCCCAACAAGGTGAAATAGTCGCCGAGGCCGGTGGGCTACCTTTGGTCCACGGGCCGAGGAGGGCGCCTGGCTCGTGTCGGAAATGGGTTCAGCCTTTTCAAGGGTCCTCGTGCCCAGGGGGGCTACGGTCAAGCCCGTCCTAAAATCAGAAGAAATGCCCAGCGCGCAGCGGTGAAATGGTCGCCGAGGCCGTGGTTATAGCCTGTCCGCTGGGCCGGGGAGGGTATTCGGGGCCTGGGTGTCGGAAATGGTTACAGTCTTTTCAAGGTTCCTCGTGTGCCCAAAGGGGAGGCTACGGTCGAGGCCCCGCCTCAAAATGGCAGGAAATGTCTAGCGCCCAACAGGTGAAATAGTCCGCCGAGGCCGGTGGGCTATAGCCTTGGTCCACGGGGCCGAGGAGGGGCGTCGGCCTGGGTGTCGGAAATGGGTTCAGTCTTTCAAGGGTCCTCGTGCCTGGGGCTACGGCCAGAAGCCCGCCCTAAAATCGCAAGAAATGCCCAGCGCGCGCTGAAATGGTCGCCGAGGCCGGTGGCTATAGCCTTTGGTCCGCTGGGGCCGAGGGGTATTCGGGGGCTCTGGGTGTCGGAAATGGTTACAGTCTTTTCGAGGGTCCTCGTGTGCCCAGTGGGAGGCTACGGTCAGAGGCCTGCCCTAAAATGGCAGGAAATGTCTAGCGGCCCAGCGCGTGAAATAGTCGCCGAGGCCGGTGGGCTATAGCCTTTGGTCCGAGGGGGTTGGGGACAGGGTTTCGGGGGCTCTGGTCGTCGGAAATGGGTTCAGTCTTTCCGAGGGTCCTCGTGAGCCCAGTGGGAGGCAACGGTCAGAAGCCTGCCCTAAAATGGCAAGACATGCCCAGCGGCGCAACGCGTGAAATAGTCGTCGAGGCCGGTGGGCTATAGCCTTTGGTCCGCGGGGGTTGGGTAGGGACGTTCGGGGGCTCTGGTTGTCGGAAATGGGTACAGTCTTTTCGAGGGTCCTCGTGTGCCCAGTGGGTGGCTACGGTCAGACGCCTGCCCTAAAATGGCAAAAAATGCCCAGCGGCGCAGCCCGTGAAATATTCACCGAGGCCGGTGGGCTATAGCCTTTGGTCCGAGGGGGTTGGGGACAGGGTTTCGGGGGCTCTGGTCGTCGGAAATGGATACAGTCTTTTTGAGGGTCCTCGTGTGCCCAGTGGGAGGCTACGGTCAGACGCCTGCCCTAAAATGGCAAAAAATGCCCAGCGGCGCAGCACGTGAAATAGTCACCGAGGCCGGTGGGCTATATCCTTTGGTCCGCGGGGGTTGGGGAAGGTGTTTCGGGGGTTCTGGTCATCGGAAATGGGTACAGTCTTTTCGAGGGTCCTCGTGTGCCCAGTGGGAGGCTACGGTCAGAAGCCTGCCCTAAAATGGCAAGACATGCCCAGCGGCGCAGCGCATGAAATAGTCGCCGAGGCCGGTGGGCTATAGCCTTTGGTCCGCGGGGGTTGGGGAGGGGCGTTCGGGGCTCTGGGTGTCCGAAATGGGTACAGTCTTTTCGAGGGTCCTCGTGTGCCCAGTGGGAGGCTACGGTCAGAGGCCTGCCCTAAAATGGCAAGAAATACCCAGCGGCGCAGCGCGGGAAATAGTCACCGAGGGCGGTGGGCTATAGCCTTTGGTCCGCGGGGGTCAGAGGGGTTTCAGTGGGCTCGCCGGAAATGGGTACAGCGAGGGTCCTCGTGGTGCCTGGGGAGGGTACGGGTCAGACGCCGCCCCTAAAATGGCAAAAATGCCCAGCCGCGCAGCACGTGAAATAGTCACCGAGGCCGTGGCTATATCCTTGGTCCGGGGTTGGGGAAGGTGTTTCGGGGGCTCTGGTCGTCGGAAATGGGTACAGTCTTTTCGAGGGTCCTCGTGTGCCCAGTGGGAGGCTACGGTCAGAAGCCTGCCCTAAAATGGCAAGACATGCCCAGCGGCGCAGCGCATGAAATTGTCGCCGAGGCCGGTCTGCTATAGCCTTTGGTCCGCGGGGGTTGGGGAGGGACGTTCGGGGGCTCTGGGTGTCCGAAATGGGTACAGTCTTTTCGAGGGTCCTCGTGTGCCCAGTGGGAGTCTACGGTCAGAAGCCTGCCCTAAAATGGCAAGACATACCCAGCGGCGCAGCGCGGGAAATAGTCACCGAGGCCGGTGGGCTATAGCCTTTGGTCCGCGGGGGTTGGGGAGGGGGTTTCAGGGGCTCTGGTCGTCAGAAATGGGTACAGTCTTTTCGAGGGTCCTCGTGTACCCAGTGGGAGGCTACGGTCAGACGCCTTCCCTAAAATGGCAAAAAATGCCCAGCGGCGCAGCACGTGAAATAGTCACCGAGGCCGGTGGGCTATAGCCTTTGGTTCGCGGGGGTTGGGGAAGGTGTTTTCGGCCTCATCGAAATGGGGTACAGTCTTTTCGAGGGTCCTCGTGTTCCCAGTGGGAGGCTACGGTCAGAAGCCTGCCCTAAAATGGCAAGACATGCCCAGCGGCGCAGAGCGTGAAATAGTCACCGAGGCCGGTGGGCTATAGCCGTTGGTCCGCTGGGGCCGGGGGGTTTCGGGCCCGTCGTCGGAAATGGGTACAGCCTTTTCGAGAGTCCTCGTGTGCCCAGTGGGAGGCTACGGTCAGAGGCCTGCCTAAAATGCGAGTGAAATAGTCATCGAGGCCGGTGGGCTATAGCCTGGTCCGCTGGGCTCATGGGGTTTAGGGGCTCTTGTCATCGAAAATGGGTACAGTTTTTCGAGGGTCCCTGTGCCCGCGGGAGGCTACGGTCCGAAGCCTGCCCTAAAATGGCAAGACATGCCCAGCGGCGCAGCGCGTGAAATAGTCGCCGAGGCCGGTGGGCTATAGCCTTTGGTCCGCGGGGGTGGGGGAGGGACGTTCGGGGGCTCTGGTCGTCGGAAATGGGTACAGTCTTTTCGAGGGTCCTCGTGTGCCCAGTGGGTGGCTACGGTCAGACGCCTGCCCTAAAATGGAAAAAAATGCCCAGCGGCGCAGCCCGTGAAATATTCACCGAGGCCGGTGGGATATAGCCTTTGGTCCGCGGGGGTTGGGGAGGGGGTTTAGGGGGCTCTGGTCGTCGGAAATGGGTACAATCTTTTCAAGGGTCCTCGTGTGCCCAGTTGGAGGCTACGGTCAGAAGCCTGCCCTATAATGGCTGGAAATGTCTAGCGGCGCAGCGCGTGAAATAGTCGCCGAGGCCGGTGGGCTATAGCCTTTGGTCCGCGGGGCCGGGAGGGCGCTCGGGGCCCGGGTGTCGGAAATGGTACAGTCTTTTCGAGGGTCCTCGTGCCTGGGCGGGAGGCAACGGTCGAAGCCTGCCCTAAATGGCAAGACATGCCCAGTGGCGCAACGCGTGAAATAGTCGCCGAGGCCGGTGGGCTATAGCCTTTGGTCCGCGGGGCCGGGGAGGGACGCCTGGGCTCGCCGCCGGAAATGGGTACAGTCTTTTCGAGGGTCCTCGTGTGCCCAGTGGGTGGCTACGGTCAGACGCCTGCACTAAAATGGCAAGACATGCCCAGCGGCGCAGCGCGGGAAATAGTCACCGAGGCCGGTGGGCTATAGCCTTTGGTCCGCGAGGGTTGGGGAGGGGGTTTCAGGGGCTCTGGTCGTCGGAAATGGGTACAGTCTTTTCGAGGGTCCTCGTGTACCCGGTGGGAGGCTACGGTCAGACGCCTGCCCTAAAATGGCAAAAAATGCCCAGCGGCGCAGCACGTGAAATAGTCACCGAGGCCGGTGGGCTATAGCCTTTGGTCCGCGGGGGTTGGGGAAGGTGTTTCGGGGGCTCTGATCATCGGAAATGGGTACAGTCTTTTCGAGGGTCCTCGTGTGCCCAGTGGGAGGCTACGGTCAGAAGCCTGCCCTAAAATGCGCGTGAAATAGTCATCGAGGCCGGTGGGCTATAGCCTTTGGTCCGCGGGGGTTTGGGCGGGGGTTTAGGGGGCTCTTGTCATCGAAAATGGGTACAGTCTTTTCGAGGGTCCTCATGTGCCCAGTGGGAGGCTACGGTCAGAAGCCTGCCGTAAAATTGCAAGAAATGCCCAGCGGCGCAGCGCGTGAAATAGTCACCGAGGCCGGTGGGCTATAGCCTTTGGTCCGCGGGGGTTGGGGAGGGGGTTTAGGGCTCGGTCGCCGGAAATGGGTACACCTTTCAAGGGTCCTCGTGTGCCTGGGCTGAGGCTACGGTGAGAAGCCTGCACTATAATGGCTGGAAATGTCTAGCGCGCAGCGGAAATAGTCGCCGAGGCCGTGGGCTATAGCCTGGTCCGCGGGTCGGGAGGGCGCTCGGGGCCTGGGTGTCGGAAATGGGTACCGTCATTTCGAGGGTACTCGTGCCCGGGAGGCAACGGTCGAAGCCCGCCCTAAAATGGCAAGACATGCCCAGCGCGCAACGCGTGAAATAGTCGCCGAGGCCGGTGGGCTATAGCCTTTGGTCCGCTGGGCCGGGAGGACGCTCGGGCCGGTCGCCGGAAATGGGTACAGTTTTTTCGAGGGTCCTCGTGCCCGCGGGTGGTACGGCCGACGCCGCCCTAAAATGGCAAGACATGCCCAGCGGCGCGCAGCTCGGTAAATAGTCACCGAGGCCGATGGGCTATAGCCTTTGGTCCGCGAGGGTTGGGGAGCGGGTTTCAGGGGCTCTGGTCGTCAGAAATGGGTACAGTCTTTTCGAGGGTCCTCGTGTACCCAGTGGGAGGCTACGGTCAGACGCCTTCCCTAAAATGGCAAAAAATGCCCAGCGGCGCAGCACGTGAAATAGTCACCGAGGCCGGTGGGCTATAGCCTTTGGTCCGCGGGGGTTGGGGAAGGTGTTTCGGGGGCTCTGGTCATCGGAAATGGGTACAGTCTTTTCGAGGGTCCTCGTGTGCCCAGTGGGAGGCTACGGTCAGAAGCCTGCCCTAAAATGGCAAGAAAAGCCCAGCGGCGCAGAGCGGGAAATAGTCACCGAGGCCGGTGGGCTATAGCCTTTGGTCCGCGGGGGTTGGGGAGGGGGTTTCGGGGGCTCTGGTCGTCGGAAATGGGTACAGCCTTTTCGAGAGTCCTCGTGTGCCCAGTGGGAGGCTACGGTCAGAGGCCTGCCTAAAATGCGCGTGAAATAGTCATCGGGGCCAGTGGGCTATAGCCTTTGGTCCGCGGGGGTTGGGCGGGTTTGGGGCTCTGTCATCGAAAATGGGTATGCCTTTTCGAGGGTCTCATGTGCCTGGGAGGCTACGGTCAAGCCCGCCAGAAAATTGCAAGAAATGCCCAGCGCGCAGCTGTGAAATAGTCACCGAGGCCGTGGGCTATAGCCTTTGGTCCGCTGGGGTCGGGAGGGGTTTAGGGGGCTCTGGTCGTCGGAAATGGGTACAATCTTTTCAAGGGTCCTCGTGTGCCCAGTTGGAGGCTACGGTCAGAAGCCTGCCCTATAATGGCTGGAAATGTCTAGCGGCGCAGCGCGTGAAATAGTCGCCGAGGCCGGTGGGCTATAGCCTTTGGTCCGCGGGGGTTGGGGAGGGGCGTTCGGGGGCTCTGGGCGTCGGAAATGGGTACAGTCTTTTCGAGGGTCCTCGTGTGCCCAGTGGGAGGCAACGGTCAGAAGCCTGCCCTAAAATGGCAAGACATGCCCAGCGGCGCAGCGCGTGAAATAGTCGCCGAGGCCGGTGGGCTATAGCCTTTGGTCCGCGGGGGTTGGGGAGGGACGTTCGGGGGCTCTGGTCGTCGGAAATGGGTACAGTTTTTTCGAGGGTCCTCGTGTGCCCAGTGGGTGGGTACGGTCAGACGCCTGCCCTAAAATGGCAAGACATGCCCAGCGGCGCAGCGCGGGAAATAGTCACCGAGGCCGGTGGGCTATAGCCTTTGGTCCGCGGGGGTTGGGGAGGGGGTTTCGGGGGCTCTGGTCGTCGGAAATGGGTACAGTCTTTTCGAGGGTCCTCGTGTACCCAGTGGGAGGCTACGGTCAGACGCCTGCCCTAAAATGGCAAAAAATGCCCAGCGGCGCAGCACGTGAAATAGTCACCGAGGCCGGTGGGCCATAGCCTTTGGTCCGCGGGGGTTGGGGAAGGTGTTTCGGGGGCTCTGGTCATCGGAAATGGGTACAGTCTTTTCGAGGGTCCTCGTGTGCCCAGTGGGAGGCTACGGTCAGAAGCCTGCGCTAAAATGGCAAGAAAAGCCCAGCGGCGCAGAGCGGGAAATAGTCACCGAGGCCGGTGGGCTATAGCCGTTGGTCCGCGGGGGTTGGGGGGGGGTTTCGGGGGCTCTGGTCGTCGGAAATGGGTACAGCCTTTTCGAGAGTCCTCGCAGCCGTGAGGCTACGGTCGAGGCCCCGCCTAAAATGCGCGGTGAAATAGTCATCGGGGCCGCAGGCTATAGCCTTTGGTCCGCGGGGGTTGGGGAGAGGGTTTAGGGGGCTCTTGTCGTCGAAAATGGGTACAGTCTTTTCGAGGATCCTCATGTGCCCAGTGGGAGGCTACGGTCAGAAGCCTGTCCTAAAATCGCAAGAAATGCCCAGCGGCGCAGCGCGTGAAATAGTCACCGAGGCCGGTGGGCTATAGCCTTTGGTCCGTGTGGGTCGGGAGGGGTTTAGGGCTCGGGTCGCCGGAAATGGGTACACCTTTCAAGGGTCCTCGGTGCCTGGGCTGAGGCTACGGTCAGAAGCCTGCCCTATAATGAGTGGAAATGTCTAGCGGCGCAGCGCGTGAAATAGTCGCCGAGGCCGGTGGGCTATAGCCTTGGTCCGCTGGGGCCGGGAGGGTATTCGGGGCCTGGCCGCCGGAAATGGGTACAGTCTTTCGAGGGTCCTCGCAGCCCAGTGGGAGGCTACGGTCAGAAGCATGCCGATAAATGGCAAGTAATGACCAGCGCGGTTGCCACAATAGTCACCGAGGCCGTGGGCTATACCTTGGTCCGCTGGGGCCGGGGGAGGGGTTTCGGGGTTCCGGCCGCCGGAAATGGGTACAGTCTTTTCGAGCGTCCTCGTAGCCTGCGGAGGCTACGGTCAGAAGCCCGCACTAAAATGGCAAGAAATGCCCAGCGCGCAGCGCTGGAAATAGTCACCGAGGCCGTGGGCTATAGCCTTGGTCCGCTGGGGTTGGGGAGGGGTTTCGGGGCTCGCCGCCGGAAATGGGTACAGCCTTTTCGAGGGTCCTCGTAGCCCAAGGAGGCTACGGTCAGACGCCTGCCCTAAATGGCAAGAAATGCCCAACGCGCAGCGCGAAACGGTCGCCGAGTCCGTGGGCTATAGCCTTTGGTCCGCTGGGGCTGGGAGGAGGTTCGGGGCCTCGCCGGAAATGGATACAGTCTTTTCGAGAGTCCTCGTGCCCATTAGAGGCTACGGTCGAGGCCCGCCCTAAAATGGCAAAAAATGCCCAGCGGCGCGGCGCGTGAAATAGTCATCGAGGCCGGTGGGCTATATCCTTTGGTCCGCGGGGGTTTGGGCGGGGGTTTAAGGGGCTCTTGTTGTCGAAAATAGGTACAGTCTTTTTGAGGGTCCTCGTGTGCCCAGTGGGAGGCTACGGTCAGATGCCCTCCCTAAAATGGCAAGAAATGCCCAACGGCGCAACGCGGGAAATACTCACCGAGGCCGGTGGGCTATAGCCTTTGGTCCGCGGGGTTGGGAGGGCGTGGGGCTCGGGCGTCCAAATGGGTACAGCTTTTCAAGAGTCCTCGTGGTGCCTGGGCAGAGGCTACGGTCAGAGGCCTGCCCTAAAATAGCAAGAAATGCCCAGCGGCGCAGCGCGGGAAATAGTCACTGAGGCCGGTGGCCTATAGCCTTTGGTCCGCGGGGTTGGGTAGGGGGTTTCGGGGGTTCTGGTCATCGAAAATGGGTACAGTCTTTACGAGGATCCTCGTGTTCCCAGTGGGAGGCTACGGTCAGAAGCCTGCCCTAAAATGGCAAGAAATGTGCAGCGGCGCAGCGCGTGAATTAGTCGCTGAGGCCGGTGGGCTATAGCCTTTGGTCCGCGGGGGTTGGGGAGGGGCGTTCGGGGGCTCTGGGTGTCGGAAATGGGTACAGTCTTTTCGAGGGTCCTGGCATGCCCAGTGGGAGGCTACGGTCAGGGCCTACCCTAAAATGGCAAGAAATGCCCAGCGGCGCAGCGCGTGAAATAGTCGCCGAGGCCGGTGGGCTTTAGCCTTTGGTCCGCGGGGGTTGGGGAGAGGGTTTAGGGGGCTCTGGTCGTCGAAATGGGTACAGTCTTTTCAAGGGTGCTCGTGTGCCCAGTGGGAGGCTACGGTCAGAAGCCTGTCCTAAAATGGCAAGAAATGTCCAGCGGCGCAGTGCGTGAAATAGTCGCCAAGGCCGGTGGGCTATAGCCTTTGGTCCGCAGGGGTTGGGGAGGGACGCCTGGGTTCGCGCCGGAAATGGGCATGCTTTACGAGGGTCCTCGTACCTGGGAGGCTACGGTCAAGCCCGTCCTAAAATGGCAAGAAATGTCCAGCGCGAAGGCGTGAAATAGTCGCCGAGGCCGGGATATAACCTTGGTCCACGGGGTTGGCGAGGGGTTTCGGGGCTCGTTGTCGGAAATGGGTACAGTCTTTTCGAGGGTCCTCGTGGTGCCCAGGGGAGGCTACGGTCGAGGCCTGCCCCTAAAATGGCAAGAAATAGCAGCGCGCAAAGGTGAAATGGTCGCCGAGGCCGGTGGGCTATAGCCTCGGTCCGCAGGGCCGGGAGGGACGCCTCGAGGCTCGCGCCGGAAATGGTACAGTCATTTCGAGGGTCCTCGCAGCCAGGGGAGGCTACGGTCGAGGCCTCGCCCTAAAATGGCAAGAAATGCCCAGCGCGCAGCGGTGAAATAGTCACCGAGGCCGTGGGCTAGCCTTTGGTCCGCGGGGTTGGGGAGGGGTTAGGGCCTGGGTCCGCCGGAAATGGGTACAGTCTTTTCGAGGGTCCTCGTGTGCCCAGTGGGAGGCTACGGTCAGAAGCATGCCGTAAAATGGCAAGTAATGCCCAGTGGCGCAGCGCGTGAAATAGTCACCGAGGCCGGTGCGCTATAGCCTTTGGTCCGCGGGGATTGGGGAGGGGGTTTCGGGGGCTCTGGTCTTCAGAAATGTGTACAGTCTTTTCGAGGGACCTAGTGTGCCCAGTGGGAGGCTACGGTCCGAAGCCTGCCCTAAAATTGCAAGAAATGCCAAGCGGCGCAGCGCGTCAAATAGTCGCCGAGGCCGGTGGGCTATAGCCTTTGTTCCGCGGGGGTTGGGGAAGGCGCCGGGCTCGTCGCCGGAAATGGGTACAGCCTTTTACGAGGGTCCTCGTGCCCAGTGGGAGGCTACGGCCAGAAGCCCGCCCTAAAATGGCAAGAAATGCCCAGCGCGCAGCTGGAAATTGTCACCGAGGCCGTGGCTATAGCCTTTGGTCCGCGGGACTGGGAGGGGTTTAGGGGCTCGCCCGGAAATGGGTATAGTCTTTTCGAGGGTCCTCGTGTGCCCAGTGGGAGGCTATGGTCAGAAACCTGCCCTAAAATGGCAAGAAATGCCATGCGGCGCAGTGCGTCAAATAGTCACCGAGGCCGGTGGGCTATAGCCTTTTGTCCGCAGGGGTTGGGGAAGGTGTTTCGGGGGCTCTGGTCATCGGAAATGGGTACAGTCTTTACGAGGGTCCTCGTGTGCCCAGTGGGAGGCTACGGTCAGAAGCCTGCCCTAAAATGGTAAGAAATGTCCAGCGGCGCAGGGCGTGAAATAGTCGCCGAGGCCGGTGGGCTATAGGCTTTGGTCCGCTGGGCCGGGGAGGGCGCTCGAGGGCCTGCGTCGGAAAGGGGTAGCCTTTTCGAGGGTCCCGCGTGCCCAAAGGGGAGGCTACGTCGGGCCGCCCTAAAATGGCAAGAAATGCCCAGCGCAGAGCGTGAAATAGTCACCGAGGCCGGTGGGCTATAGCCTTTGGTCCGCGGGGGTTGGGGAGGGGGTTTAGGGGCTCTGGTCGTCGGAAATGGGTACAGTCTTTTCGAGGGTCCTCGTGTGCCCAGTGGGAGGCTACGGTCAGAAGCATGCCGTAAAATGGCAAGTAATGCCCAGCGGCGCAGCGCGTGAAATAGTCACCGAGGCCGGTGGGCTATAGCCTTTGGTCCGCGGGGATTGGGGAGGGGGTTTAGGGGGTTCTGGTTGTCGGAAATGGGTACAGTCTTTCGAGGGTCCTCGTGTGCCCAGTGGGAGGCTACGTTCAGAAGCATGCCGTAAAATGGCAAGTAATGCCCAGCTGAGCAGCGCGTGAAATAGACACCGAGGCCGGTGGGCTATAGCCTTTGGTCCGCGGGGATTGGGGAGGGGTTTCGGGGCTCGCCACGAAATGGGCATGTTTTCGAGGGACCTAGTGTGCCCTGTGGGAGGCTATGGTCAGAAGCCTGCCCTAAAATGGCAAGAAATGCCATGCGGCGCAGTGCGTCAAATAGTCGCCGAGGCCGGTGGGCTATAGCCTTTTGTCCGCGGGGGTTGGGGAAGGTGTTTCGGGCTCGTCATCGAAATGGCATGCCTTTACGAGGGTCCTCGTGTGCCTGGGAGGCTACGGCCGAAGCTCCGCCCTAAAATGGTAAGAAATGTCCAGCGCCAGGGCGTGAAATAGTCGCCGAGGCCGTGGGCCATAGGCTTGGTCCGCTGGGGCCGGGAGGGGCGTCGGGGCCTGTGTCGGAAAGGGTACATTCGAGGGTCCCGGCGTGCCTGCTGGGAGGCTACGGTCGTGGCTCGCCCTAAAATGGCAAGAAATGCCCAGGCGCAGCGCGGAAATAGTCTCCGAGGCCGGTGGGCTATAGCCTTTGGTCCGCGGGGCCGGGGAGCGGGTTTAGGGCTCGCCGCCGGAAATGGGTACAGCCTTTTTGAGGGTCCTCGTGCCCAGTGGAGGCTACGGTCAGAAGCATGCCGTAAATGGCAAGTAATGCCCAGCGCGCAGCTGCGGAAATAGTCACCGAGGCCGGTGCGCTTATAGCCTTTGGTCCGCGGGATTGGGAGGGGTTTCTGTGGTCGCGAAATGTGTACAGTCTTTCGAGGGACCTAGTGTGCCTGGAGGCTACGGTCAGAAGCCTGCCCTAAAATGGCAAGAATGCGCGGCGCAATACCAAATAGTCGCCGAGGCCGGTGGGGCTATAGCCTTTGTTCCGCTGGGGTTGGGAAGGCGCCGGGGTTCCGTCGCCGGAAATGGGTACAGTCTTTACGAGCGTCCTCGTGTGCCTGGGAGGCTACGGTCAGAAGCCTCGCCCTAAAATGGCAAGAAACAGCGCTGGAAATTGTCACTGATGCCGGTGGGCTATAGCCTTTGGTCTGCGGGGGTTGGGGAGGGGGTTTCGGGGGCTCTGGTCGTCGGAAATGGGTACAGTCTTTTCGAGGGTCCTCGTGTGCCATGTGGGAGGCTACGGTCAGAAGCATGCCGTAAAATGGCAAGTAATGCCCAGCGGCACAGCACGTGAAATAGTCACCGAGGCCGGTGGGCTATAGCCTTTGGTCCGCGGGGATTGGGGAGGGGGTTCGGGGCTTAGGGGCTCGCCGGAAATGGGCATTTTTCGAGGGTCCTCGTGTGCCCAGTGGGAGGCTACGGTCAGAAGCATTCCGTAAAATGGCAAGTAATGCCTAGCGGAGCAGCGCGTGAAATAGTCGCCGAGGCCGGTGGGCTATAAAGTTTTGTCCGCGGGGGTTGGGGAGAGGGTTTAGGGGGCTCTGGTCGTCGGAAATGGGTACAGTCTTTTCGAGGTTCCTCGTGTGCCCAGTGGGAGGCTACGGTCAGAAGCCTGCCATAAAATGGCAAGAAATGCCAAGCGGCGCAGCGCGTGAAATAGTCACCGAGGCCGGTGGGCTATAGCCTTTGGTCCGCGCAGGTTGGGGTGGGGGTTTAGGGGGCTCTGGTCATCATAAATGGGTACAGTCTTTTCGAGGGTCCTCGTGTGCCCATTGGGATGCTACGGTCAGAGGCCTGCCCTAAAATGGCAAGATATGCCCAGCAGCGCATCGCGTGAAATAGTCGATGAGGCCGGTGGGCTATAGCCTTTGGTCCGCGCGGGTTGGGGTGGCGGTTTAGGGGGCTCTGGTCATCAGAAATGGGTACAGTCTTTTCGAGGGTTCTCGTGTGCCCAGTGGGAGGCTACGGTCAGAGGCCTGCCCTAAAATGGCAAGAAATACCCAGCGGCGCAGCGCGTGAAATGCTTGCCGAGGCCGGTGGGCTATAGCCTTTGGTCCGCGGCAGTTGGGGAGAAAAGTTCTGGGCCTCTGGTCGTCGGAAATGGGTACAGTCTTTTCGAGGGTCCTCGTGTGCCCAGTGGGAGGCTACGGTCAGAAGCCTGCCCTAAAATGGCAAGATATGCCCAGCGGCGCATCGCGTGAAATAGTCGCTGAGGCCGGTGGGCTATAGCCTTTGGTCCGCGCGGGTTGGGGTGGGGGTTTAGGGGGCTCTGGTCATCAGAAATGGGTACAGTCTTTTCGAGGGTCCTCGTGTGCCCAGTGGGAGTCTACGGTCAGAAGCCTGCCCTAAAATGGCAAGATATGCCCAGCGGCGCATCGCGTGAAATAGTCGCCGAGGCCGGTGGCTATAGCCTTTGGTCCGCGGGGGTTGGGGAGGGGGTTTTGGAGGGCTCTGGTCGTCGGAAATGGGTACAGCTTTTCGAGGGTCCTCGTGTACCCAGTGGGAGGCCACGGTCAGAAGCCTGCCCTAAAATGGCAAGATAGGCGCGGTGAAAAATAGCCGCCGAGGCGGTGGGCTAGCGCTTGGTCCGCTCGGGAGGGGTTTCGGGGCTCGTCACGTAAATGGGTACAGTCTTTTCGAGGGTCCTCGTGTGCCCAGTAGGAGGCTACGGTCAGAAGCCTGACCTAAAATTTCAAGAAATACCCAGCAGCGCAGCGCGTGAAATAGTCACCGAGGCCGGTGGGCTATAGCCTTTGGTCCGCGCGGGTTGGGGTGGGGGTTTAGGGGCATCTGGTCATCGGAAATGGGTACAGTCTTTTCGAGGGTCCTCGTGTGCCCATTGGGAGGCTACGGTCAGAGGCCTGCCCTAAAATGGCAAGAAATGCCCAGCGGCGCAGCGCGTGAAATAGTCACCGAGGCCGGTGGGCTATATCCTTTGGTCCGCGGCGGTTGGGGAGAAACGTTCTGGGGCTCTGGGCATCGGAAATGGGTACAGTCTTTTCGAGGGTCCTCGTGTGCCCAGTGGGAGGCTACGGTCAGAAGCCTGTCCTAAAATGGCAAGAAATGTCCAGCGGCGCAGAGCGTGAAATAGTCGCCGAGGCCGGTGGGCTATAGCCTTTGGTCCGCGGGGGTTGGGGAGGGGGTTTCGGGGGCTCTGGTTGTCGGAAATGGGTACAGTCTTTTCGAGGGTCCTCGTGTGCCCATTGGGATGCTACGATCAGAGGCCTGCCCTAAAATGGCAAGAAATGCCCAGCGGCGCAGCGCGTGAAATAGTCACCGAGGCCGGTGGGCTATATCCTTTGGTCCGCGGCGGTTGGGGAGAAACGCCTGGGGCTCGGGCATCGAAATGGCACAGTCTTTCGAGGGTTCTCGCAGCCTGGGTGGGGAGGCTACGGTCGAGGCCTGCCCTAAATGGCAAGAAATACCCAGCGCGCAGCTGGAAATGCTTGCCGAGGCCGGTGGGCTATAGCCTCGGTCCGCGGCATTGGGAGAAAAGTTCTGGGCCTCGGGTCGCCGGAAATGGGTACAGTCTTTCGAGGGTCCTCGTGCCCAAGGGGGAGGCTACGGCAGAAGCCTGCCCTAAAATGGCAAGATATGCCCAGCCGCGCATCGGCGTGAAATAGTCACCGAGGCCGGTGGCTATAGCCTTGGTCCGCTGGTCAGGGGTGGGGCCAGGGCTCGTCATCGTAATGGCAGTCTTTCGAGGGTTCTCGTGTGCCCAGTGGGAGGTTACAGGTCAGAGGCCTGCCCTAAAATGGCAAGAAATACCCAGCGGCGCAGCGCGTGAAATGCTTGCCGAGGCCGGTGGGCTATAGCCTTTGGTCCGCGGCGGTGGGGGAGAGAAGTTCGCCTCGGGTCGCCGGAAATGGGTACAGCCACTTCGAGGGTCCTCGTGCCCAGTGGGAGGCTACGGTCAGAAGCCTGCCCTAAAATGGCAAGATATGCCCAGCGGCGCATCGCGTGAAATAGTCGCCGAGGCCGGTGGGCTATCGCCTTTGGTCCGCGCGGGTGGGGGTGGGGGTTTAGGGGCTCGTCATCGAAATGGTACAGCTTTTCGAGAGTCCTCATGTGACCAGTGGGAGTCTACGGTCAGAAGCCTGCCCTAAAATGGCAAGATATGCCCAGCGGCGCATCGCGTGAAATAGTCGCCGAGGCCGGTCGGCTATAGCCTTTGGTCCGCGGGGGGGTCAGGAGGGGTTCGGGGCTCGTCATCGGAAATGGGTACAGCCTTTTCGAGGGTCCTCGTGTGCCCGGGGAGGCTACGGTCAGAAGCCTGCCCTAAATGGCAAGATATGCCCAGCGCGCATCGCGTGAAATAGTCGCCGAGGCCGCGGGGCCAGCGCTTGGTCCGCGGGTGGGGAGGGGTTTCGGGGGCTCTGGTCGTCAGAAATGGGTACAACCTTTTCGAGGGTCCTCGTGTGCCCAGTGGGAGTCTATGGTCAGAAGCATGCCCTAAAATGGCAAGATATGCCCAGCGGCGCATTGCGTGAAATAGTCGCCGAGGCCGGTGGTCTATAGCCTTTGGTCCGCGGGGGTTGGGAGGGGTTCGGGGTCGTCATCGGAAATGGGTACAGTCTTTTCGAGGGTCCTCGTGTGCCCATTGGGAGGCTACGGTCAGAGGCCTGCCCTAAAATGGGAAGAAATGCCCAGCGTCGCAGCGCGTGAAATAGTCACCGAGCCCGGTGGGCTATAGCGTTTGGTCCGCAGGGCGGGGAGGGGCTGGGGCCCGCCGAAATGGGTACAGCCTTTTCGAGGGTCCTCGTGTGCATAGTGGGAGGCTACGGTCAGAAGCCTGACCTAAAATTGCAAGAAATACCCAAAGAGCGCAGCAGCGTGAAATAGTCACCGAGGCCGTGGCTATAGCCTTTGGTCCGCGCTGGTCAGGTGGGGGCTTAGGCATCCGTCATCGGAAATGGGTACATGCCTTTTCGAGGGTCCTCGCTTGCCCATCGGGAGGCTACGGTCGAGGCCTCGCCTAAAATGGCAAGAAATGCCCAGCCGCGCAGCACAAGGTGAAATAGTCACCGAGGCCGGTGGGCTATATCCTTCGTCCGCGGCGGTCGGGGAGAAACGCTCGGGCTCGCATCGGAAATTGGTACAGACTTTTCGAGGGTCCTCGTGTGCCCAGTGGGAGGCTACGGTCAGAAGCCTGCCCTAAAATGGCAAGAAATGTCCAGCGGCGCAGAGCGTGAAATAGTCGCCGAGGCCGGTGGGCTATAGCCTTTGGTCCACGTGGGCCGGGAGGTTTCGGGGCTCGTTGTCGGAAATGGGTACTTTTTCGAGGGTCCTCGTGTGCCCATTGGGATGCTACGGTCAGAGGCCTGCCCTAAAATGGCAAGATATGCCCAGCGGCGCATCGCGTGAAATAGTCACTGAGGCCGGTGGGCTATAGCCTTTGGTCCGCAGGGGTCGAGTGGGGTTTAGGCGCCCGGTCATCGAAATGGGTACAGTATTTTCGAGGGTCCTCGCAGCCTGGGGTGATGCTACGGTCAGAGGCTCGCTTTAAATGGCAAGAAATACCCAGCGCGCAGGAAATTTTGCCGAGGCCGGTGGGCTATAGCCTTTGGTCCGCGGGCTGGGGAGAAAAGTTCCGGGGCTCGTCATCGGAAATGGGTACAGTCTTTTCGAGGGTCCTCATGTGCCCAGTGGGAGTCTACGGTCAGAAGCCTGCCCTAAAATGGCAAGATATGCCCAGCGGCGCATCGCGTGGAATAGTCGCTGAGGCCGGTGGGCTATAGCCTTTGGTCCGCGGGGGTTGGGGAGGGGGTTTTCGGGGCTCTGGTCGTCGGAAATGGGTACAGTCTTTCGAGGTTCCTCGGTGCCCAGCCGAGGCTACGGTCAGAAGCCTGCCCTAAATGGCAAGAAATGCCCAGCGCGCATCGCGTGAAATAGTCGCCGAGGCCGGGCTATAGCCTTTGGTCCGCTGGGGGTGGGGTTTAGGGCGCCCGTCATCAGAAATGGGTACAGTCTTTTCGAGGGTCCTCGTGCCTGTGGGATGCTACGGTCCGAGGCTCGCCTAAAATGGCAAGAAATACCCAGCGCGCAGCCAGGAAATTTTGCCGAGGCCGGTGGGCTGGCAGCCTTCGTCCGCGGCATGGGGAGAAAAGTTCTGGGGCTCGTCATCGGAAATGGGTACAGTCTTTCGAGGGTCCTCGCAGCCTGGGGAGGCTACGGTCAGAAGCCCGCCCTAAATGGCAAGAAATGCCCAGCGCGCAGCTGCGAAATAGTCACCGAGGCCGGTGGGCTATAGCCTTGGTCCGCTGCTGGTTGGTGGGGGCTTAGGGCTCGTCATCATAAATGGGTACAGTCTTTTCGAGGGTCCTCGCAGCCCATTGGGATGCTACGGTCAGAGGCCTGCCCTAAATGGCAAGATATGCCCAGCGCGCATCGCGTGAAATAGTCACCGAGGCCGTGGCTATAGCCTTTGGTCCGAGCAGGTTGGGTGGGGTTTAGGGCTCGGGTCATCGAAATGGCATGCCTTTTCGAGGGTTCTCGGTGCCCAAAGGGGAGGTTACAGGTCGAGGCCTGCGCTCAAAATGGCAAGAAATACCCAGCGCGCAGCGCCGCGGAATGCTTGCCGAGGCCGGTGGGCTATAGCCTTTGGTCCGCTGGCAGTGGGGAGAAAGTTCGGGCCTCCGGTCGCCGGAAATGGGTACAGTCTTTCGAGGGTCCTCGTGCCCAGGGGAGTCTACGGTCAGAAGCCTGCCCTAAATGGCAAGATATGCCCAGCGCGCAGCGGTGAAATAGTCACCGAGGCCGGTGGGCACAGCCTTGGTCCGCAGGGTCAAAGGGGTGTTCGAGGCCTGTGAGGGAAATGGGTGCAATCTTTTCGAGGGTCCTCGCAGCCTACTGGGAGGCTACAACACAGGCCTGCCCTAAAATGGCAAGAAATGCCCAGCGGCGCAGTGCTGGAAATAGTAACTGAGGGCGGTGGGCTATAGCCTTGGTCCACGGGGCTGGGGAGGCGCTGAAATGGCATGTCTTTTCGAGGGTCCTCGGTGCCCCGTGGCAGGCTACGGTTAGAGGCCTACCCTACAATGACAAGAAATGCCAAGCGCGCAAGGTGAAATAGTCACCGAGGCCGTGTGCTATAGCCTTGGTCCGCGGGGTCGAGGAGGGTGTTTCGGGGCCTGTTGTCGGAAATGGTACAGCTTTTTTCGAGGGTCCTGTGTGCCTGGGAGGCTACGGTCAAGCCCGCCCTAAATGGCAAGAAATACCAAGCGCGCAGGCCAAATAGTCTCCTAGGCCGTGGGCTATAGCCTTTGGTCCGCAGGGTTGGGGAAGGTGTTTCGGGTCGTCGGAAATGGGTACAGTCTTTTCGAGGGTCCTCGTGTGCCTGGAAGGCTACGGTCAAGCCTGCCCTTAAATGGCAAGACATGCCCAGCGCGCAGCGCGGTGAAATAGTCACCGAGGCCGTGGGCTATAGCCTTGCCCGCTGGGGCCGAGGGACGCTCGGGGCTCGTCGTCCGAAATGGGTACAGTCTTTTCGAGAGTCCTCGTGTGCCCAGTGGGAGGCTACGGTCAGAAGCCTGCCCTTACATGTCAAGTAATACGCTGCGGCGCAGCGCGTGAAATAGTCAGCGAGGCCGGTGGGCTATAGCCTTTGGTCCGCTGGGCCGGGAGGGGTTTAGGGCCTGCTCATCGGAAATGGGTACAGTCTTTCGAGGGTCCTCGGTGCCTAGTGGGAGGCTACGGTCGAGGCCCGCCTTAAATGGCAAGAAATGCCCAGCGCGCAGCTGCGTGAAATAGTCACCGAGGCCTGGGGGCACAGCCTTGGTCCGCTGGGCCTGGGAGGGGTTTAGGGCTCTTTCGCCGGAAATGGGTACAGTATTTTGAGGGTCCTCGTGCCTAGTGGGAGGCTACGGTCGAGGCCTGCCTAAAATGGCAAGAAATACCCAGCCGCAGCGCAGAAACGGTCGCCGAGGCCGGGCTATATCCTTGGTCCACGGGGCTGGGGAGGGGTTTCGTGCCTGTCGTTGGAAATGGGTACATTCTTTTAGGGTCCTCGTGGTGCCCAGCTGAGGCTACAGCCAGAAGCCCCGCCCTAAATGAGAAGAATGCCCAGCCGCCCTGCTGGAAATACTCGCCGAGGCTGGGGCTCTCATCCTTGGGTCCACGGGGTTGGGAGGGGTTTTGGGGTTCTCGTCGTTGGAAATGGGTACATGCCTTTTCGAGGGTCCTCGTGTGCCCTGTGGGAGGCCACGGTCACAAGCCTGCCCTAAAATTGCAAGACATGCCCAGCGGCGCAACGCTTGTAATAGTCGCCGAGGCCGGTGGGCTATAGCCTTTGGTCCGCGGGGGTTGGGGAAGGTGTTTGGGGCTCGCCGGAAATGGGTACAGTCTTTCGAGGGTCCTCGTAGCCCTGCGTGGCAGGCTACGTTAGAGGCCTACCCCACAATGACAAGAAATGCCAAGCGCGCAGCGGAAATAGTCACCGAGGCCGTGGCTATAGCCTTGGTCCGGGGTCGGGAGGGTTTTGGGGCCTGGGTCGCCTGGAAATGGGTACATTTCGAGGGTCCTCGTGCCTGGGGAGGCTACGGTCAGAAGCCTGCCCTAAAATGGGAAGACATGCCCAGCGCCGCATCGCGTGAAATTGTCACCGAGGCTGGTGGGCTATAGCCTTTGGTCCGCGGGGGTTAGGGAGGGAAGTTCTGGGGCTCTGGGTGTCGAAAATGGGTACAGTCTTTTCGAGGGTCCTCGTGTGCCCAGTTGGAGGCTACGGTCAGAGGCCTGCCCTAAAATGGCAAGAAATGCCCAGCGGCGCAGCGCGTGAAATAGTCACCGAGGCCGGTGGGCAATAGCCTTCGGTCCGCGGGGGTTGGGGAGGGGGTTTATGGGGCTCTTTTCATCGGAAATGTGTGCAGTCTTTTTGAGGGTCCTCGTGTGCCTAGTGGGAGGCTACGGTCAGAGGCCTGCCCTAAAATGGCAAGAAATGCCCAGCGGCGCAGCGCGTGAAACGGTCGCAGAGGCCGGTGGGCTATATCCTTTGGTCCACGGGCCGGGGAGGGGTTTCGGTGCTCGGTCGTTGGAAATGGGTACATTCTTTCGAGGGTCCTCGTAGCCCGCTGAGGCTACAGAAGCCCCGCCTAAATGGCAAGAAATGCCCAGCGCGCAGCTGCGGAAATAGTCGCCGAGGCCGGTGGGCTCTATCCTGGTCCACGGGGTCGGAGAGGGGTTTCGGGGCCGCTGGAAATGGGTACAGTCTTTTCGAGGGTCCTCGGTGCCCAGCGAGGCCACGGTCACAAGCCCGCCTAAATGGCAAGACATGCCCAGCGCAGCGCTGGAAATAGTCGCCGAGGCCGGTGGGCTATAGCCTTTGGTCCACGGGGGTGGGGAAGGTCTTTCGGGCCTCGCCGGAAATGGGTACAGTCTTTGAGGGTCCTCGTGCCTGGGGAGGCTACGGTCGAGGCCCGCCTTAAATGGCAAGAACTACCACGGCGCAGACGGAAAATAGTCACCGAGGCCGGTGGCTATAGCCTTGTCTGCTGGGGTTGGGAGGGGTTTTGGAGGTCCGCCGGAAATGGGTACAGCCATTTCGAGGGTCCTCGTGCCTGGGAGGCTACGAAGCCCGCCCTAAATGGGAAGACATGCCCAGCCGCGATCGCGGAAATTGTCACCGAGGCTGGTGGCTATAGCCTTTGGTCCGCTGGGGTTGGGAGGGAAGTTCGGGGCCTGTGTCGAAATAGGTACGCCTTTTCGAGGATCCTCGCAGCCTGCTGAGGCTACAACAAGCCTGCCCTAAATGGCAAGAAATGCCCAGCGCCGCATCGCGTGAAATTGTCACCGAGGCCGGTGGGCAATAGCCTTTGGTCCGCAGGGGTTGGGGAGGGGTGTTCGAGGGGTCTGGGTGACGGAAATGGGTGCAATCGTTTCGAGGGTCCTCGTGTGCCCAGTGGGAGGCTACGGTGAGAGGCCTCCCCTACAATGGCAAGAAACAGCGCGCAGCTGCGGAAATAGTCACCGAGGCCGGTGGGCTATAGCCTTTGGTCCACGGGGGTTGGGGAGGGGCGTCGGAAATGGGTACAGTCTTTTCGAGGGTCCTCGTGTGCCCCGTGGCAGGCTACGGTTAGAGGCCTACCCTACAATGACAAGAAATGCCAAGCGCGCAGCTGCTGAAATAGTCACCGAGGCCGGTGGGCTATAGCCTGGTCCGCGGGGTTGGGAGGGGTTTAGGGCTCGTTGTCGGAAATGGGTACAGTCATTTTGAGGGTCCTCGTGCCTAGTGGGAGACTACGGTCGAGGCCTGCCCTAAATGGCAAGAAATGCCCAGCGGCGCAGCGAGTGAAACGGTCGCCGAGGCCGGTGGGCTATAGCCTTTGGTCCGAGGGGGTTGGGGAGGGGGTTTAGAGGGTTCTGGTCGTCGGAAATGGGTACAGTCTTTTCGAGGGTTCTCGTGTACCCAGTGGGAGGCTACGGTTAGGGGCCTGCCTTAAAATGGCAAGAAATACCCAGCGCGCAGCAGGAACGGTCGCCGAGCCCGTGGGCTATAGCCTTTGGTCCGCTGGGGCTGGGAGGGAAGTTCGGGGCTCGGCCGAAATGGGTACAGTCTTTTCGAGGGTCCTCGTGTGCTCAGTGGAAGGCTAAGGTCAGAAGCCTGCCCTAAAATGGCAAGAAATGCCCAGCGGCGCAGCGCATGAAATAGTCACCGAGGCCGGTGGGCTATAGCCTTTGGTCCGCGGGGGTTAGGGAGGGGGTTTAGGGGCTCTGCTGGAAATGGCACAGCCTTTTCGAGGGTCCTTGTGTGCCTGGGAGGCTACGGTCAGAAGCCCGCCCTAAATGGCAAGAAATGCGAAGCGCGCAGCTGGCCAAATAGTCTGCTAGGCCGCTGGGCTATAGCCTTGGTCCGCTGGGCTGGGGAAGGTGTTTCGGGCTCGTAGTCGGAAATGGGTACAGTCTTTCGAGGGTCCTCGTAGCCCAAAGGGGAGGCTACGGTCAGAAGCCCGCTTAAAATGGCAAGACATGCCCAGCGCGAAGGCGTGAAATAGTCACCGGGCTTAGCCTTTGCCCGCTGGGGTTGGGAGGGACGTCGGGGCTTCGTCAAATGGGTACAGTTTTTCGAGGGTCCACGTGCCCAGTGGGAGGCTACGGGCAGAAGCCCGCCCTAAATGGCAAGAAATGCCAGCGCGCAGCGCTGCGTGAAATAGTCACCGAGGCCGGTGGGCTATAGCCTTTGGTCCGCTGGGCCGGGGAGGGGTTTAGGGCTCGGTCGCCGGAAATGGGTACAGACTTTTGAGGGTCCTCGCAGCCTAGTGGGAGGCTACGGTCGAGGCCTGCCCTTAAAATGGCAAGAAATGCCCAGCGCGCAGCTGTGAAACGGTCGCCGAGGCCGTGGGCGCGGCCTTTGGTCCGTGGGGCTGGGAGGGTTTAGGGCTCGGTCCGCCGGAAATGGGCACAGTATTTTTGAGGGTTCTCGTGTCCCCAGTGGGAGGATACGGTTAGAGGCAGGACTTAAAATGGCTAGCTTTACCCAGGGGCGCAGCTCGTGTAAGGTTCGCCGAGCCCGGTGGGCTATAGCCTTGGTCCGCTGGGTGGGAGGGAAGTTCGGGGCCTGGGCTCAAAATGGCAGTTTTTCGAGGGTCCTCGTGCTCAGTGAGGCCACGGTCACAAGCTCGCCCTAAATGGCAAGAATGCCCAGCGCGCAGCTGTGAAATAGTCGCCGAGGCCGTGGGCTATAGCCTTGGTCCGCGGGGGGAAGGTGTTTCGCCTGGTCGCCGGAAATGGGTACAGTCTTTTGAGGGTCCTCGTGGTGCCCATGGGAGGCTACGGTCAGAGGCCTGCCCTAAAATGGCAAGAACTACCCAGCGGCGCAGTACGGGAAATAGTCACTGAGGCCGGTGGGCTATAGCCTTTGCTCCGCGGGGGTTGGGGAGGGGGTTTTGGAGGCTCTGGTCGTCGGAAATGGGTACAGTCATTTCGAGGGTCCTCGTGTGCCCAGTGGGAGGCTACGGCCAAGCCTCGCCTAAATGGGAAGACATGCCCAGCAGATCAAGGTGAAATTGTCACCGAGGCTGGTGGGCTATAGCCTTTGGTCCGCGGGGGTTGGGGAGGGAAGTTCTGGGGCTCTGGGTGTCGAAAATAGGTACAGTCTTTTCGAGGATCCTCGTGTGCCCAGTTGGAGGCTACGGTCAGAAGCCTGCCCTAAAATGGCAAGAAATGCCCAGCGGCGCAGCGCGTGAAATAGTCGCCGAGGCCGGTGGGCAATAGCCTTTGGTCCGCAGGGGTTGGGGAGGGGTGTTCGAGGGCTCTGGGTGACGGAAATGGGTGCAATCATTTAGAGGGTCCTCGTGAGCCCATTGGGAGGCTACGGTCAAAGGCCCGCCCTAAATGGCAAGAAATGCCCAGCGCGCAGCTGCTGAAATAGTCACCGAGGCCGCGGGCTATAGCCTCGGTCCACGGGCTGGGAGGCGCCGAAATGGCATGCCTTTCCGAGGGTCCTCGTGCCCCGTGGCAGGCTACGGTTAGAGGCCTACCCTACAATGACAAGAAATGCCAAGCGGCGCAGCGCGTGAAATAGTCACCGAGGCCGGTGGGCTATAGCCTTTGGTCCGCGGGGTCGAGGGGTTTAGGGCTCGTTGTCGGAAATGGCAGTCATTTCGAGGGTCCTCGTGCCTAGTGGGAGACTACGGTCAGAGGCCTGCCCTAAAATGGCAAGAAATGCCCAGCGGCGCAGCGCGTGAAACGGTCGCCGAGGCCGGTGGGCTATAGCCTTTGGTCCGAGGGGGTTGGGGAGGGGGTTTAGAGGGTTCTGGTCGTCGGAAATGGGTACAGTCTTTTCGAGGGTTCTCGTGTACCCAGTGGGAGGCTACGGTTAGAGGCCTGCCTTAAAATGGCAAGAAATACCCAGCGCAGTCAGGAACGGTCGCCGAGCCCGTGGGCTATAGCCTTGGTCCGCGGGGCCGGGAGGGAAGTTCGGGGCTCGCCGAAAATGGGTACAGTCTTTTCGAGGGTCCTCGTGTGCTCAGTGGAAGGCTAAGGTCAGAAGCCTGCCCTAAAATGGCAAGAAATGCCCAGCGGCGCAGCGCTTGAAATAGTCGCCGAGGCCGGTGGGCTATAGCCTTTGGTCCGAGGGGTTGGGGAGGGGGTTTAGGGCCTCTGGTGATCGGAAATGGGTAAATTCTTTTAGAGGGTCCTGTGTGCCCAAAGGGGAGGCTACGGTCAGAAGCCCGCCTAAATGGCAAGAAATGCGAAGCGGCAGCGCCAAATAGTCTGCTAGGGCCGCTGGCTATAGCCTTTGGTCCGGGGGTTGGGAAGGTGTTTCGGGCCTCGTCCGCCGGAAATGGGTACAGCTTTCGAGGGTCCTCGTGCCCAAAGTGGGAGGCTACGGTCAGAAGCTCGCCTAAAATAGCAAGACATGCCCAGCGCGCAAAGGCGTGAAATAGTCACCGAGGCCGGGGCTATAGCCTGCTCCGCTGGGGCCGGGAGGGACGCCGGGCCTGGTCGTCCGACTGGGTACGCTTTTCGAGGGTCCACGTGCAGCTCAGTGAGGCTACGGTCAGAAGCCTGCCCTAAAATGGCAAGAAATGCCCAGCGGCGCAGCGCGTGAAATAGTCACCGAGGCCGGTGGGCTATAGCCTTTGGTCCGCGGGGGTTGGGGAGGGGGTTTAGGGGGCTCTGGTCGTCGGAAATGGGTACAGACTTTTTGAGGGTCCTCGTGTGCCTAGTGGGAGGCTACGGTCAGAGGCCTGCCCTAAAATGGCAAGAAATGCCCAGCGGCGCAGCGCGTGAAACGGTCGCCGAGGCCGGTGGGCTATAGCCTTTGGTCCGCGGGGGTTGGGGAGGGGGTTTAGGGGGCTCTGGTCGTCGGAAATGGGTACAGTCTTTTCGAGGGTTCTCGTGTGCCTAGTGGGAGGGTAAGGTCAGAAGCCTGCCCTAAAATGGCAAGAAATGCCCAGCGGCGCAGTGCGTGAAATAGTCACCGAGGCCGGTGGGCTATAGCCTTTGGTCCACGGGAATTGAGGAGGGTGTTTCGGGGGCTCTGGTTGTCGGAAATGGGTACAGTCTTTTCGAGGGTCCTTGTGTGCCCAGGAGGCTAAGGTCAGAAGCCTGCCCTAAAATGGCAAGAAATGCCAGCGCAGCCAAATAGTCTCCCAGGGCCGTGGGCTATAGCCTTTGGTCCGCGGGGTTGGGAAGTTGTTTCGGGGCCTGGTCGCCGGAAATGGGTACAGCTTTTCGAGGGTTCTCGGTGCCTAGTGGGAGGGTGGTCAAGCCCGCCCTAAATGGCAAGAAATGCCCAGCGCGCAGTGCGTGAAATTGTCCCCGAGGCCGGTGGGCTATAGCCTTTGGTCCACGGGTATTGCGGAGGGTGTTTCGGGGGCTCTGGTTGTCGGAAATGGGTACAGTCTTTTCGAGGGTCCTTGTGTGCCCAGCGAGGCTACGGTCAAGCCTGCCCTAAATGGCAAGAAATGCCAAGCGCGCAGCGCCAAATAGTCTCCAGGCCGGTGGCCATAGCCTTTGGTCCGCGGGGTTGGGAAGTTGTTTCGGGCCTGGCTCGCCGGAAATGGGTACGCCTTTTCGAGGGTCCTCGCTTGCCTGGAGGCTACGGTCAAGCCCGCCTAAACCGGCAAGACATGCCCAGCGCGCAGCTGCGTGAAATAGTCACCGAGGCCGGTGGGCTATAGCCTGGTCCGCTGGGGTTGGGGAGGGACGCCTGGGGCTCGTCGTCCAAATGGGTACAGCCTTTTCGAGGGTCCTCGTGGTGCCCGCGGGAGGCTACGGTCAGAAGCCCGCCCTAAATGGCAAGAAATGCTCAGCGCGCAGGGCGTGAAATAGTCACCGATGCCGTGGGCTATAGCCTTTGGTCCGCGGGGTTGGGAGGCCGGCGGGCTCGGCCGCCGGAAATGGCAATTTTTGAGGGTCTCGTGTGCCTAGTGGGAGGCTTACGGTCCGAGGCCTGCCCTAAATGGCAAGAATGCCCAGCGCGCAGCTGAAACGTCGCCGAGGCCGGTGGGCTATAGCCTTTGGTCCGCTGGGGCTGGGAGGAGTTTGGGGCCTGGTCGCCGGAAATGGGTACAATTTTTGAGGGTCCTCGTGTGCCTAGTGGAGGCTACGGTCCGAGGCCTGCCTTAAAATGGCAAGAAATGCCCAGCGCGCAGCGCTGGGAAACGGTCGCCGAGGCCGTGGGCTATAGCCTGGTCCGCGGGGCCGGGAGGGGTTCAGGGCTCGTCGTCGGAAATGGGTACAGTCTTTCGAGGGTTCTCGTGTACCCGGGAGGCTACGGTTAGAGGCCCGCCTAAAATGGCAAGAAATGCCCAGCGCGCAGCTGCTGCGGAAACGGTCGCCGAGGCCGTGGGCTATACCTTGGTCCGGGGTTCGGGAGGGGTTTGGGGCCTGGTCGCCGGAAATGGTACAGCCATTTCGAGGGTCCTGGTGCCCAGCTGGGAGGCTACTACGAAGCCCGCCTAAAATGGGAAGACATGCCCAGCGCCGCATCGCGTGATATATTCACCGAGGCTGGTGGGCTATAGCCTTTGGTCCGCGGGGGCGGGGGAGGGAAGTTCTGGGGCTCTTGGTGCCGAAAATGGGTACAGTCTTTTCGAGGGTCGTGGTGCCGCTTGGAGGCTACGGTCGAAGCCCGCCTTAAAATGGCAAGAAATGCCCAGCAGTGAAATAGTCGCCGAGGCCGTGGGCACAGCCTGGTCCGCAGGGCTGGGAGGGCTGTTCGAGGCCTGGGTGACGGAAATGGGTGCACCTTTTGAGGGTCCTGCCCGCTGGGAGGCTACGGTCGAGGCCCGCCCTAAAATGGCAAGAAATACCCAGCAGCGCGCAAAGACGGAAATAGTCATCGAGGCCGGTGGGCTATAGCCTGTCCGCTGGGGTCGGGAGGGGTTTTGGGGCCCGCCGGAAAATGGGTACTTTCGAGGGTCCTCGTGCCTGGGAGGCTACGGTCAAGTCGCCTAAAATGGGAAGACATGCCCAGCGCCGCATCGCGTGAAATTGTCACCGAGGCTGGTGGGCTATAGCCTTTGGTCCGCGGGGGTTGGGGAGGGAAGTTCTGGGGCTCTGGGTGTCGAAAATGGGTACAGTCTTTTCGAGGGTCCTCGGTGCCTGCTGAGGCTACGCCGAAGCCCGCCCCTAAAATGGAAAGAAATGCCCAGCGGCGCAGCGCGTGAAATAGTCGCCGAGGCCGGTGGGCAATAGCCTTTGGTCCGCAGGGGTTGGGAAGGGGTGTTCGAGGGCTCTGGGTGAGGGAAATGGGTGCAATCTTTTCGAGGGTCCTCGTGTGCCCATTGGGAGGCTACAGTCAAAGGCCTGCCCTAAAATGGCAAGAAATGCCCAGCGGCGCAGCGCGTGAAATAGTCACCGAGGCCGGTGGGCTATAGCCTTTGGTCCACGGGGATTGGGGAGGGGCGTCGGAAATGGGTACAGTCTTTTCGAGGGTCCTCGTGTGCCCCGTGGCAGGCTACGGTTAGAGGCCTACCCTACAATGACAAGAAATGCCAAGCGGCGCAGCGCGTGAAATAGTCACCGAGGCCGGTGGGCTATAGCCTTTGGTCCGCGGGGGTTGGGGAGGGGGTTTAGGGGGTTCTGGTCGTCGGAAATGGGTACAGTCTTTTTGAGGGTCCTCGTGTGCCTAGTGGGAGGCTACGGTCAGAGGCCTGCCCTAAAATGGCAAGAAATGCCCAGCGGCGCAGCGCGTGAAACGGTCGCCGAGGCCGGTGGGCTATAGCCTTTGGTCCGCGGGGGTTGGGGAGGGGTTTAGGTTCGTCTCGAAATGGGTACAGTCTTTCCGAGGGTTCTCGTGGTACCCAAAGTGGAGGCTACGGTTAGAGGCCTGCCCTAAAATGGCAAGAAATGCCCAGCGGCGCAGCGCATGAAACGGTCGCCGAGCCCGGTGGGCTATGGCCTTTGGTCCGCGGGGGTTGGGGGGGGAAGTTCTGGGGCTCTGGGCGTCGAAAATGGGTAAAATCTTTTCGAGGGTCCTCGTGTGGCCAGTGGGAGGCTAAGGTCAGAAGCCTGCCCTAAAATGGCAAGAAATGCCCAGCGGCGCAGCGCGTGAAATAGTCACCGAGGCCGGTGGGCTATAGCCTTTGGTCCACGGGGGTTGGGGAGGGGCGTCGGAAATGGGTACAGTCTTTTCGAGGGTCCTCGTGTGCCCCGTGGCAGGCTACGGTTAGAGGCCTACCCTACAATGACAAGAAATGCCAAGCGGCGCAGCGCGTGAAATAGTCACCGAGGCCGGTGGGCTATAGCCTTTGGTCCGCGGGGGTTAGGGAGGGGGTTTAGGGGGCTCTGGTCGTCCGAAATGGGTACAGTCTTTTCGAGGGTTCTCGTGTACCCAGTGGGAGGCTACGGTTAGAGGCCTGGCCTAAAATAGCAAGAAATGCCCAGCGGCGCAGCGCGTGAAATAGTCACCGAGGCCGGTGGGCTATAGCCTTTGGTCCGCGGGGGTTGAGGAGGGTGTTTCGGGTGCTCTGGTTGTCGGAAATGGGTACAGTCTTTTCGAGGGTCCTGGTGTGCCCAGTGGGAGGCTACGGTCAGAAGCCTGCCAAAAAATGGCAAGAAATGCCAAGCGGCGCAGCGCGTCAAATAGTCTCCTAGGCCGGTGGGCTATAGCCTTTGGTCCGCGGGGGTTGGGGAAGGTGTTTCGGGGCCCGTCGCCGAAATGGGTACAATTTTTCGAGGGTCCTCGTGCTCAAAGTGAGGCTACGGTCAGAAGCTCACCCTAAATGGCAAGACATGCCCAGCGCGCAGCGTGTGAAATAGTCACCGAGGCCGGTGGGCTATAGCCTTGCCCGGGGGCCGGGGAGGGACGCTCGGGGCTCGCCCGAAATGGGTACAGTCTTTTCGAGGGTCCTCGTGTGCCCAGTGGGAGGCTACGGTCAGAAGCCTGCCCTAAAATGGCAAGAAATGCCCAGCGGCGGAGCGCGTGAAATAGTCGCCGAGGCCGGTGGGCTATAGCCTTTGGTCCGCGGGGGTTGGGGAGGGGGTTTAGGGGGCTCTGTTCATCGGAAATGGGTACAGTCTTTTTGAGGGTCCTCGTGTGCCTAGTGGGAGGCTACGGTCAGAGGCCTGCCCTAAAATGGCAAGAAATGCCCAGCGGCGCAGCGCGTGAAATAGTCGCCGAGGCCGGTGGGCTCTATCCTTTGGTCCGAGGGGCCGGGGAGGGGTTTAGGGGCTCTTTTGTCGAAATGGGTACAGCCTGAGGGTCCTCGTGTGCCTAGTGGGAGGCTACGGTCAGAGGCCTGCCCTAAAATGGCAAGAAATGCCCAGCGGCGCAGCGCGTGAAACGGTCGCCGAGGCCGGTGGGCTATATCCTTTGGTCCACGGGGGTTGGGGAGGGGGTTTCGGGTGCTCTGGTCGTTGGAAATGGGTACATTCTTTTTGAGGGTCCTCGTGTGCCCAGTTGGAGGCTACAGTCAGAAGCCTGCCCTAAAATGGCAAGAAATGCCCAGCGGCGCAGCGCGTGAAATAGTCGCCGAGGCCGGTGGGCTCTATCCTTTGGTCCACGGGGGTTGGGGAGGGGGTTTCGGGGGTTCTGGTCGTTGGAAATGGGTACAGTCTTTTCGAGGGTCCTCGTGTGCCCAGTGGGAGGCCACGGTCACAAGCCTGCCCTAAAATGGCAAGACATGCCCAGCGGCGCAGCGCGTGAAATAGTCGCCGAGGCCGGTGGGCTATAGCCTTTGGTCCGCGGGGGTTGGGGAAGGTGTTTCGGGGGCTCTGGTCGTCGGAAATGGGTACAGTCTTTTCGAGGGTCCTCGTGTGCCCCGTGGCAGGCTACGGTTAGAGGCCTACCCTATAATGACAAGAAATGCCAAGCGGCGCAGCGCGTGAAATAGTCACCGAGGCCGGTGGGCTATAGCCTTTGGTCCGCGGGGGTTGGGAAAGGTGTTTCGGGGGCTCTGGTCGTCGGAAATGGGTACAGTCATTTCGAGGGTCCTCGTGCTCAGGGAGGCTACGGTCAAGCCCGCCTTAAATGGGAAGACATGCCCAGCGCCGCATCGCGTGAAATTGTCACCGAGGCTGGTGGGCTATAGCCTTTGGTCCGCGGGGGTTAGGGAGGGAAGTTCTGGGGCTCTGGGTGTCGAAAATGGGTACAGTCTTTTCGAGGGTCCTCGTGTGCCTGGGCTGAGGCTACGGTCGAGGCCTGCCCTAAATGGCAAGAAATGCCCAGCGCGCAGCGCGTGAAATAGTCACCGAGGCCGTGGGCAATAGCCTCGGTCCGCTGGGGTCCGGGAGGGGTTTAGGGGCCTTTTCATCGGAAATGTACAGTTTTGAGGGTCCTCGTGTGCCTAGTGGGAGGCTACGGTCAGAGGCCTGCCCTAAAATGGCAAGAAATGCCCAGCGGCGCAGCGCGTGAAACGGTCGCCGAGGCCGGTGGGCTATATCCTTTGGTCCACGGGGGTTGGGGAGGGGGTTTCGGGTGCTCTGGTCGTTGGAAATGGGTACAGTCTTTTCGAGGGTCCTCGTGTGCCCGCTGAGGCTACAAATAAGCCCCGCCCTAAAATGGCAAGAAATGCCCCGCGCAGCTGCGGTGAAATAGTCGCCGAGGCCGGTGGGCTCATCCTTGGTCCACGGGGCCGGGAGGGGTTTCGGGGTTCGTCGTTGGAAATGGGTACAGCCTTTTCGAGGGTCCTCGTGGTGCCCAGCTGAGGCCACGGTCACAAGCCGCCCTAAAATGGCAAGACATGCCCAGCCGCGCAGCGCTGCGGAAATAGTCGCCGAGGCCGTGGGCTGGCAGCCTGGTCCGCGGGGGTTGGGAAGGTGTTTCGGGCTCGCCGGAAATGGGTACAGCCTTTTCGAGGGTCCTTGTCTGCCCAAAGGGGAGGTTACGGCCGAAGCCTGCCCTAAAATGGCAAGAAATGCCAAGCGGCGCAGCGCGTCAAATAGTCTCCTAGGCCGGTGGGCTATAGCCTTTGGTCCGCGGGGGTTGGGGAAGGTGTTTCGGGGGCTCTGGTCGTCGGAAATGGGTACAGTCTTTTCGAGGGTCCTCGTGTGCCCAGTGGGAGGCTACGGTCAGAAGCCTGCTCTAAAATGGCAAGACATGCCCAGCGGCGCAGCGCGTGAAATAGTCACCGAGGCCGGTGGGCTATAGCCTTGCCCGCTGGGGTTGGGAGGGACGTCGGGGCCTGGCCGTCCGAAATGGGCAGTCTTTCGAGGGTCCTCGGTGCAGTGGGAGGCTACGGTCAGAGGACTGCCCTAAAATGGCAAGAAATGCCCAGCGAAGCAATGCGCAAAATAGTCGTCGAGGCCGGTGCGCTAAAGCCTTTGGCCCGCGGGGGTTGGGGAGGGGTGTTCGAGGGATCTGGGTGTCGGAAATGGGTACAGTCTTTTCGAGCCTCCTCGTGTGCCTAGTGGGAGGCTACGGCCAAAGGCCTGCCCTAAATTGGCAAGAATGCCCAGCGCAGCTGCGAAATAGTCACCGAGGCCGGGCTATAGCCTCGGTCCACGGGGTTGGGAGGCGCCGGAAATGGGTACGGCCTTTTTCGAGGGTCCTCGTGTGCCCCGTGGCAGGCTACGGTTAGAGGCCTACCCTACAATGACAAGAAATGCCAAGCGGCGCAGCGCGTGAAATAGTCACCGAGGCCGGTGGGCTATAGCCTTTGGTCCGCGGGGGTTGGGGAGGGGGTTTAGGGGGCTCTGGTTGTCGGAAATGGGTACAGTCATTTTGAGGGTCCTCGTGTGCCTAGTGGGAGACTACGGTCAGAGGCCTGCCCTAAAATGGCAAGAAATGCCCAGCGGCGCAGCGCGTGAAACGGTCGCCGAGGCCGGTGGGCTATAGCCTTTGGTCCGAGGGGGTTGGGGAGGGGGTTTAGAGGGTTCTGGTCGTCGGAAATGGGTACAGTCTTTTCGAGGGTTCTCGTGTACCCAGTGGGAGGCTACGGTTAGAGGCCTGCCTTAAAATGGCAAGAAATACCCAGCGGCGCAGCTCGTGAAACGGTCGCCGAGCCCGGTGGGCTATAGCCTCGTCCGCTGGGGCTGGGAGGAAGTTCGGGCTCGGCCGAAATGGTAAAATCTTTTCGAGGGTCCTCGTGGCTGGGGAGGCTAAGGTCAAGCCTGCCTAAATGGCAAGAAATGCCCCGGGCGCAGCGCATTAAATAGTCACCGAGGCCGGTGGGCTATAGCCTTTGGTCCGCGGGGGTTAGGGAGGGGGTTTAGGGGGCTCTGGTTGTCGGAAATGGGTACAGTCTTATCGAGGGTCCTTGTGTGCCCAGAGGGAGGCTACGGTCAGACGCCTGCCCTAAAATGGCAAGAAATGGCCAGCGAGCGCCAACAGTCTCCCTAGGCCGGTGGGCTATAGCCTTTGGTTCGCGGGTTGGGGAAGGTGTTCGGCCTGCGCCGGAAATGGGTACAGCCTTTTCGAGGGTCCTCGTGTTCAGTGGAGGCTACGGTCAAGCCCGCCTAAAATGTCAAGACATGCCCAGCGCGCAGCGCGTGAAATAGTCACCGAGGCCGTGGGTTATAGCCTTGTCTGCTGGGGTTGGGAGGGACGTCGGGGCTCGTCATCGGAAATGGGTACAGTCTTTACGAGGGTCCTCGTGTGCCCAGTAGGAGGCTACGGTCAGAAGACTCCCCTAAAATGGCAAGATATGCCCAGCGGCGCATCGCGTGAAATAGTCACCGAGGCCGGTGGGCTATAGCCTTTGGTCCGCGGGGGTTGGGGAGGGGGTTTAGGGGGCTCTGGTCGACGGAAATGGGTACAGTCTTTTCGAGGGTCCTCGTGTGCCCAGTGGGAGGCTACGGTCAGAGGCCTGCCCTAAAATGGCAAGAAATGCCCAGCGGCGCAGCGCGTGAAACGGTCGCCGAGGCCGGTGGGCTATAGCCTTTGGTCCGCGGGAGTTGGGAGGGTTTAGGGGCTCGGTCGGAAATGGGTACAGTCTTTCGAGGGTTCTCAGATACCCAAAGTGGGAGGCTACGTTAGAGGCCTGCCTTAAATGGCAAGAAATACCCAGCGCGAAACGTCGCCGAGCCCGTGGCTATAGCCTTTGGTCCGCTGGGGTGGGAGGGAAGTTCGGGGCCTGGCCGAAAATGGGTACAGTCTTTTCGAGGGTCCTCGTGTGCTCAGTGGAAGGCTAAGGTCAGAAGCCTGCCCTAAAATGGCAAGAAATGCCCAGCGGCGCAGCGCGTGAAATAGTCACCGAGGCCGGTGGGCTATAGCCTTTGGTCCGCGGGGGTTGGGAGGCTTAGGGCTCGGGTCGCCGGAAATGGCATGCCTTTTCGAGGGTACTCGTGTGCCTAGTGGGAGGGTAAGGTCAGAAGCCTGCCCTAAAATGGCAAGAAATGCCCAGCGGCGCAGTGCGTGAAATAGTCACCGAGGCCGGTGGGCTATAGCCTTTGGTCCACGGGAATTGAGGAGGGTGTTTCGGGGGCTCTGGTTGTCGGAAATGGGTACAGTCTTTTCGAGGGTCCTTGTGTGCCCAGTGGGAGGCTACGGTCAGAAGCCTGCCCTAAAATGGCAAGAAATGCCAAGCGGCGCAGCGCCAAAATAGTCTCCAGGCCGGTGGGCTATAGCCTTGGTCCGGCGGGGTTGGGGAAGGTGTTTTGGGCCTGTCGCCGGAAATGGGTACAGTTTTCGAGGGTCCTCGTGTGCTCAGTGAGGCTACGGTCAGAAGCCCGCCTAAAATGGCAAGACATGCCCAGCGCAGCAGCTGCGGAAATAGTCACCGAGGCCGTGGGCTATAGCCTGTCTGCTGGGGTTGGGGGAGGGACGTCGGGGCTCGTCGTCAGAAATGGGTACAGTCGTTTCGAGGGTCCTCGGGTGCCGCGGGGGAGGCTACGGTCACAGGCCTGCCCTAAATGGCAAGAAATGCCCAGCGCGCAGCTGCGAAATAGTCACCGAGGTCGTGGGCTAGCCTTTGGTCCGCTGGGGCTGGGAGGGGTTTAGGAGGCTCGGGTCGCCGGAAATGGGTACAGACTTTTGAGGGTCCTCGCAGTGCCTAGTGGGAGGCTACGGTCAGAGGCCCGCCCTAAATGGCAAGAAATGCCCAGCGCGCAGCGCTGAAACGGTCGCCGAGGCCGTGGGCTATAGCCTTGGTCCGCTGGGGTTGGGAGGAGTTTTGGGGCTCGGCCGGAAATGGGTACATGCCTTTTGAGGGTCCTCGTGGTGCCTAGTGGGAGGCTACGGTCGAGGCCTGCCCTAAAATGGCAAGAAATGCCCAGCGCGCAGCTGAAACGGTCGCCGAGGCCGGTGGGCTATAGCCTTAGGTCCGCGGGGTTGGGCCGGGGGTTTCGGGGGCTCTGGTCGTCGGAAATGGGTACAGTCTTTTCGAGGGTTCTCGTGTACCCAGTGGGAGGCTACGGTTAGAGGCCTGGCCTAAAATGGCAAGAAATGCCCAGCGGCGCAGCGCGTGAAACGGTCGCCGAGGCCGGTGGGCTATAGCCTTTGGTCCGCGGGGGTTGGGGAGGGGGTTTTGGGGGCTCTGGTCGTCGGAAATGGGTACAGTCATTTCGAGGGTCCTCGTGTGCCCAGTGGGAGGCTACGGTCAGAAGCCTGCCCTAAAATGGGAAGACATGCCCAGCGCCGCATCGCGTGATATATTCACCGAGGCTGGTGGGCTATAGCCTTTGGTCCGCGGGGGTTGGGGAGGGAAGTTCTGGGGCTCTTGGTGCCGAAAATGGGTACAGTCTTTTCGAGGGTCCTCGTGTGCCCAGTTGGAGGCTACGGTCAGAAGCCTGCCCTAAAATGGCAAGAAATGCCCAGCGGCGCAGCGCGTGAAATAGTCGCCGAGGCCGGTGGGCAATAGCCTTTGGTCCGCAGGGGTTGGGGAGGGCTGTTCGAGGGCTCTGGGTGACGGAAATGGGTGCAATCTTTTTGAGGGTCCTCGTGTGCCCAGTGGGAGGCTACGGTCAGAGGCCTGCCCTAAAATGGCAAGAAATACCCAGCGGCGCAGTACGGGAAATAGTCACTGAGGCCGGTGGGCTATAGCCTGTGAAGAGCGGGGTGTGGGGTGGGGGGTTCGGGGGTTCTGGTCGTCGGAAATGGGTACGCCTTTTTCGAAAGTGTTCTCGCGCCCTGGGAGGCTATGGTCAGAGTCCTGCCCTAAAATGGCAAGAAATGCCCAACGGCGCAGCGCTTGAAATAGTCGCCGAGGCCGGTGGGCTATAGCCTTTGGTCCGAGGGGTTGGGGAGGGGCGTTCGGGGGCTCGGTACGTCGGAAATGGGTACAGTCTTTTTGAGGGTCCTCGTGTGCCCGGGAGGCTACGGTCAGAAGCCTGCCCCAAAATGGCAAGAAATGCCCAGCGCGCAGCGCAGAAATAGTCGCCGAGGCCGTGGGGCTATAGCCTTGGTCCGCGGGGCCGGGAGGCTTTAGGGCCTGCTTCATCGGAAATGGGTACAGTCTTTTTGAGGGTCCTCGTGTGCCCAGTGGGAGGCTACGGTCAGAGGCCTGCCCTAAAATGGCAAGAAATGCCCAGCGGCGCAGCGCGTGAAATAGTCGCCGAGGCCGGTGGGCTCTATCCTTTGGTCCACGGGGGTTGGGGAGGGGGTTTTGGGGGTTCTGGTCGTTGGAAATGGGTACAGTCTTTTCGAGGGTCCTCGTGTGCCCAGTGGGAGGCCGCGGTCACAAGCCTGCCCTAAAATGGCAAGACATGCCCAGCGGCGCAGCGCTTGAAATAGTCGCCGAGGCCGGTGGGCTATAGCCTTTGGTCCGCGGGGGTTGGGGAAGGTGTTTCGGGGGCTCTGGTCGTCGGAAATGGGTACAGTCTTTTCGAGGGTCCTCGTGTGCCCCGTGGCAGGCTACGGTTAGAGGCCTACCCTACAATGACAAGAAATGCCAAGCGGCGCAGCGCGTGAAATAGTCACCGAGGCCGGTGGGCTATAGCCTTTGGTCCGCGGGGGTTGGGGAAGGTGTTTCGGGGGCTCTGGTCGTCGGAAATGGGTACAGTCATTTCGAGGGTCCTCGTGTGCCCAGTGGGAGGCTACGGTCAGAGGCCTGCCCTAAAATGGCAAGAAATGCCCAGCGGCGCAGCGCGTGAAATAGTCACCGAGGCCGGTGGGCAATAGCCTTCGGTCCGCGGGGGTTGGGGAGGGGGTTTCGGGGGCTCTTTTCATCGGAAATGTGTACAGTCTTTTTGAGGGTCCTCGTGTGCCTAGTGGGAGGCTACGGTCAGAGGCCTGCCCTAAAATGGCAAGAAATGCCCAGCGGCGCAGCGCGTGAAACGGTCGCCGAGGCCGGTGGGCTATATCCTTTGGTCCACGGGCCGGGAGGGGTTTCGGTGCTCGTCGCTGGAAATGGGTACATTCTTTCGAGGGTCCTCGTAGCCCGCTGGAGGCTACAATGAAGCCTGCCCTAAAATGGCAAGAAATGCCCAGCGCGCAGCTGCGGAAATAGTCGCCGAGGCCGGTGGGCTCATCCTTCGTCCACGGGGTCGGGAGGGGTTGCGGGGGTTCTGGTCGTTGGAAATGGGTACAGTCTTTTCGAGGGTCCTCGTGTGCCCAGTGGGAGGCCACGGTCACAAGCTCGCCCTAAATGGCAAGACATGCTCAGCGCGCAGCGGAAATAGTCGCCGAGGCCGTGGGCTATAGCCTTGGTCCGCGGGGTCGGGAAGGTGTTTCGGGCCTGGTCGCCGAAATGGGTACAGTCTTTCGAGGGTCCTCGTGGTGCCTGGGGAGGCTACGGTCGAGGCCTGCCCTAAAATGGCAAGCAGACGGAAATAGTCATCGAGGCCGGGCTATAGCCTTGCCCGCTGGGGTCAGAGGGGTTTGGAGGCTCTGGTCGTCGGAAATGGGTACAGTCATTTCGAGGGTCCTCGTGTGCCCAGTGGGAGGCTACGGTCAGAAGCCTGCCCTAAAATGGGAAGACATGCCCAGCGCCGCATCGCGTGAAATTGTCACCGAGGCTGGTGGGCTATAGCCTTTGGTCCGCGGGGGTTGGGGAGGGAAGTTCTGGGGCTCTGGGTGTCGAAAATGGGTACAGTCTTTTCGAGGGTCCTCGTGTGCCCAGTTGGAGGCTACGGTCAGAAGCCTGCCCTAAAATGGCAAGAAATGCCCAGCGGCGCAGCGCGTGAAATAGTCGCCGAGGCCGGTGGGCAATAGCCTTTGGTCCGCAGGGGTTGGGGAGGGGTGTTCGAGGGCTCTGGGTGACGGAAATGGGTGCAATCTTTTCGAGGGTCCTCGTGTGCCCATTGGGAGGCTACGGTCAAAGGCCTGCCCTAAAATGGCAAGAAATGCCCAGCGGCGCAGCGCGTGAAATAGTCACCGAGGCCGGTGGGCTATAGCCTTTGGTCCACGGGGGTTGGGGAGGGGCGTCGGAAATGGGTACAGTCTTTTCGAGGGTCCTCGTGTGCCCCGTGGCAGGCTACGGTTAGAGGCCTACCCTACAATGACAAGAAATGCCAAGCGGCGCAGCGCATGAAATAGTCACCGAGGCCGGTGGGCTATAGCCTTTGGTCCGCGGGGGTTGGGGAGGGGGTTTAGGGGGCTCTGGTTGTCGGAAATGGGTACAGTCATTTTGAGGGTCCTCGTGTGCCTAGTGGGAGACTACGGTCAGAGGCCTGCCCTAAAATGGCAAGAAATGCCCAGCGGCGCAGCGCGTGAAACGGTCGCCGAGGCCGGTGGGCTATAGCCTTTGGTCCGAGGGGGTTGGGGAGGGGGTTTAGGGGGTTCTGGTCGTCGGAAATGGGTACAGTCTTTTCGAGGGTTCTCGTGTACCCAGTGGGAGGCTACGGTTAGAGGCCTGCCCTAAAATGGCTGAAATGCCCAGCGGCGCAGCGCATGAAACGGTCGCCGAGCCCGGTGGGCTATAGCCTTTCGTCCGCGGGGGTTGGGGAGGGAAGTTCTGGGGCTCTGGGCGTCGAAAATGGGTAAAATCTTTTCGAGGGTCCTCGTGTGGCCAGTGGGAGGCTAAGGTCAGAAGCCTGCCCTAAAATGGCAAGAAATGCCCAGCGGCGCAGCGCATGAAATAGTCACCGAGGCCGGTGGGCTATAGCCTTTGGTCCGCGGGGGTTAGGGAGGGGGTTTAGGGGGCTCTGGTTGTCGGAAATGGGTACAGTCTTTTCGAGGGTCCTTGTGTGCCCAGTGGGAGGCTACGGTCAGAAGCCTGCCCTAAAATGGCAAGAAATGCCAAGCGGCGCAGCGCGTCAAATAGTCTCCTAGGCCGGTGGGCTATAGCCTTTGGTCCGCGGGGGTTGGGGAAGGTGTTTCGGGCTCGGCCGGAAATGGGTACAGCTTTTCGAGGGTCCTCGTACCTGGGAGGCTACGGTCAGAAGCCCGCCTAAAATGGCAAGACATGCCCAGCGCGCAGCGCGAAATAGTCACCGAGGCCGTGGGCTATAGCCTTGCCCGCTGGGGCTGGGAGGACGCTCGGGGCTCGTCGTCCAAATGGGTACAGCCTTTCGAGGGTCCTCGTAGCCTGGGAGGCTACGGTCAGAAGCCTGCCCTAAAATGGCAAGAAGCGCGCGCGCAGGAAATAGTCACCGAGGCCGTGGGCTATAGCCTTTTGGTCCGGGGGCTGGGAGGGGTTTAGGGGCTCTGGTCGGCGGAAGTGGGTCCAGACTTTTTGAGGGTCCACGTGTGCCGTGGGGGAGGCTACGGTCAGAGGCCTGCCCTAAAATGGCAAGAAATGCCCAGCGGCGCAGCGCGTGAAACGGTCGCAGAGGCCGGTGGGCTATAGCCTTTGGTCCGCGGGGGTTGGGGAGGGGTTTAGGGGGCTCTGGTCGTCGGAAATGGGTACAGTCTTTTCGAGGGTTCTCGTGTACCCAGTGGGAGGCTACGGTTAGAGGCCTGCCTTAAAATGGCAAGAAATACCCAGCGGCGCAGCTCGTGAAACGGTCGCCGAGCCCGGTGGGCTATAGCCTTTGGTCCGCTGGGCCGGGAGGGAAGTTCTGGGGCTCGGCCGAAATGGGTACAGTTTTCGAGGGTCCTCGTGTGTGTGGAAGGCTAAGGTCAGAAGCCTGCCTTAAAATGGCAAGAAATGCCCAGCGTCGCAGCGCGTGAACTAGGCGCCGAGGCCGGTGGGCTATCGCCTGGTCCGAGGGGTCGAGGGGCGCTCGGGCCCGGACGCCGGAAATGGGTACAGCCTTTTGAGGGTCCTCGTGTGCCCGTGGGAGGCTACTTAGAGGCCTGCCTAAATGGCAAGAAATGCCCAGCGCGCAGCTGCGTGAAACGGTCGCCGAGGCCGTGGGCTATAGCCTTGGTCCGCTGGGGCCGAGAGAGGGGTTTGGGGCCTGGGTCGGAAATGGGTACATTTCGAGGGTCCTCGTGTGCCCAAGAGAGGCTACGGTCAAGCCCGCCTAAATGGAAGATATGCCCAGCCGCATCGCGCGTGATATATTCACCGAGGCTGGTGGGCTATAGCCTTTGGTCCGCGGGGCCGGGGAGGAAGTTCGGGTGCCAAAATGGGTACAGTCTTTTCGAGGGTCCTCGTAGCCCAGCTGGAGGCTACGAAGCCCGCCTAAATGGCAAGAAATGCCCAGCGGCGCAGCGCGTGAAATAGTCGCCGAGGCCGGTGGGCAATAGCCTTTGGTCCGCAGGGGTTGGGGAGGGCTGTTCGAGGGCTCTGGGTGACGGAAATGGGTACAGTCTTTTCGAGGGTTCTCGTGTGCCTAGTGGGAGGGTAAGGTCAGAAGCCTGCCCTAAAATGGCAAGAAATGCCCAGCGGCGCAGTGCGTGAAATAGTCACCGAGGCCGGTGGGCTATAGCCTTTGGTCCACGGGAATTGAGGAGGGTGTTTCGGGGGCTGCCTCGAAATGGGTACAGTCTTTTCGAGGGTCCTTGTGTGCCCAGTGGGAGGCTACGGTCAGAAGCCTGCCCTAAAATGGCAAGAAATGCCAAGCGGCGCAGCGCGTCAAATAGTCTCCTAGGCCGGTGGGCTATAGCCTTTGGTCCGCGGGGGTTGGGGAAGGTGTTTCGGGGGCTCTGGTCGTCGGAAATGGGTACAGTCTTCTCGAGGGTCCTCGTGTGCCCAGTGGGAGGCTACGGTCAGAAGCCTGCTCTAAAATGGCAAGACATGCCCAGCGGCGCAGCGCGTGAAATAGTCACCGAGGCCGGTGGGCTATAGCCTTTGCTCCGCGGGGGTTGGGGAGGGACGTTCGGGGGCTCTGGTCGTCCGAAATGGGTACAGTCTTTTCGAGGGTCCTCGTGTGCCCAGTGGGAGGCTACGGTCAGAAGCCTGCCCTAAAATGGCAAGAAATGCCCAGCGGCGCAGCGCGTGAAATAGTCACCGAGGCCGGTGGGCTATAGCCTTTGGTCCGCGGGGGTGGGGGAGGGGGTTTAGGGGGCTCTGGTCGTCGGAAATGGGTACAGTCTTTTCGAGGGTCCTCGTGTGCCCAGTGGGAGGCTACGGTCAGAGGCCTGCCCTAAAATGGGAAGAAATGCCCAGCGGCGCAGCGCGTGAAACGGTCGCCGAGGCCGGTGGGCTATAGCCTTTGGTCCGCGGGGGTTGGGAGGAGTTTTGGGGCCTGGTCGCCGGAAATGGGTACAGTTTTTTTGAGGGTCCTCGTGTGCCTAGTGGGAGGCTACGGTCAGACGCCTGCCCTAATATGGCAAGAAATGCCCAGCGGCGCAGCGCGTGAAACGGTCGCCGAGGCCGTTGGGCTATAGCCTGGTCCGCTGGGGCTGGGAGGGCTTAGGGGCTCGCCGGAAATGGGTACAGTCTTTTCGAGGGTTCTCGTGCCCAGCGGGAGGCTACGTTAGAGGCCCGCCTAAATGGCAAGAAATGCCCAGCGCGCAGCGCTGCGAAACGGTCGCCGAGGCCGGTGGGCTATAGCCTTGGTCCGCTGGGGTTGAGAGAGGGGTTTTGGGGCTCGCCGGAAATGGCACAGTCATTTCGAGGGTCCTCGTGTTCAGTGGGAGGCTACGGTCAGAAGCCTGCCCTAAAATGGGAAGACATGCCCAGCGCCGCATCGCGTGATATATTCACCGAGGCTGGTGGGCTATAGCCTTTGGTCCGCGGGGGTTGGGGAGGGAAGTTCTGGGGCTCTTGGTGCCGAAAATGGGTACAGTCTTTTCGAGGGTCCTCGTGTGCCCAGTTGGAGGCTACGGTCAGAAGCCTTCCCTAAACTGGCAAGAAATGCCCAGCGGCGCAGCGCGTGAAATAGTCGCCGAGGCCGGTGGGCACAGCCTTGGTCCGCAGGGCTGGGAGGGCTGTTCGAGGGCCTCGGGTGACGGAAATGGGTGCACTCTTTTCGAGGGTCCTTGTGTGCCCACGGGAGGCTACGGTCAGAAGCCTGCCCTAAAATGGCAAGAAATGCCCAGCAGCGCATCGGAAATAGTCGCCGAGGCCGGTGGTCTATAGCCTTTGTTCCGCTGGGGCCGGGAGGGGGTTCGGGGTTCGTCGCCGGAAATGGGTACGCCTTTTCGAGTGTTCTCGCGCCCATGGAGGCTATGGTCGAGTCCCGCCTAAAATGGCAAGAATGCCCAACGGCGCAGCGCTTGAAATAGTCGCCGAGGCCGTGGGCTATAGCCTTTGGTCCGAGGCTGGGGAGGCGTCGGGGCTCGCACGCCGGAAATGGGTACAGTCTTTTCGAGGGTCCTCGCAGCCCAGTGGGAGGCTACGGTCAGAAGCCTGCCCTAAATGGCAAGAAATGCCCAGCGGCGCTGCGAGTGAAATAGTCACAGAGGCCGGTCGGCTATAGCCTTTGGTCCGCTGGGGTTGGCGTGGGGGTTTTGGGGCTCGTCGCCGGAAATGGGTACATTCTTTCGAGGGTCCTCGTGCAGCTGGGAGGCTACGGTCGAGGCTCGCCCTAAATGGCAAGACATGCCCAAAGTGGCGCAGGTGAAATAGTCACCGAGGCCGGTGGGCTGTAGCCTTTTGGTCCGCTGGGCTGGGAGGGACGTCGGGGCTCGTCGTCGGAAATGGGTACTGCCTTTTCGAGGGTCCTCGTGTGCCCAGTGGGAGGCTACGGTCAGAAGCCTGCCCTAAATAGGCAAGAAATGCCCAGCGCGCAAGGTGAAATAGTCACCGAGGCCGGTGGGCTATAGCCTGGTCCGCGGGCCGGGAGGGGCTTAGGTGCTCGTCGCGGAAATGGCTACAGTCTTTTCGAGGGTCCTCGTGTGCCCAGGGGGAGGCTACGGTCAGAATCCTGCCCTAAAATGGCACGAAATGCCCAGCGGCGCAGTGCACGAAATAGTGGTCGGGCCGTGGCTATAGCCTTTGGTCCGCTGGGGTCGGGAGGGATGTTCCGGGCTCGGGCGCCGAAAATGGTGGAGTCTTTCGAGGGTCTCGCAGCCCGCTGGCGGCTTAAGGTCAGAAGCCTGCCCTAAAATGTCAAGAAATACCCAGCGCACAGCGATGAAATAGTCACCGAGGCCGCCGGAAATGGGTACAGTTTTCGAGGGTTCTCGTAACCGGGAGGTTACGGTTAGAGGTCGGGCCTAAAATGGCAAGAAATGCCCAGCAGGAAACGGTCGCCGAGGCCGGTGGGGCTATTGCCTGGTCCGCTGGGCTGGGAGGGAAGTTCTGGGGCTCAAGCCAAAATGGTACAGTCTTTCGAGGATCCTCGCAGCCTGGTGGGAGGCTACGGTCAGAGGCCTGCCCTAAAATGGCAAGAAATGCCCAGCGGCGCAGCGCGGGAAATAGTCACCGAGGCCGGTGGGCTATAGCCTTTGGTCCGCGGGGGTTGGGGAGGGGGTTTCGGGGGCTCTGGTCGTCAGAAATGGGTACAGTCTTTTCGAGGGTCCTCGTGTGCCCAGTGGGAGGCTACGGTCAGAAGCCTGCCCTAAAATGGCAAGAAATGCCCAGCGGCGCAGCGCGTGAAATAGTCACCGAGGCCGGTGGGCTATAGCCGGTGGTCCGCGGGGGTTGGGGAGGGGGTTAGGGGCTCTGGTCGTCGGAAATGGGTACAGTCGTGGCGTGGGTCCTCGTGTGGGAGGCTACGACAGAGGCCTGCCCTAAATGGCAACAAATGCCCAGCGCGCAGCTGGAAACGGTCGCCGAGGCCGGTGGGCTATAGCCTTGGTCCGCTGGGACTGGGAGGGATGTTCGGGGCTCGGGCGCTGAAAATGGGTACATGATTTTGAGGGTCCTCGTGCCTGGGCTGAGGCTATAGTCAAGCCCGCCTAAATGGCAAGAAATGCCCAGCGCGCAACGCTGAAATAGTCGCCGAGGCCGGTGGGCTATTACCTTTGGTCCACGGGCCGGGAGGGGTTTCGGGCCCGTCCGGAAATGGGTACAGTCTTTCGAGGGTCCTCGTGTGGAGAGGAAGGCCACGGTCACAAGCTCGCCTTTAAAATGGCAAGATATGCCCAGCGGCGCAGCTCGTGAAATAGTTGCCGAGTCCTGTGGGCTATAGCCTTTGGTCCGCGGGGGTTGGGGACGGTGTTTCGGGGCTCGGGCCGGAAATGGGCACATGCCTTCGAGGGTCCTCGTGGTGCCTAGCTGAGGCTACGGTCAGAGGCCTGCCCTAAAATGGCAAGAAATGCCCAGCGGCGCAGTGCGGGAAATAGTCACTGAGGCCGGTGGGCTATAGCCTTTGGTCCGCCGGGGTTGGGGAGGGGGTTTCGGGGGCTCTGGTCGTCGGAAATGGGTACAGTCTTTACGAGGGTCCTCGTGTGCCCAGTGGGAGGCTACGGTCAGACGCCTGCCCTAAAATGGCAAGAAATGTCCACCGGCGCAGCGCGTGAAATAGTCGCCGAGGCCGGTGGGCTATAGCCTTTGGTCCGCGGGGTTGGGGAGGGAAGTTCTGGGGCTCTGGGCATCGGAAATGGGTACAGTCTTTTAGAGGGTCCTCGCGTGCCCAGTGGGAGGCTACGGTCAGGGCCTGCCCTAAAATGGCAAGAAATACCCAGCGGCGCAGCGCGTGAAATAGTCGCCGAGGCCGGTGGGCTATAGCCTTTGGTCCGCGGGGGTTGGGGAGGGGCGTCGGAAATGGGTACAGTCTTTTCGAGGGTCCTTGTGTGCCCCGTTGGAGGCTACGGTCAGAGGCCTGCCCTAAAATGATAAGAAATGCACAGCGGCGCAGCGCGTGAAATAGTCACCGAGGCCGGTGGGCTATAGCCTTTGGTCCGCGGGGCCGGGGAGGGGTTTCGGGCCTGCAGTCGAAATGGCATCTTTCGAGGGTCCTCGTGGTGCCTGGGAGGCTACGGTCAGAAGCCTGCCCTAAAATGGCACGAAATGCCCAGCGCGCACTGGTGAAATAGTCGCCGAGGCCGGTGGGCTATAGCCTCGGTCCGCGGGGTCGGGAGGCGTCGGGGCCTGGGTGTCGAAATGGTGCAGTCTTTCGAGGGTCCTCGTGCCCATTGGGAGGCTACGGTCAGAGGCCTGCCCTAAATGACAAGAAATGCCTGCGCGCAGCTGCGAAATAGTCACCGAGGCCGGTGGGCTATAGCCTTGGCCTGCTGGGGCCGGGAGGGGGTTTCGGGAGCTCTGGTCGTCAGAAATGGGTACAGTCTTTTCGAGGGTCCTCGTGTGCCCAGTGGGAGGCTACGGTCAGAAGACTGCACTCAAATGACAAGAAATGGCCAGCGGCGCAGCGCGTCAAATAGTCGCCGAGGCCGGTGGGCTATAGCCTTTGGTCCGCGGGGGGTTGGGGAAGGTGTTTCGGGGGCTCTGGGTGTCGAAAATGGGTGCAGTCTTTTCGAGGGTCCTCGTGTGCCCATTGGGAGGCTACGGTCAGAGGCCTGCCCTAAAATGACAAGAAATGCCCAGCGGCGCAGCGCGTGAAATAGTCACCGAGGCCGGTGGGCTATAGCCCTTTGTCCGCGGGGGTTGGGGAGGGGGTTTCGGGGGCTCTGGTCGTCAGAAATGGGTACAGTCTTTTCGAGGGTCCTCGTGTGCCCAGTGGGAGGCTACGGTCAGAAGCTTGCCCTAAAATGGCAAGGAATGTCCAGCGGCGCAGCGCGTGAAATAGTCGCCGAAGCCGGTGGGCTATAGCCTTTGGTCCGCGGGGGTTGGGGAAGGTGTTTCGGGGGCTCTGGGTGTCGAAAATGGGTGCAGTCTTTTCGAGGGTCCTCGTCTGCCCATTGGGAGGCTACGGTCAGAGGCCTGCCCTAAAATGACAAGAAATACCCAGCGGCGCAGCGCGTGAAATAGTCACCGAGGCCGGTGGGCTATAGTCTTTGGTCCGCGAGGGTTGGGGAGGGGGTTTCGGGGGCTCTGGTCGTCAGAAATGGATACAGTCTTTTCGAGGGTCCTCGTGTGCCCAGTGGGAGGCTACGGTCAGAAGCCTGCCCTAAAATCGCAAGAAATGCCCAGCGGCGCAGCGCGTGAAATAGTCACCGAGGCCGGTGGGCTATAGTCTTTGGTCCGCGAGGGTTGGGGAGGGGGTTTCGGGGCTCGCCGAAATGGATACAGTCTTTTCGAGGGTCCTCGTGTGCCCAGTGGGAGGCTACGGTCAGAAGCCTGCCCTAAAATCGCAAGAAATGCCCAGCGGCGCACCGCGTGAAATAGTCACCGAGGCCGGTGGGCTATAGCCTTTGGTCCGCGCCGGTTGAGGAGGGGGTTTAGGGGTCTCTGGTCGTCGGAAATAGGTACGGTCTTTTAGAGGGTCCTCGTGTACCCAGTGGGAGGCTACGGTCAGGGCCTGCCCTAAAATGGCAAGAAATACCCAGCGGCGCAGCGCGTGAAATAGTCGCCGAGGCCGGTGGGCTTTAGCCTTTGGTCCGCGGGGGTTGGGGAGGGGCGTCGGAAATGGGTACAGTCTTTTCGAGGGTCCTTGTGTGCCCCGTTGGAGGCTACGGTCAGAGGCCTGCCCTAAAATGACAAGAAATGCCCAGCGGCGCAGCGCGTGAAATAGTCACCGAGGCCGGTGGGCTATAGCCTTTGGTCCGCGGGGGTTGGGGAGGGGGTTTCAGGGCCTGTAGTCGAAATGGGTACAGTCTTTTCGAGGGTCCTCGTAGCCTGGGGAGGCTACGGCCAGAAGCCTGCCCTAAAATCGCAAGAAATGCCCAGCGCGCACTGCTGGAAATAGTCACCGAGGTCGGTGGGGCTGGCAGCCTTGTCCGCGGGGCTGGGAGGGGGTTTCGGGGCCTGGTCGCCGAATGGGTACAGTCTTTCGAGGGTCCTCGTGTGCCCAGGAGGCTACGGTCGAAGCTTGCCCTTAAAATGGCAAGGAATGTCCAGCGCGCAGCGCTGGAAATAGTCGCCGGCCGGTGGGCTATAGCCTTTGGTCCGCGGGGTTGGGAAGGTGTTTCGGGCCTGGTGTCAAAATGGTGCAGTCTTTCGAGGGTCCTGCCCATTGGGAGGCTACGGTCAGAGGCCTGCCCTAAATGACAAGAAATACCCAGCGCGCAGCGCTGCGAAATAGTCACCGAGGCCGGTGGGCTATAGTCTCGGTCCGCGAGGGTGGGAGGTTTCGGCCCGGCCGCCGAAATGGATACAGTCTTTTCGAGGGTCCTCGGTGCCTGGGGGAGGCTACGGTCAAAGCCTGCCCTAAAATCGCAAGAAATGCCCAGCGCAGCGCTGCGGAAATAGTCGCCGAGGCCGGTGGGCTTTAGCCTTTGGTCCGCGGGGGTTGGGGAGGGGCGTCGGAAATGGGTACAGTCTTTTCGAGGGTCCTTGTGTGCCCCGTTGGAGGCTACGGTCAGAGGCCTGCCCTAAAATGACAAGAAATGCCCAGCGGCGCAGCGCGTGAAATAGTCACCGAGGCCGGTGGGCTATAGCCTTTGGTCCGCGGGGGTTGGGGAGGGGGTTTCGGGGCCGTCGCCGTGAAATGGGTACAGTCTTTCGAGGGTCCTCGTGCCCAAAGTGGGAGGCTACGGTCAGATGCTTGCCCTAAAATGTCAAGTAATGACCAGCGGCGCAGCGCGTGAAATAGTCGCCGAAGCCGGTGGGCTATAGCCTTTGGTCCGCGGGGGTTGGGGAAGGTGTTTCGGGGGCTCTGGGTGTCGAAAATGGGTGCAGTCTTTTCGAGGGTCCTCGTCTGCCCATTGGGAGGCTACGGTCAGAGGCCTGCCCTTAAAATGTCAAGAAATACCCAGCGCGCAGCGCTGGAAATAGTCACCGAGGCCGTGGGCTATAGTCTTTGGTCCGCGAGGGCTGGGAGGGGTTTCGGGCCTGGCCGCCGAAATGGATACAGCCTTTTTCGAGGGTCCTCGGTGCCTGGGAGGCTACGGTCAGAAGCCTGCCCTAAAATCGCAAGAAATTCCTAGCAGTGCAGCGCGCGAAATAGTCACCGAGGCCGGTGGGCTATAGTCTGGTCCGCGAGGGTTGGGAGGGGTTTCGGGCCTGCCGCCGAAATGGATACAGCCTTTTCGAGGGTCCTCGTGCCTGGGAGGCTACGGTCGAAGCCCGCCCTAAAATCGCAAGAAATGCCCAGCGCGCATCAAGGTGAAATAGTCACCGAGGCCGTGGGCTATAGCCTTTGGTCCGCGCCGGCTGAGGAGGGGTTTAGGGTCTCGTCCGGAAATAGGTACGGTCATTTAGAGGGTCCTCGGTACCCAGTGGGAGGTTACGGTCGGCCTGCCCTAAATGGCAAGAAATACCAGCGCGCAGCGCGTGACCTAGTCGCCGGGGCCGTTGGGCTTTAGCCTGTGGTCCGGGGGCTGGGGAGGCGCCGAAATGGGTACAGTCTTTTCGAGGGTCCTTGTGTGCCCCGTTGGAGGCTACGGTCAGAGGCCTGCCCTAAAATGACAAGAAATGCCCAGCGGCGCAGCGCGTGAAATAGTCACCGAGGCCGGTGGGCTATAGCCTTTGGTCCGCGGGGGTTGGGGAGGGGGTTTCAGGGGCTCTGGTAGTCAGAAATGGGTACAGTCTTTTCGAGGGTCCTCGTGTGCCCAGTGGGAGGCTACGGTCAGAAGCCTGCCCTAAAATCGCAAGAAATGCCCAGCGGCGCACCGCGTGAAATAGTCACCGAGGCCGGTGGGCTATAGCCTTTGGTCCGCGCCGGTTGGGGAGGGGGTTTAGGGGTCTCTTGTCGTCGGAAATGGGTACGGTCTTTTAGAGGGTCCTCTTGTACCCAGTGGGAGGCTACGGTCAGAAGCTTGCCCTAAAATGGCAAGAAATGTCCAGCGGCGCAGCGCGTGAAATAGTCGCCGAGGCCGGTGGGCTATAGCCTTTGGTCCGCAGGGGTTGGGGAGGGGCGTTCGGGGCCTGTCACAAAATGGTGCAGTCTTTCGAGGGTCCTCGTGCCCATTGGGAGGCTACGTCAGGGCCTGCCTTAAATGACAAGAAATACCGCGCGCAGCAAGGTGAAATAGTCACCGAGGCCCGTGGGCTATAGCGTTGGTACGGGGGGGGTTGGGGAGGGGTTTCGAGCCTGGGTCACGACATGGGTACAGTCTTTCGAGGGTCCTCGTGCCCAAGTGAGGCTACGGTCAGAAGACTGCACTCAAATGACAAGAAATGGCCAGCGGCGCAGCGCGTCAAATAGGCGCCGAGGCCGGTGGGCTATAGCCTTTGGTCCGCGGGGGTTGGGGAAGTTGTTTCGGGGGCTCTGGGTGTCGAAAATGGGTCCAGTCTTTTCGAGGGTCCTCGTGTGCCCATTGGGAAGCTACGGTCAGAGGCCTGCCCTAAAATGACAAGAAATGCCCAGCGGCGCAGCGCGTGAAATAGTCACCGAGGCCGGTGGGCTATAGCCTTTGGTCCGCGAGGGTTGGGGACGGGGTTTCGGGGGCTCTGGTCGTCAGAAATGGATACAGTCTTTTCGAGGGTCCTCGTGTGCCGAGTGGGAGGCTATGGTCAGAAGCCTGCCCTAAAATGGCAAGAAAAGCGCGCAGCGCTGCACAAATAGTCGCCGAGGCCGTGGGCTATAGCCTTTGGTCCGGGGGGGAAGGTATTTCGGGGCTCGTCCTCGAAATGGGTACAGTCTTTCGAGGGTCCTCGGTGCCCTGTGGGAGGCTACGGTCGAGGCCCGCCTGAAATGACAAGAAATGCCCAGCGGCGCAGCGCGTGAAATAGTCACCGAGGCCGGTGGGCTATAGCCCTTGGTCCGCGGGGGTTGGGGAGGGGGTTTCGGGGGCTCTGGTCGTCAGAAATGGGTACAGTCTTTTCGAGGGTCCTCGTGTGCCCAGTGGGAGGCTACGGTCAGAAGCCTGCCCTAAAATGGCAAGAAATGGCCAGCGGCGCAGCGCGTCAAATAGTCACCGAGGCCGGTGGGCTATAGCCTTTGGTCCGCGGGGGTTGGGGAAGGTGTTTCTGGGCCTGGCCACAGAAATGCTTACGCCTTTCGAGGGTCGTTGTGTGCCCATTGGGAGGCTACGTTCAGAGGCCTGCCCTAAAATGACAAGAAATGCCCAGCGGCGCAGCGCGTGAAATAGTCACCAAGGCCGGTGGGCTATAGCCCTTGGTCCGTGGGGGTTGGGAAGGGGCGTTCGGGGTCTCTGGGTGTCCGAAATGGGTGCAGTCTCTTCGAGGATCCTCGCGGGCTACATTGAGGCTACGGCCGAGGCCTGCCCTAAAATGACAAGAATGGCCAGCGCGCAGCTGCCAAATAGTCGCCGAGGCCGGTGGGCTATAGCCTTTGGTCCGCGGGGGTTGGGGAGGGTGTTTCGGGGGCTCTGGTCATCAGAAATGGGTACAGTCTTTTCGAGGGTCCTCGTGTGCCCCGTGGGAGGCTACGGTCAGAGGCCTGCCCTAAAATGACAAGAAATACCCAGCGGCGCAGCGCGTGAAATAGTCACCGAGGCCGGTGGGCTATAGCCTTTGGTCCGCTGGGCCGGGAGGGTGTTTCGGCTCGTCCCTCGAAATGGGTACAGTCTTTCGAGGGTCTCGCAGCCCGGGAGGCTACGGTCAGAAGCTTGCCCTAAAATGGCAAGGAATGTCCAGCGCGCAGCGTGAAATAGTCGCCGGCCGGTGGGCTATAGCCTGTGGTCCGCGGGGGGGCGGGCGCTGGGGTCTGGGTGTCGAAATGGGTGCAGTCTTTTCGAGGGTCGCCGTAGCCCATTGGGAGGCTACGCTCATAGGACGGCCATAAAATGGCAAGAAATGCCCAGCGACGCAATGCGCGAAATAGTCATCGAGGCCGGTGGGCTAAAGCCTTTGGCCCGCGAGGCTGGGAGGGGTTTGGGCCCGTCGCCGAAATGGGTACAGTCTTTCGAGGGTCCTCGTGGTGCCGAGGGAGGCTACGGTCAGAAGCCTGCCCTAAATGGCAAGAATGGCCAGCGCAGCGCCAAATAGTCGCCGAGGCCGGTGGGCTATAGCCTTTGGTCCGTGGGGATTGGGGAAGGTGTTTCGGGGGCTCTGGTCCTCAGAAATGGGTACAGTCTTTTCGAGGGTCCTCGTGTGCCCCGTGGTAGGCTACGGTCAGAGGCCTGCCCGAAAGTGACAAGAAATACCCAGCGGCGCAGCGCGTGAAATAGTCACCGAGGCCGGTGGGCTATAGCCCTTGGTCCGTGGGGGTTGGGAAGGGGCGTTCGGGGGCTCTGGGTGTCGGAAATGGGTGCAGTCTCTTCGAGGATCCTCGCGTGGCCATTGGGAGGCTACGGTCAGAGGCCTGCCCTAAAATGACAAGAAATGGCCAGCGGCGCAGCGCGTCAAATACTCGCCGAGGCCGGTGGGCTATAGCCTTTGGTCCGCGGGGGTTGGGGAAGGTGTTTCGAGGGCTCTGGTCGACGGAAATGGGTACAGTCTTTTCGAAGGTCCTCGTGTGCCCCGTGGGAGGCTACGGTCAGAGGCCTGCCCTAAAATGACAAGACATACCCAGCGGCGCAGCGCGTGAAATAGTCACCGAGGCCGGTGGGCTATAGCCCTTGGTCCGCGGGGGTTGGGGATGGGGTTTCGGGGGCTCTGGTCGTCAGAAATGGGTACAGTCTTTTCGATGGTCCTCGTGTGCCAAATGGGAGGCTACGGTCAGAAGCTTGCCCTAAAATGGCAAGGAATGTCCAGCGGCGCAGCGCGTGAAATAGTCGCCGAAGCCGGTGGGCTATAGCCTTTGGTCCGCGGGGCTTGGGCAGGGGCGTCAGGTCCGGGTGTCGGAAATGGGTGCAGTCTTTTCGAGGGTCGCTGGTGCCCATTGGGAGGCTACGCTCAGAGGCCTGCCCTAAATGACAAGAAATACCCAGCGCAGCGCAGGAAACAGTCACCGAGGCCGGTGGGCTATAGCCTGGTCCGCGAGGGTTGGGAGGAGTTTCGGGGCTCGCCGAAATGGCACGGTCTTTTCGAGGGTCCTCGTGTTCCGAGGGAGGCTTACGGTCAAGCCTGCGCCCAAATGGCAAGAAATGGCCAGCGCGCAGCACAAATAGTCGCCGAGGCCGTGGGCTATAGCCTTTGGTCCGTGGGGCTGGGAAGGTGTTTCGGGCCTGTCACGAAATGGGTGCAGCCTTTTCGAGGGTCCTCGGTGCCCTGGGAGGCTACGGTCGAGGCCTGCCCTAAATGGCAAGAACTACCCAGCGCAAAGACGGGAAATAGTCATCGAGGCCGTGGGCTATAGCCTGTCCGCGGGGGGGAGGGGTTTGGGGGGCTCGTCAGTCGGAAATGGGTACAGTCATTTCGAGGGTCCTCGGTGCCTGGGAGGCTACGGTCAAGCCTACCAAATGGGAAGACATGCCCAGCGCGCATCGCTGCGGAAATTGTCACCGAGGCTGGTGGGCTATAGCCTTGGTCCGCGGGGTCTGGGAGGAAGTTCTGGGCCTGGTGTCGAAAATGGGTACAGTCTTTTCGAGGGTCCTCGTGTGCCCAGTTGGAGGCTACGGTCAGAAGCCTGCCCTAAAATGGCAAGAAATGCCCAGCGGCGCAGCGCGTGAAATAGTCGCCGAGGCCGGTGGGCAATAGCCTTTGGTCCGCAGGGGTTGGGGAGGGGTGTTCGAGGGCTCTGGGTGACGGAAATGGGTGCAATCTTTTCGAGGGTCCTCGTGTGCCCATTGGGAGGCTACGGTCAAAGGCCTGCCCTAAAATGGCAAGAAATGCCCAGCGGCGCAACGCGTCAAATAGTCACCGAGGCCGGTGGGCTATATCCTTTGTTCCGCGGGGGTAGGGGAAGGTGTTTCGGGGGCTCTGGTCATCAGAAATGCTTACAGTCTTTTCGAGGGTCCTTGTGTGCCCCGTGGGAGGCTACGGTCAGAGGCCTGCCCTAAAATGACAAGAAATGCCCAGCGGCGCAGCGCGTGAAATAGTCACCAAGGCCGGTGGGCTATAGCCCTGGTCCGTGGGCCGGGAAGGGGCGCTCAGGCCTGTGTCGGAAATGGGTGCAGTCTCTTCGAGGATCCTCGCGTGGCCATTGGGAGGCTACGGTCAGAGGCCTGCCCTAAAATGACAAGAAATGCCCAGCGGCGCAGCGCGTCAAATAGTCGCCGAGGCCGGTGGGCTATAGCCTTTGGTCCGCGGGGGTTGGGGAAGGTGTTTCGGGGGCTCTGGTCGTCGGAAATGGGTACAGTCTTTTCGAGGGTCCTCGTGTGCCCCGTGGGAGGCTACGGTCAGAGGCCTGCCCTAAAATGACAAGAAATACCCAGCGGCGCAGCGCGTGAAATAGTCACCGAGGCCGGTGGGCTATAGCCCATGGTCCGCGGGGGTTGGGGAGGGTGTTTCGGGGGCTCTGGTCCTCAGAAATGGGTACAGTCTTTTCGAGGGTCCTCGTGTGCCCAGTGGGAGGCTACGGTCAGAAGCTTGCCCTAAAATGGCAAGGAATGTCCAGCGGCGCAGCGCGTGAAATAGTCGCCGGCCGTGGGCTATAGCCTTGGTCCGCTGGGGCTGGGCGTGTGGGGTCTGGGTGTCGGAAATGGGTGCAGTCTTTTCGAGGGTCGTCGTGTGCCCATTGGGAGGCTACGTTCAGAGGCCTGCCCTAAAATGACAAGAAATGCCCAGCGGCGCAGCGCGTGAAATAGTCACCGAGGCCGGTGGGCTATAGCCTTTGGTCCGCGAGGGATGGCGGAGGGGGTTTCGGGGGCTCTGGTCGTCAGAAATGGGTACAGTCTTTTCGAGGGTCCTCGTGTGCCGAGTGGGAGGCTACGGTCAGAAGCCTGCCCTAAAATGGCAAGAAATGGCCAGCGGCGCAGCGCGTCAAATAGTCGCCGAGGCCGGTGGGCTATAGCCTTTGGTCCGTGGGGATTGGGGAAGGTGTTTCGGGGGCTCTGGTCCTCAGAAATGGGTACAGTCTTTTCGAGGGTCCTCGTGTGCCCCGTGGTAGGCTACGGTCAGAGGCCTGCCCGAAAGTGACAAGAAATACCCAGCGGCGCAGCGCGTGAAATAGTCACCGAGGCCGGTGGGCTATAGCCCTTGGTCCGTGGGGGTTGGGAAGGGGCGTTCGGGGGCTCTGGGTGTCGGAAATGGGTGCAGTCTCTTCGAGGATCCTCGCGTGGCCATTGGGAGGCTACGGTCAGAGGCCTGCCCTAAAATGACAAGAAATGGCCAGCGGCGCAGCGCGTCAAATACTCGCCGAGGCCGGTGGGCTATAGCCTTTGGTCCTCGGGGGATGGGGCAGGTGTTTCGAGGGCTCTGGTCGACGGAAATGGGTACAGTCTTTTCGAAGGTCCTCGTGTGCCCCGTGGGAGGCTACGGTCAGAGGCCTGCCCTAAAATGACAAGACATACCCAGCGGCGCAGCGCGTGAAATAGTCACCGAGGCCGGTGGGCCAGCCCTGGTCCGCGGGGGTTGGGGAGGGGGTTTCGGCCTGCTCACGAAATGGGTACAGTCTTTTCGATGGTCCTCGTGTGCCAAATGGGAGGCTACGGTCAGAAGCTTGCCCTAAAATGGCAAGGAATGTCCAGCGGCGCAGCGCGTGAAATAGTCGCCGAGGCCGGTGGGCTATAGCCTTTGGTCCGCGGGCTTGGGCAGGGGCGCTGGGGTCCGGGTGTCGGAAATGGTGCAGTCTTTTCGAGGGTCGCCGTGCCCATTGGGAGGCTACGCTCAGAGGCCTGCCCTAAAATGACAAGAAATACCCAGCGCAGCTGAAACAGTCACCGAGGCCGTGGGCTATAGCCTTGGTCCGCGAGGGTTGGGAGGGAGTTTCGGGCTCGCCGTCAGAAATGGGTACGGTCTTTTCGAGGGTCCTCGTGTTCACAGAGTGAGGCTACGGTTAGATGCCTGCCCTAAACTGGCAAGAAATGGCCAGCGCGCAGCCACAATAGTCGCCGAGGCCGTGGGCTATAGCCTTTGGTCCGTGGGGGCTGGGAAGGTCGGGGCCTGGCCGCCGAAATGGGTACAGTCCTTTTCGAGGGTCCTCGGTGCCCAAGGGGAGGCTACGGTCGAGGCCTGCCCTAAATGGCAAGAACTACCAGCGCAAAGACGGGAAATAGTCATCGAGGCCGGGCTATAGCCTTGCTCCGCCGGGGTTGGGAGGGGTTTTGGGGCCCGTCGCCGGAAATGGGTACAGCCATTTCGAGGGTCCTCGCAGTGCCCAGTGGAGGCTACGGTCAGAAGCCTACCCTAAAATGGGAAGACATGCCCAGCGCCGCATCGCGTGAAATTGTCACCGAGGCGGGTGGGCTATAGCCTTGGGTCCGCGTGGGTTGGGGAGGGAAGTTCTGGGGCTCTGGGTGTCGAAAATGGGTACAGCCTTTTCGAGGGTCCTCGTAGCCTGGGCTGAGGCTACGGTCAGAAGCCTGCCCTAAATGGCAAGAAATGCCCAGCGCGCAGCGCAGGAAATAGTCGCCGAGGCCGGTGGGCGACAGCCTTTGGTCCGCAGGGTCTGAGGAGGTGTTCGAGGGCCTGGGTGACGGAAATGGTGCACCTTTCGAGGGTCCTCGTGCCCATTGGGAGGCTACGGGTCAAAGGCCTGCCCTAAATGGCAAGAATGCCCAGCGCGCAACGCTCAAATAGTTACCGAGGCCGGTGGGCTATATCCTTTGTTCCGCGGGGGTAGGGGAAGGTGTTTCGGGGCTCGGTCATCGAAATGCTTACGCCTTTTCGAGGGTCCTTGTGTGCCCTGGTGGGAGGCTACGGCGAGGCCCGCCCTAAAATGACAAGAACTGCCCAGCGGCGCAGCGCGTGAAATAGTCACCAAGGCCGGTGGGCTATAGCCCTTGGTCCGCGGGGTCCGGGGCGCTCAGGCCTGGTGTCGGAAATGGGTGCAGTCTCTTCGACGATCCTCGCGAGGCCATAGTGAGTCTACCGTCAGATGCCTGCCCAAAAATGACAAGAAATGCCCAGCGCCCCAGCGCGACAAATAGTCGCCGAGGCCGGTGGGCTATAGCCTGGTCCGCTGGGGTTGGGGAAGGTGTTTCGGGGCCTGGCCGCCGGAAATGGCACAGTCTTTTCGAGGGTCCTCGTGGTGCCCTGGTGGGAGGCTACGGTCAGAGGCCTGCCCTAAATGACAAGAAATACCCAGCGCAGCTGCGGAAATAGTCACCGAGGCCGTGGGCTATAGCCCATGGTCCGCTGGGGTTGGGAGGGTGCTGGGGCTCGTCCCTAAATGGGTACAGTCTTTCGAGGGTCCTCGTGCCCTGGGAGGCTACGGTCAGAAGCTTGCCCTAAAATGGCAAGGAATGTCCAGCGCGCAGCTGAAATAGTCGCCGGGCCGGCTATAGCCTTGGGTCCGCTGGGGGTCAAGGGGCGCTGGGGTCCGGGTGTCAAATGGGTGCAGTCTTTTCGAGGGTCGTCGTGTGCCCATTGGGAGGCTACGTTCAGAGGCCTGCCCTAAAATGACAAGAAATGCCCAGCGGCGCAGCGCGTGAAATAGTCACCGAGGCCGGTGGGCTATAGCCTTTGGTCCGCGAGGGTGGGGAGGGTTCTGGGGCCCGTCCGCCGAAATGGGTACAGTCTTTTCGAGGGTCCTCGTGTGCCGAGTGGGAGGCTACGGTCAGAAGCCTGCCCTAAAATGGCAAGAAATGGCCAGCGGCGCAGCGCGTCAAATAGTCGCCGAGGCCGGTGGGCTATAGCCTTTGGTCCGTGGGGATTGGGGAAGGTGTTTCGGGGGCTCTGGTCCTCAGAAATGGGTACAGTCTTTTCGAGGGTCCTCGTGTGCCCCGTGGTAGGCTACGGTCTGAGGCCTGCCCGAAAGTGACAAGAAATCCCCAGCGCGCGCGGAAATAGTCACCGAGGCCGGTGGGCTATAGCCCTGGTCCGTGGGGCCGAAGGGGCGTCGGGGCCTGGGTGTCGGAAATGGGTGCAGTCTCTTCGAGGATCCTCGCTGGGCTATTGGGAGGCTACAGAGGCCTGCCCTAAAATGACAAGAAATGGCCAGCGCGCAGCTGCCACAAATACTCGCCGAGGCCGTGGGCTATAGCTTTTGGTCCGCGGGGTCGGGGAAGGTGTTTCGAGGGCTCGTCGACGGAAATGGGTACAGTCTTTTCAAGGTCCTCGTGGTGCCCTGCGGAGGCTACGGTCGAGGCCCGCCTAAATGACAAGACATACCCAGCGCGCAGCGTGAAATAGTCACCGAGGCCGGTGGGCTATAGCAGCCCTTGGTCCGCGGGCCGGGAGGGGTTTCGGGCTCGTCACGAAATGGGTACAGTCTTTTCGATGGTCCTCGTGCCAAATGGAGGTTACGGTCAGAGGCCTGCCCTAAATTGGCAAGAAATGCCTCGCGGCGTAGCGCGGTAAATAGTCGCCGCCGTGGGCTATAGCCTTTGGTCCGCGGGCTTGTGGGCTGGGGGTCCGGGTGTCAAATGGGTGCAGTCTTTTCGAGGGTCGCTGCAGTGCCCATTGGGAGGCTACGCTCAGAGGCCTGCCCTAAATGACAAGAAATACCCAGCGCGCACAAGGAAACAGTCCCCGAGGCCGGTGGGCTATAGCCTTTGGTCCGAGAGGGTTGGGGAGGGAGTTTCGGGCTCGGTCACGAAATGGGTACGGTCTTTTCGAGGGTCCTCGTACCGAGGGAGGCTACGGTCGAAGTTCCGCCCTAAATGGCAAGAAATGGCCAGCGCGCTGGCACAAACAGTCGCCGAGGTCCGGTGGGCTATTGCCTTTGGTGCGTGGGGGTTGGGGAAGGTGTTTCGGGGCTCGCCGAAATGGTACAGGCTTTTCGAGGGTCCTCGTGGTGCCTGGGAGGCTACGGTCGAGGCCTGCCTAAAATGGCAAGAACTACCAACAAGCGCAAAGACGGGAAATAGTCAATCGAGGCCGTGGGTTATAGCCTGTCTGCTGGGTCGGGAGGGGGTTTGGGGCTCGGTCGCCGGAAATGGGCACAGCCATTTCGAGGGTCCTCGTGCCTGGGAGGCTACTACGGTCAAGCCCACCCTAAATGGGAAGACATGCCCAGCCACGATCGCGTGAAATTGTCACCGAGGCCGGTGGGCTATAGCTGGTCCGCGGGGCCGGGAGGGAAGTTCTGGGGCCTGGTGTCGAAAATGGGTACAGCTCTTTTCGAGGGTCCTCGTGTGCCCAGCTGGAGGCTACGGCTCCGAAGCCTGCCCAAAATGGCAAGAAATGCCCAGCGCGCAGCACAGGTGAAATAGTCGCCGAGGCCGTGGGCACAGCCTTTTGGTCCGCAGGGTCGGGAGGGGTGTTCGAGGCCTGGTGACGGAAATGGTGCAATCTTTCGAGGGTCCTCGTAGCCCATTGGGAGGCTACGGTCAAAGGCCTCTAAATGGCAAGAAATGCCCAGCGCGCAGCTGGAAATAGTCACCGAGGCCGGTGGGCTATAGCCTCGGTCCACGGGGTTGGGAGGGCGCCGGAAATGGCATGCCTTTTCGAGGGTCCTCGTGTGCCCCGTGGCAGGCTACGGTTAGAGGCCTACCCTACAATGACAAGAAATGCCAAGCGGCGCAGCGCATGAAATAGTCACCGAGGCCGGTGGGCTATAGCCTTTGGACCGCGGGGCCTGGGAGGGGTTTAGGGGGCTCGCTGTTTGGAAACAGCCCTTTTGAGGGTCCTCGTGTGCCTAGTGGGAGCCTACGGTCAGAGGCCTGCCCTAAAATGGCAAGAAATGCCCAGCGGCGCAGCGCGTGAAACGGTCGCCGAGCCCGGTGGGCTATAGCCTTTGGTCCGAGGGGGGTGGGGTGGGAGTTTAGAGGGTTCTGTCAAAAATGGGTACAGCCTTTTCGAGGGTTCTCGTGTCCCCAGTGGGAGGCTACGGTTAGAGGCCTGCCCTAAAATGGCTGAAATGCCCAGCGGCGCAGCGCATGAAACGGTCGCCGAGCCCGGTGGGCTATAGCCTTTCGTCCGCTGGGTCCGGGAGGAAGTTCGGCCTGGCCGAAAATGGGTAAAATCTTTTCGAGGGTCCGTGGTGGCCAAGGGAGGCTAAGGTCAGAAGCCTGCCCGAAAATGGTAATAAATGCCCACGCGCAACAAGATGAAATAGTCACCGAGGCCGGTGGGTTATAGCCTTTGCTCACTGGGTTGGGGAGGGACGCTCGGGGCCTGGGTCGTCCAAATGGGTACAGTCTTTTCGAGGGTCCTCGTGGTGCCTGGGAGGCTACGTCAAGCCTCGCCTAAATGGCAAGAATGCCCAGCGCGCAGCTGAAATAGTCACCGAGGCCGTGGGCTATAGCCTTGGTCCGCTGGGCCGGGGAGGGCAGGGGCTCTGGTCGTCGGAAATGGGTACAGACTTTTTGAGGGTCCTCGTGTGCCTAGTGGGAGGCTACGGTCAGAGGCCTGCCCTAAAATGGCAAGAAATGCCCAGCGGCGCAGCGCGTGAAACGGTCGCCGAGGCCGGTGGGCTATAGCCTTTGGTCCGCGGGGGTTGGGGAGGGGTTTAGGGGGCTCTGGTCGTCGGAAATGGGTACAGTCTTTTCGAGGGTTCTCGTGTACCCAGTGGGAGGCTACGGTTAGAGGCCTGCCTTAAAATGGCAAGAAATACCCAGCGGCGCAGCTCGTGAAACGGTCGCCGAGCCCGGTGGGCTATAGCCTTTGGTCCGCGGGGGTTGGGGAGGGAAGTTCTGGGGCTCTGGGCGTCGAAAATGGGTACAGTCTTTTCGAGGGTCCTCGTGTGCTCAGTGGAAGGCTAAGGTCAGAAGCCTGCCCTAAAATGGCAAGAAATGCCCAGCGGCGCAGCGCGTGAAATAGTCACCGAGGCCGGTGGGCTATAGCCTTTGGTCCGCGGGGGTTGGGGAGGGGGTTTAGGGGGCTCTGGTCGTCGGAAATGGGTACAGTCTTTTCGAGGGTTCTCGTGTGCCTAGTGGGAGGGTAAGGTCAGAAGCCTGCCCTAAAATGGCAAGAAATGCCCAGCGGCGCAGTGCGTGAAATAGTCACCGAGGCCGGTGGGCTATAGCCTTTGGTCCACGGGAATTGAGGAGGGTGTGGGGCCTGCTCGAAATGGGTACAGTCTTTCGAGGGTCCTTGTGTGCCCAGGAGGCTACGGTCAGAAGCTCGCCCTAAAATGGCAAGAAATGCCAGCGGCGCAGCGCCAAATAGTCTCCCAGGCCGCGGGCTATAGCCTTTGGTCCGGGGCCGGGAAGGTGTTTCGGGGCTCGGTCGCCGAAATGGGTACAGCTCGAGGGTCCTAGTGTGCCCGGGAGGCTACGGCCGAAGCTCGCTTAAATGGCAAGACATGCCTGGGCCGCGCAGCTGCGGAAATAGTCACCGAGGCCGTGGGCTATAGCCTTGCCCGCTGGGGCCGGGAGGGACGCCGGGGGCTCGCTCGTCCGAAATGGCACAGTCTTTTCGAGGGTCCTCGGTGCCCAGTGAGGCTACGGTCAGAAGCCTGCCCTAAATGCGCAGCTGCGGAAATAGTCACCGAGGCCGTGGGCTATAGCCTTTGGTCCGCGGGGTGGGAGGGGTTTAGGAGGCTCGGGTCGCCGGAAATGGGTACAGACTTTGAGGGTCCTCGTGTGCCTAGTGGGAGGCTACGGTCGAGGCTCGCCCTAAATGGCAAGAAATGCCCAAGCGCAGCGCGTGAAACGGTCGCCGAGGACGGGTGGGCTATAGCCTTTGGTCCGCTGGGGTCAGAGGAGTTTTGGGGCTCGGGTCGGAAATGGGCAGTCTTTTTGAGGGTCCTCGTGTGCCTAGTGGGAGGCTACGGTCAGAGGCCTGCCCTAAAATGGCAAGAAATGCCCAGCGGCGCAGCGCGTGAAACGGTCGCCGAGGCCGGTGGGCTATAGCCTTTGGTCCGCGGGGGTTGGGGAGGGGGTTTAGGGGGCTCTGGTCGTCGGAAATGGGTACAGTCTTTTCGAGGGTCCTCGTGTGCCCAGTGGGAGGCTACTGTCAGAAGCCCGCCTAAATGGCAAGAAATGCCCAGCGCCAGCTGTGAAACGGGTCGCCGAGGCCGTGGGCTATAGCCTGGTCCGCTGGGGTTGGAGAGGGGTTTTGGGGCCTGCCGGAAATGGCATGCCATTTCGAGGGTCCTCGTGGTGCCCAGCGGGAGGCTACGGCCGAAGTTCGCCTTAAATGGGAAGACATGCCCAACACGCATCGCGGATATATTCACCGAGGCTGGTGGGCTATAGCCTTTTGGTCCGCTGGGGCTGGGAGGGAAGTTCGGGGCTCTGGTGCCGAAAATGGCATGTCTTTTCGAGGGTCCTCGTGTGCCCAGCTTGAGGCTACGGTCGAAGCCCGCCTAAATGGCAAGAAATGCCCAGCGCGCAGCGCTGCGTGAAATGGTCGCCGAGGCCGGTGGGCTATAGCCTTTGGTCCGCGGGGGTTGGGGAGGGCTGTTCTGGGGCTCTGGGCGTCGGAAATGGGTACAGTCTTTTCGAGGGTCCTCGTGTGCCCAGTGGGAGGCTACGGTCAGAAGCCTGCCCTAAAATGGCAAGAAATGCCCAGCGGCGCATCGCGTGAAATAGTCGCCGAGGCCGGTGGTCTATAGCCTTTGTTCCGCGGGGGTTGGGGAGGGGGGTTCGGGGGTTCTGGTCGTCGGAAATGGGTACAGTCTTTTCGAGTGTTCTCAAGTGCCCAGTGGGAGGCTATGGTCAGAGGCCTGCCCTAAAATGGCAAGAAATGCCCAGCGGCGCAGCGCTTGAAATAGTCGCCGAGGCCGGTGGGCTATAGCCTTTGGTCCGCGGGGTTGGGGAGGGGCGTTCGGGGGCTCTGGGCGTCGGAAATGGGTACAGTCTTTTTGAGGGTCCTCGTGTGCCCAGTGGGAGGCTACGGTCAGAAGCCTGCCCTAAAATGGCAAGAAATGCCCAGCGGCGCAGCGCGTGAAATAGTCGCCGAGGCCGGTGGGCTATAGCCTTTGGTCCGCTGGGCCGGGGAGGGGTTTAGAGGCTCTGGTCGTTGGAAATGGGTACAGACTTTTGAGGGTCCTCGTGGTGCTAGTGGGAGGCTACGGTCGAGGCCCGCCCTAAATGGCAAGAAATGCCCAGCGCGCAGCTGCGTGAAACGGTCGCCGAGGCCGTGGGCTATAGGGTCCGCGGGGTCGGGGAGGGAGTTTTGGGGCCTGCCGCCGGAAATGGGTACAGCCTGAGGGTCCTCGTGGTGCCCAGGGAGGCTACGGCCGAGGCCCGCCCTAAATGGCAAGAATGCCCAGCGCGCAGCGCTGCGGAAACGGTCGCCGAGGCCGTGGGCTATAGCCTGGTCCGCGGGGTTGGGAGGGGTTTAGGGCTCGGTCGCCGGAAATGGGTACAGTCTTTCGAGGGTTCTCGGTACCCAGCTGGAGGCTACGGTTAGAGGCTCACCTAAAATGGCAAGAAATGCCCAGCGGCGCAGCGCGTGAAACGGTCGCCGAGGCCGGTGGGCTATAGCCTTTGGTCCGCGGGGGTTGGGGAGGGGTTTAGGGGGCTCTGGTCGTCGGAAATGGGTACAGTCTTTTCGAGGGTCCTCGTGTGCCTGGGCTGGGAGGCTACGGTCAAGCCCGCTTCAAATGGGAAGATGCCCAACAACAGATCGCGGATATATTCACCGAGGCTGGTGGGCTATAGCCTTTGGCCCGCGGGGGGTGGGGAGGGAAGTTCTGGGGCTCTTGGTGCCGAAAATGGCAGTCTTTCGAGGGTCCTCGCAGCCCGCTGAGGCTACGGTCAGAAGCCTGCCCTAAAATGGCAAGAAATGCCCAGCGGCGCAGCGCGTGAAATAGTCGCCGAGGCCGGTGGGCAATAGCCTTTGGTCCGCAGGGGTTGGGGAGGGCTGTTCGAGGGCTCTGGGTGACGGAAATGGGTGCAATCTTTTCGAGGGTCCTTGTGTGCCCAATGGGAGGCTACGGTCAGAAGCCTGCCCTAAAATGGCAAGAAATGCCCAGCGGCGCATCGCGTGAAATAGTCGCCGAGGCCGGTGGTCTATAGCCTTTGTTCCGCTGGGGCCGGGAGGGGGTTCGGGGTTCTGGTCGTCGGAAATGGGCAGCCTTTCGAGTGTTCTCGGCGCCTGGGAGGCTATGGTCAGAGTCCTGCCCTAAAATGGCAAGAAATGCCCAACGGCGCAGCGCTTGAAATAGTCGCCGAGGCCGGTGGGCTATAGCCTTTGGTCCGAGGGGTTGGGGAGGGGCGTTCGGGGGCTCGGGACGTCGGAAATGGGTACAGTCTTTTTGAGGGTCCTCGTGTGCCCAGTGGGAGGCTACGGTCAGAAGCCTGCCCTAAAATGGCAAGAAATGCCCAGCGGCGCAGCGCGTGAAATAGTCACCGAGGCCGGTCGGCTATAGCCTTTGGTCCGCGGGGGTTGGCGAGGGGGTTTTGGGGGCTCTGGTCGTCGGAAATGGGTACAGTCTTTTCGAGGGTCCTGCGGTGCCTGGGGCGGGAGGTTACGGTCGAGGCTCGCCTTAAAATGGCAAGACATGCCCAGTGGCGCAGCGCAGAAATAGTCACCGAGGCCGTGGGCTCAGCCTTTGGTCCGGGTCGGGGAGGGACGCTCGGGGCTCGGTCGTCCCGAAATGGGTACAGTCTTTTCGAGGGTCCTCGTGCCCAGTGCGGAGGCTACGGTCAGAAGCCTGCCCTAAATGGCAAGAAATGCCCAGCGCGCAGCTGCGTGAAATAGTCACCGAGGCCGGTGGCTATGCCTTTGGTCCGCTGGGGTTGGGGAGGGGTTTAGGTGCTCGTCGCCGGAAATGGGTACAGCTTTTCGAGGGTCCTCGCAGCCTAGTGGGAGGCTACGAAGCCTGCCCTAAAATGGCAAGAAATACCTGTGGGGCGAGTGCACG